>VZRE01009771.1:246756-262664 GCA_013396775.1 Cephalopterus ornatus
GGGGGGGGGAGGGGAAACCAGAAGTCATTGTGGTTCATTTTGAAGCTGCTGATATTCATTCCTTACTGTATGGCCGAGAGGAGAGGGCAGAGCGATGCCGGGCTGGCACTGGGACAAGTGAGACATTGGAATTACCTTAAGGGCTTAACTGTGGAGCACAGGGTGTCCTGGGCGGCGGAGCTGGGGTGGTTCCAGGGGGTGGTGGTGGTGGGATGCAGTTGGAAACAAAAACAAACCTTCAGTTTATAAATATATATATATGATTGCTTTTTAAGTGATTTTTTTTTTTTGTTAACTCATGTAAATTCTCAAATCCTTTTGCACTGATGTGTTCAACATATTCTTGTACATTCAATTCAGGCAAACTTTTATAATTTTTTTTTTTTGTTTGTTTAAATGATGAAATGTTACAGCATGGTGATATTCTATGCAACTAGTTATTCCTCTTTAGTTTGACACTGTAATTTCTCATGATTTAAAGATTGTAGAAATAGACCTACCAGGGTTCTCATGATGTGCGTAACTGTAGCTGCATGAACTCGTGTTCTGTGTATTTGTTGAAGTGCAATGATGTATAAAAAGTGGATTCACCTGTTTTTAAAAATAAAACACTGACAAAAAAACCCAGAGGTCTTGTTTTTCAACAGTTTAATCATTTTGGTACACAGTGGTGTTGCTCAGCCTTCCGTGAGTTTCTGCAGTTCCTTCTCCACGTCTTCCACGAAGGCTGGGAAGTGCTGGTCCATGAGGCAGAGGCGAATGAAGGGCCCCAGCTCCTGTGCAGGCCACACCACGTGCCTGTAGGCCAGGGGCAGCTCGGGCCTCCTCCTCAGCACCGACTGGGGAAGGAACCAAACAAACCACAGGGGTTGCACTGCCCTTGGACACAGCAGGTGAAACAACACACGTACATCCGAGTTTCCTCTGACACTGGATCAAGCTGGATCTGCCCTGGTTCTGTGCTGTTGGAACGCCCTGATCAGGTATGATTGCTGTGTGCAGGTTTTTCTCTGATGCCCAGCTCTGATCCCAGTGGAGTTTTTACACAATGTCAAATTTCACTGCAATTACTTGAATTGGAAATTTAAACTGGAAATGCCAATTTCCTGGGCATTGTGGCTTCCTGGTGAGTATCCATTCTGTGTAAGAGCAATGGATCCTACGTGAAGCATCCACACTGCCATATGGAATGTGTAGGGATAACAAGTGTGCACTTCCAACCTCTTAATTTAGCAAAATGTGTTGCAGAAGTAAATTGTGGGGCTTTTGAAGTGTTAAAAGCATCCTTTTTGTCCCTGTTAAACCACCTCCCTCAGCTTTTTCCTCTGGTGGTGGGAGAACTCTGGGTATTTTATCACTGGTCGGTGTACATAAAATGAGTGGCAGCAGAGTGGAAGATACAGGACATGGGCTGTGGAAGCCCTGGCTGCCTCCAGCATCCACAGGCAATGCCTGGAGAAAGGCACAGCCTAATGGAATCATCTGTGTTTAAGGGATGACAGATTCATCTAATAGGGAGCATTGGAATTGTCCCTTGTAGCACTGACGCAAAGAGCATGGATCATTCCCTGCCTGTGGCAGGGGGTTGGAATGAGATGAACTGTAAGGTCCCTTCCAACCCAAAGCAGTCTGGGATTCTGTGACCACCCTATGACTATGGAAAGACCCAGAGAAACAACTACAAAACTAGAAGCTGGATAGAGTTTCCTGCTCATCCATCTCCAGCACTGGTCCTAATTCCCAGTAAAGGAGCAGCAACAGTGCATTTCCAGTTATTTACCTTGGGAGCTGTCCATTGAATATGGGCTCTTCTGCTGCACATCAGAGATGAGAAGGCTCCAGGGAGACCTTAGAACCCTTCCAGGGCCTAAAGGGGCTCCAAGAGAGCCTGGGAGGGACTTGGGACGAGGGCCTGGAGGGACAGGACTGCCAGAGGGCAGGGTTAGATGGGATAGTGGGAAGGAATTCTTCCCTTTAAGGGTGGTTAGGCCCTGGCCCAGGTTGCCCAGAGAAGCTGAGGCTGCACCATCCCTGGAAGTGTCCAAGGCCAGGTTGGACGGGGCTTGGAGCAACCTGGGACAGTGGAAGGTGTCCCTGCCCATGGCAGGGGGTGGAAGGAGATGAGCTCTGAGGCCCCCTCCCACCCAAATCATGTTTCTACGATTGGTATTTTCAGAGTTCAGCTCTGCCTGCAGAAGTCGTTTCTGCAGAGCCAAACCAGTGCCAAAGCCATTCACTGGGATGTTGCCTCTGGGTATTTATTTGCTCTCAGTGTGTCATTTGTTCATATGCAAATGCAGTAATTACACCCACATACCTGGGTTTGCATCATTACACAGATCTCATGTTTTACTGCTGGGGATGATGGCATCCTGATGTTCAGGGAAGACATTTACCAGATGTTTATGGAATCTGAGTTCATTCTCTCTCTGTGCCTGACACATTCAGCTGAAGGATCTAAATATTAGACTTTTATGTTTTTACCTGTGCTAGCTGTGCTACAGATCTTCTTTCTCCAAGGCTTGTACAGGAATCTTGTAGAGACTCATCTGGCTAGAAAATATCAAATGCAAATAAGGGCTTGTTACCAAGCAGTGTGGGTATGTGCAAGAGAGAAGTAGTTCCATTTTTAGAGCTGACGGGAAGGGAATGTGCTCAGCTACCTTATGCAGTAGAAAGGCATCTTTTTATGGAACCTGCATGCACACCTGCTCAAGTTTTTAAAAATGAAAGATGCAACCATTTAACTACAGGCCCATTATTTCATGTCTAAGTTTTAAACTATTTCCTAGAAGTCACTTTAAAAAAGCTGTGTATGAATGCTCACAGGAGCATGCTGCTTCCTTCCCATGGGTCTAACCACTCAAGAGAGCACATTTAAGAATAAGTCACCCTTGGAAACTTTCTGCCTTTTTCCTTTACCTCAGAGCTTCGCCTTTGGAGAGGGGAAACATTCTATTCCTACCTTGCTCAAACTGTTCCTACAGCTCAAACTGTAACTGCAGCTGGAGCAATCACTACCACTGCAATCCAGGAGCAGGTGAACAGAAAAAGGAGACACAATTCAGGGTTACTTAATGGCTCTGCTCATTTTTTTTACCCTGTACCATTAATTTGAAAATCTGCCAGGTGGGTCCCAACTCGTATCTCATGTAGATGGTCTCACAGTTGCAAGAAACTTGTAATTTGCAGCTCCAGCACTAACAGCTGGTTTTCCTTCTGTCTGTGTGTTCTTACTTACTCCATGTTCAGTGTCCATGCCTTGGTTTTCCTGGCTGAGGCCATGGTACAGCTGCTGGCTCTGTTCCTCAGCCCCATGCACGGGAACATACTCGGACAGTTTGTGAACACAACTGCAGCAGTGTCCCAGCATCTCCTCCTTGGAATTCCCACCAAACTGCACACGAAACATGCGGCACTCGTTCTGCTCAAAAACAGGGGAAGTAAATTAACTGTGAAAGCCCTCAGACAACTTTGATTTAATTAAATCCCTGCTTGTTAAAGTTGAGAAGGTGGCAATAGATTCTTGGGTCACTGCACCAACTTAAAAACAAAGAAACAAGTTTTCCCTGCTGCATTTTCATTTTTTTTTCCCCAGCAGTTCAACCAGAAGACTGTGATTCCCAATTTGAAAATCAGTTAAAAATATGCAAGAAAAGGACAAGTAAGAGATGCAGGGCCACCTGTCACAATTAAAGGTGAACAAACCTTACCATGACAACAGTTTTTACACACAGAACAGGATATAAGTTTTTATTGTTGCTGCAAGTAGTATCCTGTAAGGACAGGCCAACCTGACAGTTTCCTGTGACAAAAGATGACATGACACTACAGTGTCATGTTAACTCTGGAATCTGAACTGGAAGTTCTGGGAATGGTATGGTCAGTTTGGATTTGTTCCTATGCATCAAACCCAGCCCTTCCTGGGTTTAGCTACCTGTGTGTAGCTAAACCTGGACATTGTTTGGCTTTCACCTGAATATTCCTTGAACAGAAGCCAACATGTTGAAGTGGAGTGCAAGAAATTCTGAGGCCTTCCTTTAAACAGTGAATTACTACTCAAAATTAAAGAAACTCAGATAGCTCTGACCCCCCCAGTATAGGTTGTCAGGCTGTACCATAAGAGATATTTTTAAGTGCCTGAGGTCCAGCAAACTGCCCTGAAACAGGGATGGCAGAGTCTGTTGTGTGTGATAAGCTTGGCCTAAGCACCCTAAGCTGATCTAAGGCAGATGCATATTGAATGTTTAGGGAGTGAATGAATGGGACTTCCCGTTTGATCTCGAAATTTCCAATTTAAACTACTTAACTACTAGAAAAGCAGCAAGTTTTCCTTGGGCCAGCCTGGCTTATTTGAGTGTTCATCGTCCAATCTGTTCTTTAACGCCGGGACACGCTGCCGGGCTGTGGGTACCGAGTGCGGGGACAGCGCTCGGAGTAAGGACTTCTGTCTCAGCCACGAGCCAGCTCTTCCTGACAGCCTCTGTGTTTACATGCCTGTTATTTTGTTTGTATCACATAAAATGATTTTTAGGGCAGTACAAACATAAAACCTTGTCTCGGTGCCTTTTCAAGGGAAAAACCTCATGATAATCTGAAGTGGGTCTGTTCATGGGAAAGGGAACAACCTCCTGGTTCATCAGCACCAATTCCTGCCCAGGGGCGAGACTTGTCTTCAGCGACAGGCCATGTTTTATAACACGCTGACAAAAATCACAGTGCAAAGGTGTTTCAGGCACAAGCCATGAATTTAAAACAGGAAGACACTTAAGGAGTAAGTATCAGAGTTCATCTAAGAACCAAAAACTGTAACATTTTTACATAAATTGGTAACAAGTGCTGTTTGATTATTTAAAGGTGAACCAATCACTTACTGTGACATCTGAGGGGAAGACAGGAAACCTACACATCCCTTTTGTTGCCTTGAGTCCCAAATACTTGAACCATCAACCTACTGCTACGGTGCCAGGGGCCACAAAATGGCTAAATAATTGCTTGTTTGGATAATTTGTTTGCCAAAGTGAAGTCTGACTCATGGAAGAAATTCGCTTCATCTCTTTAATTGTCAGCCATGGCAGACAGATTGTGTAATAAATACCAATCCAGCTGTTTTAGCAGCTAACTCTCAAGAGAGCAGGCTAAAAACCCTGAACGTTAGCACTTACAGAAGACACAAGATGATTCAATCCATTGTTTAGTATCTAGAGTAAAAAAAGAAATAAAATTCTGATTTAAATAGATGAGTTACAACTTCTGGTTTAATTTAGCCAATATTAAGAAATTTTCTCCAGAAAATCGGAAGTGTTTTAGTGGCTATTAGAAGTGTTGAAAGCAGCTCAACTCACCTTTGCCTGTGCCCGGAGCAGCAGGCAGTCTGCTCTCCTCACTATCTTGAGCCACTTGTGGGAATCAATCAATGAAAAGCCCTCCTGAAATAAAGCAGGACACAGAACACTTGCACAGCAAATATGCAGCACTTGGCAGTACACGCTTCAGATATGTGATGTAATTAAATCCCTAATGAAGATTAGTCACTGTGTTTGAGCAGTTTTTGTATCTGTCAAACAACTGCCAATATGGAATTTTTACCACTCCAGGGATTAAATCCGTAGCTCCAGTAACACCACCATTGTCAAGGTATACTCTAATTTCCATTTCTGTTTTATATTTGTGAGTGTTATCAAAGCCTCGATGAAGTGCAGGATAAAGCAGCTGCAATTAGAGCTGAAGTTGCCCGGGAGGGCAGCAGAGGGCAGGCGAAGCTGGGGAATGGGACAGCACCTGCTTTATCCAGGGAGGCCTTTGCTCCAGATGGCACTCAGGGAAACGAGCAACAGCTCTGATAATGAGATAAAGATGTTTTTATACTCCAGTTACAGTACTGTCAGTCTCTTCAAACTAGATGGACTGCTCAGCATCTTGTGAGAACACCCCAGGACGGTGGAAATGTCACAGAACAACTGCAAGGCTATGGACTGTGTCTCCCCAGGCACTGTGAGCCCTTAGTTAGCAAAGTCCAGGGTTAAAAATAAACAATTAACAAATCTAAGGGCAGGGAGGAAACCAGGCACCTGTTTTATGTGAACTCACAATGCTTTCAACGACCATGGCTTGGGCACAGGCTGCTTTTCAAGGGGCCCTAAGGGTCAAAACCCCCAAGTCCCGTCCATCCTGAGCCGCCAGCAGTGTGCCACAGTCACTGTCCATCTCGGGCAGGTCCAGGCTGGAAAACCATCTGCCATTCTATTTTGGTACAGGAATCACCTCAGTGATTCTGCTCCTTTACTGTGCTGGCACTGGCTTTATAACCTCATTGCATGTAGATTTTTAACTGCGCTTTTACAGTCTAAAAAGCAGTGAAGAGCTGAACCAAAAGCAAACTGGATCCCATCACCTGCCATGAGAGACTCCAGGATGTCTGACAGCAGGTATCATTCCCAAAAGATCTGGGGTCAGAGGGAGGAAAGCATTGCCCTGAGCACGGTAGAAGCAGGTGCTGACAGCAGGTAAGAGGGGCCAGTCCCTTGCAGTGTGTCTGTCTGGCCTGAACACTCCATGCCCTAAGGTAGGACTTGCCAAGGTGTGGAAGGCCTCAAGGTCAAAACAACAGGAAGAATTCCCTTTGTGAGCCATGGGAAGAAGGCCCCCAAAATTCTACTATCCCGTTCCTTCACTAGGCCACTTCAACTTATGGCCACTTGTGCTTGCTCTGTTCAAGTAGTTTCTGTGTGGAGACACACCAACTGTGCTTATTTAAATATAGCTGTTCCTGTATTCAGTCTGGTTTTATAGTGTTTTTCCTTTCACTAGAGATGAAGGTTGGACAAATGTTGTCTCCTTTAAATAATAACTGTTTTCAAAGAAACTATAAAAGGCAGCCACTGTTTAACTTTCCTACCAGCTATTTTATTGACATTTCCCAGGTTCTCCTCCTTTTATGTGTCCTGTTTCTGAGGTAAAACAAGCTGGGAAAAAACCTAGCATTTGGAATTTTTATTTACATACTCCTGATTATTCAACTCCAACCCCAAAATCTGATTTAACTGAAATCTGATTAACTGAAGAACAAAGCAGAAAGTATTTTCTTTTCTCTTGCACCTTGGGTTGATTGTAAATTGCCAAGCAGAAATAAATAAGAAGAGCTAAATAAAATTTAAAAACTCAGTGCAGCCCTTGAGCAATGCAGCAGATCTGATCTTGCCATGTGCAAGCTGCCTGAAAAAGCAGAGGGAAGGTTTCAAACTCAGCTCTGCAGACTGAACTCCACTGTTAAATTGTTTATGTCAATAATTGTCATTAGTCAGATCCTCTAGATTTTCTTCAGTTCTAAGCAGCAAATAAGAAAAATTTTGCACCATGTTAAGGTTTATTCTATTCCTCATGGCTTTTCTACGTTACCTCAGTCAGCACAGACTATATTTGAGGCTGCCTGGATTACAACAAAATAAGGCTCTTAACAATGATAATTCTCTTTGTCAACAGTGACATAGTTATGAATCACAGAATGGTTTGGGCTGGAAGGGACCTTAAAGTTCATCCAGTTCCACCCCCTGCCATAGGCAGGGACACATTCCACTAGCCCAGGTTGCTCCAAGCCCTGTCCAACCTGGCCTTGGACACTTCCAGGGATGGGGCAGCCACAGGTTCTCTGGGCAACCTGTGCCAGGGCCTACGGATTCAGGTAAAGGAGTTCAGAGCAACAAGAAATCCTGCGGATTGGTGCTGCCCCCACGCTGACAGAGCAGCGAACAGCCGCTGTGCTCCCTGGAGCAGGCAGCATCCATTGCTGCTCCCGTCGGAGCTGGGCAAGAGCAAAGCCAGATGGCAGTGTAAGATTAATCAGAATAAATTAAAAAGGCAGCCTAGAACTGGGCAGGGACATAAGAGCTCAGATGTTTATAATGTGAAGAGAAAAATGGCAGCACTTTTCTAAGTTTGATCTTTAATATTCAGTCACGCACAAACTCCTCCTGTCATTCTCCGCGACTGGACTTGTGAGGAACTGTGGTAAAGGGAAACTGTTTCCTACATCTCTGACAAAAATCTAAGTTTCTCAAAGTGAGGACTCTGTGTGGAATTAAGCTGAAGCAGAAAACAAGATGTTTCCCAAATGTTTTGGAAGCAGGCAAGATGTGACCACACCTTCCATGAGGCAGACAAGTCAGTAATGCTGATCCTGCCTTACAGCCATCAGGTCCGCATCGACTGGGAAATACTTTTGTTCTGACTTCACACTTCAGCATTCGAAAAGCTGCTGGGCAATGAGCTCTGTGATCTGTTTTGGAAGGTACTGCATGTTACTTATGAGTATTTTCTATTATATCATCTGGAAACCCTGTGGTGCTAAGCAACACAGGAACATTTTTTTGTTAGATTGCAACCCTATCTGAGCTAAAAATTAATATATATTTAAGAAATGTTATTTGCGTACCAGTTCAGCTAGGCAGGCTTGCATCAGTTAGTTTGAATTCACTCATTCACACGGCAGATGTTTTCAAACAAAACTATGTGTAAACAACAGCTTAGGAGGAAAAAGTTTTGTTTTTTTTTTTTTTTTGGTCATGAACATGATCTAATCTGCCCTTAAATTACAACCAGTATTAAAGAAGACAAACAAAACCCAGAATGCCACAGTGAGACACATTCTCCAGTTTGGGCTGCCACTTCTAATAGGCTCATGAAATGCAAATACAACAGTTTGTTCTCTGGGTTCACAGTTAGAATGAATGTATGAGGTGTATAATGTTATGGTTTAAGGACTCAGCTGGGTATCCCACAGACTGGGAATGTGCATTTCCAAGAAATGATGAGTTCAGCATGAGATCAGAGGAGTTTACTGTATTAAGTACTGTCCCACTGCACAGCTGCCAGAGTGGTGCTGGCTGGTACCTGAGGCAAGAGGGCAGAAAAGCCCAAGGTCTCAGCACCATTCTGACACAGGCTGGGCAGCACCATGGGACACAATTCCCTGGAAAACAGAGCAATCTACTTCCAAAGTTTCCAGGGAGGCACCTGTGACAGTCACTTAAGCCATTCCTTTCCCAAGGTAATCTACCAGGACACAAATGGGCAGCAAAACCAGCACAGAACTGCTCACAGTGCTCTGGCAGGGAGATTTGGGAAAGCACTTTTGAGGGGAAGGGTTCAAAGCTCTGCTGCTCTGAGCACCCCACCTGCAACCTCGTGCAGCCCTGCACAGACCAGGCAGGGCTGGGTTAAATAACCTGGCACTGCCCCAGGGGCAGAGGCACTGCCCAGAACTCTGCTCACCACACCAAGGGTCAGGCACTGTGAGAAATCTCTTCAGAAAGAGCATTCCCTTCTCAGGGTTCACGTGTCACTTGTTAAGCTCAAACACCAACATTTTTGACCTCTGATGTTCAAGGTATTATAATTTAACATTCATATGAATAAGAGTGCCTAATTCGGCAACCAAGGAATGGTGATATTATTTCAGGTATCTCCACTGTGTGGTTCTAATCAAAACAGAACAAAAATACTGTCGTTGTGAAGACTGTTAATGACCATTATCTCAAAAGACAGTAAAAATAAAAGATGTGAGAGCAGGCAGTCTGAAAAAGCTTGTAAATTATGTTCAAGTGTTATACAGCACACTAAACAGGCAAAACTGAGATTATTTCAGAACACAAGCAAAACTGCAGAACATGTTTACAGGTGTTTTTGATGGTGACCACTTTAATAAGGATTCAGTTATTAACAGGTTATTATAAGAAATAAAACTGTGCATATTTGAAACTTGACATAGAGATTCTAAATCAAATGCTTGCATGTATCTGAAAAATAGCAATATTTAACTCATTGTCTTCCCAAAAAAGGAGCTGCTGTTTTACACTTTCTTCTATAATAAGCACTTTTCTATTTAAAAAAAAAAATTAAAATTCTTCATTAATGACTGTAGAATAAAATTGTAATTCCAGATGAAAGATAAAAGTTGTGAAAATTAAACTTGGAACATAATTTCACTCCCACCTTCAGTATTATCTTGTAACACACCTGGAAGTACAAATTTTCCTCACTTGTATTTCTTTCCAAGATCTAAATAAGGCCAAATACATTAGGTTTTATTTCTGCAGTATGAGCTGTCTTGAAAAGCAAGTCAAGAGTAGAAGTGCCAACATGACAAAATAAAAATTAATCCACAAACAAGAGAACCTGTAGAGTGAGGGAAGCAGAAAGCTGTCCCTGCAAAAATTTCCAACCCCAACAATCAAGGCAGCCAGCCAGGAGTAAGCAATAAAAGAATGCTAAGCTCTGCATTATCTTTTTCTATGCAATTTTTTACCTTTAATCTCTTAGAATCTTAAATCTTGCTATTAAAGCTTGTTGATTGTGGAAAACATGAGGGTTGAACTCATTAAACAGAGTGCTCCATGTGTACAGAGGCAGGAATGCTGAAGGAAATGGGAAATACAGGACACACCAACCACCCCTGAGGGGACTCAGGAACCAAAAATCTTTGGCCAAAGTGCAGGAGCATGGGCTTCCATTCTAGAAAGAGTTCCCCCAGATGGGTACAAACTACAGCCCCTTGAAGGAGTGAGTAGCAAAGGTAAGCCCCTAACTCAGGATAGACCTTGATATGTCACAGTGAGAACCTCATTTGTTGGGGTTTTTTCCTCTAAACTACACTTCAGAACACTGACACTTGTCCAGGGAGACAGAGAGAGGAACAGGATGCTCATGGTTTTACCTGGCTAAAGCTCTTCAGGGCATCCTGTGAGTTTTTTCTTTAATTCACGATGCAAAATTCATATGTCCCTAGATCAATAGCATACATTAAACTCTAACTTTACAGAGTAAATACACTTCATTAACAGAAGTCCCTACTCTTAGAAGGTTATTCTAATAGCTGAGTTTAGAGGAACTGGGGCAAAGGAAAAGATCAGAAGCCTTTTACATCAAACATAAATGGGAAGCTAAGGCAGGATACTCAGCTTGTCCAAAACAATCACGTCAACAGCACATGTTGAAACGAGCAAAGGAAAACTGAAATTTTTGAACTATGATTGTGGTACTAAATAAGTCAACAAAACTAAGATTCCTTCTGCTCTTTCAAGTAGCAATCATGGGACCTTTAATGAAAGAACAGCTTCCTGTAGCTCTGCAGTGTACTACCACGAAGCAGCATTAGCAACCTGCTCACTCCCCGGGTTTCTGTCAAGTGTCCTCATTTATTGCACAGGGACCATCTCTGCCCAAGGCACTGCTGTGAATATCATCTCAAGAATTTGGTGCCCGAGTTTCAGGCCCTGCAAAGAGAGCATCAGGAACATGAGAATGTCTGCTGAATGCTTGCCTAATTAATGAGTTAGAATCTACTGTACCCTAAGCACTGGTAGCTTATTAGAAGTCATGAGGGGACCAGGAGGGCACTAAGGACATTTAGTCTACACTTCAAAAGATCAGGTCACAAATCAATTACTCTAGATTAATTTTAGCCTATTAAGTAAGTCCTCTTCACAATCTCAATTTGTTTAATTTGTAGGATATTACAAATTCTAGCACCAGAAATAATTGCACTGAATAAAACACCAAAATATAATTTTCATGATGTGTTGATTCAAAGAGGGGGAAATAAGAGTTTGTGGTAAACAGAACGTGATGTATCCTGAGTATGGCCAGAAATTAACAGAGATGCTGCTGAGATATTCCTGTAAAATTCCATTGTTTACAGTATGCAAGAAAGGTTTTTCTGCCATCAAATATGCAGTCTGTTAGGCAAAACTGCAGCACAAACAGGTCCTAAAATATGTTACGTAATTTAATTCCAAATGAAGAACTTTGTTAAAAAAAAAAAAAACCAAACACAAAACCCAAAACAAAGCAAAACACTCTTTAATTTGCATTACGCATCAGGGATTTTTATGTGCTGTGCTCTGAAGTTCCATTTACCCTCCTCTTCATTCCATTTGGCTGAGCACAAGGAGTAGATTGTATTTTGAAAGGAAAACAGTTGTTTCTGTATTTATTAAAGCTGTTAGGATATGTGAATATTTTATTGCTATTTTATAAATATTGTTCTTAGAAACAATAATAAAAGAGCTGTAGTTTCACTGGACTCTGAATAACTATCATGCTTTAAGGAAAAGGTTTTCTTGACTCTCCTGCTCAAAGAAAACAAGAAGGACTAAGAGAATACATAAATACACCCATCATAGAGAATATATTTTGATAGCAAGTCAGAAACACTTGAATATTGTTCCTAGTATGGATCACGTTAGTCCAGCCATCAATGAAATAGAAATTCCCTTTTCTACACAACTATTTCAGTTTTGCGCAAATGGAGTTGTAGCGAATGTTGTACGTAGGTGAAAAACAGAAAAAATCCTTTGATTATTCATCCATGAAAATTTTACAAAAATACAGTCGTTACGCATGTTGAGCAGGAAATGGTGTTCCTCCGACATACATCTTGTGCCTCCCCATGTTCCTGTGCAGAAGTACAAAGCTAAGATAATTGTTATCCAGTTCCCTCAAACCCAGGAGCCTGTAGTACATCAAAAGGTCTGAAAAGTAGGGATTACAAGATAGATCAAAAGACCAGACATCAACAACTTAAAGGATGCAGTTATTGCATAGCAAGAAACCGTTGTGTAAGGACATCAGAGGGAATTTCAGTGCCAGTGAGTAATGCAGCACCAAGGTGTTGGAGAACACCGTGGCAATCAAAAGGGCAGTCAATGGTCAGTAGCCCAGGCCAGCAAGAAGAAATGAGAATACAAGTAAAATCATCTCAACAGTTGCAACATTCCATCAAACTTCATACATTCCCTCTGGCCCAGAAATTTGTGCATTATCCCCTGTGACAGAATGTCCATGATAATGGACCCCCAGTGAGCAGATTTGGTCTGTGACAGACTCCAGAACACGGTATGTACAAAGCCTGTTTAAATATTGTGACAGGTTTGTGACAGCTCCTGACAGCTGGAGACTAGAGGGAGATGGAACCAGTGAGATTAACCACTGCTGATTATTTCTACAGCAGTAGCAGCCTGAGCTGCAAGCTGGTTTTTTGTTACATGGCATCTCAATAAGGGGTTTGCAAAATGCCCCATCCCTGCAAGTGTTCGAAACCAGGCTGGGCCAAGCTTGGAGCAACCTGGGCTAGTGGAAGGTGACTCTGCCTGTGGCAGGGGGTGGAATGAGATGAGCTTTTGAGGGCCTTCCAGCCCTGTGATTTTTTTGGTGGGTTTTTCAGCCACTCAAATATATTTTAAGAGGAAAAGTGGGAGGACTGCAACTCCTCCAATCTCTGAGAAATAATACACAGGCACGTCTGCACCAGTGCCTCGCACACCAGTTTAGTCCTGTATGCCCAGAACACACCTCCACCATGATCTCAAATCCAAGTGCACCCAAAGGAACTGACAGGTTGTGAAACCAAATTCCTGTAACTTCGCTCTAACACTTAAGAAAATGCTGCTGTTTGCCTTAAGGTTGGTATAGAAGCATTGCCAAAATAAATGTTAAAAAAACCCAACCAACAACCCTGGTTTTTTAAAACTCTCAGTATTACAGTTTGGTCACATTTACCAAGCATGACCGTTCCACCTCTGTTCTGCACGATGTGATAGTCACTGCATTATCTCAGCGTCTCTGAGAAGCTGAAACAGTCCTGGCAGATCCCAGAAGTTCCTCATCTGGCATTTCATGCAAGGCAGCTGCCTGACAGCTTCACTAGCCACTAAACCCAAGAGCTGTAAGACAGTGCTTTTCTCAGCCAAGTCTTTATAAAGCTTTTCTGATACTTCATCCCTTCCAACAACACACTTTTATCTGCCCCTGTTACTTGCCAGATTCAGCCTTTGCCAGACGCAGTCTTTGAAGGGCTGCAGCTTTTGGTTGTGTCTGTTTGGTCTTTAATTAGTTATTAAAACTTACTTGCAGTTAGATCTTATATGGATATTTCAAGGACACTGAGAGTCATGTAAGACACTGGTTACCAACAGTGACTGCCATGTGACTGGGACACTGGGAACAGGATCAGCCCCTGGAAGAGGAGCATCCTGCACTGAATCATTCCAAGCAGAATTTGCTAAGAGATGGCAGCAATTCTCATTTCTATCTACATTTTCAATACTCCATCCCTTTTTCTTATTCAACACAACTGCTAAAATACTTTCCATGTTCCATTTTTACCTTGTCCTGACAAAATATGAGCCAAATGCCATGTCTTGTATGAGGGCTCTCCAGAGTGACAGCTCTCTGTTAGCTCATTCATTATCTATTCAATATACCTAACACACTCACAAGCCAAAAAATTCAAGGATATCCTTGGTTCTCCCCTTAAGACTTAAATTTCTGTAAGTTTAAGACCTTTTAAGAGGCACAGTAAAAACTAATTTATAAGCTTATACATATTTAAAGCTGCAACACAGCCTCTTACACATTTTGTATTAAAAAGCCTTGTTATCTTTATGCTGCAGCATCTTTCAGTGGTTTGTAATAGCTTTCTAATATATTTATCAGCCAGTTCCTACTTGTTATCAGCACTGAGTACTGGTGATATGCACTGAACACACTTAATTCCACCTTCCAGCAAGGCCTTCGCTGTCATGAGCATAAAACCCACTCCTCCTAGACAGAGTTTTCCTTTTAACATCTCTGGTGTCATTGTGAAGTGTTTAGTTTAGTAGCGAGTTATATTTAAGTAAGTACAGGCTACAGGAAAATCAGTCACCACAACCTCGTAGTTGTGATTTTGTCTCCAAAGATGTACGTTGTATGTCAGATCACATTATGCAACACAAAAAACCCCTCTCTGATAAACCAAATTATCAAGCCAAAATACTAACAGATGAATGGCAAGAAATTAGCTGGAAATTACAGTGTTATCTATTTCATAGCAATGTATTTTTCCTGTTTTCTCAGGCAGAAGAATCGTGAAAAACAACCATAAATTACCTGTCAATATCAGCAGCACTTACCATTACCTCTTAATCTAGACTTTTAGGACCACAGAAAAAATGCTGTACCTCAGTATGAAATACTGCACTTAGCATTATTCTGATAAATCTGAAGAGAACCAACATGAGAGTTACCACAAGCAAAACAAAATTGGCAGTTTCCATTCAGTGGGACAGAAGGTGAAGCTGAGGAGAGAAATGAAGTTAATACTGATGGTAACATGAAGAGAGAAATGTTCTTTGTACATGAGAAACTCACCAGAACTGTTCGCCCTTGGGAAATAAAGAAATGGCCAGACACCACAATGGTAAGGACAAGAGAGCCTGATTCTTCATTTGATTCAAACACCTTTAAAAAGACAGACAAAGAAAAATCTATCCCTGTAAGCACAGAATCTGTAATTGCCCTTTCTGGTGCAAAACAAAAGGTTTCAAAGGTCGATACAACTTGCCCTGCACTCCCCAAACAGGAGGCACGTTTAATGACTTTTTTACTGATTATACCTCGATATACAGATTTAACTACTTTAAACAACTCTCTGAACTCTTCCAACTTGATCTCTAGATTTTAATACCACAGGTCACTGCTGAATGAAGGAATAAAAAAAACCCCTGGGCTACTAACCACTCTACCTCTGATCTGCTGACATTAATAATTCATGAAGCAAAACTTCTCCAGATTCCTGCATTAGCTCTGGACTTTGAAAAACACACATGAAAGGCCTCGTTTGTTCCCGTTTGCCTCACAGCGGAGCCAGTTACCCCACACCGCCCCGCCGCCTCCCGCACCTTCCAAGAGGTGTTTTGCCCCTCATCGTCACCGTCCGTCGGCGGGAGGAAGCGGCCATAGCGCTTCAAGGGCCACGTTGTGGCGCTGCTGAGGAGGGACGTGTCGCTGGCACCGCCCGGCGCTGAGCCCGGGCCGGGCTCGGAGCCGCGAGCGCCGGCGGCCGCCGCCATCCCCCACTGAGGCGCTGAGGG
>VZRE01009771.1:262701-315334 GCA_013396775.1 Cephalopterus ornatus
GGCCCTGAGGGGCCGGCGGCGGGCGGCGCGCGAGCGCTGGGCGGGAAGCACGAGCCAATAGGAGGGAGGAAGAGAGCGCGTGCCGAGAGCGCGAGGCGTGGTTCGCCAATCAGCGTGAGGCGCGCTGGCGCTCGCGCCGCTCCTTCTGCGGCCGATGGGGCGCACGAGCCGCGGTGCGGTTGCTGCCCTCGCCTCAGCGGGGCCCCACGCCAGCTCCCGTCTTTCTGCTTTCCCTCTGTCCTTCCGCTCTCCGCCTCCGAGGGGAGCGCGGCTACAGCCTCCCCCTTGTCCCAACAGACCCGATGCGGCTGGTCTGCCCGGCGGCGCCGAGGGGAGAGCGGAGCGCGAACCCCGCGGCGCGCGCGGCCGCCATTTTGTGGGGTGTGAGGGAGCGCGGTCCGGACTGCGCAGCGAGGAGGAGGAGGTGAAGGTGAAGCTCCCGTGGGCTGTCAGTGCCCTCAGAGAAATGCCCGTGGAAGCCGCCCACGGTGTCAGCACGCATCCTTCCGCAAGTGAAACACGGCAGGTCCCTATAAAACTTGCCCTACGCTCTCAGTTGCCTTTTGTTGGTGTGGTGCTCACTTCACAGAGTTGCAACAGGGCTTTTGTGGTACCTTAAGTGGGGTCTGTCAAAGAGCTCTTTGCAGTGCGTGCTGGATGTTTTCAAACCACTGTGAGCCAACAGCTGGGTTAATAAATCAAAATTGCGCTCCCCATTTTTCTCCCTCCCTGTTATTAGTTTGCTCCTGCAATTATGGAGTGCTACACTTTCCCTGGCCGAGGAGTGATGGTGAAATGACTCATAATAAGACTGCACTTAGGTCTTCCATTTATAGAACATATCTTGGCCATTAACAATAATGTGCATGAGCTGGTCAAGGTCACTGAGGGGGCAGGGAGGAGCCAGGTACCATTTGGGACTGTCCTGAACGGGCTTGTGGATGCCCATCACCACCAGCCTCCCTTAAATCTTCAGCGAGCCTAAGGGTGCCATCCCAGGAACTTCAATCCCAGTTCCCAGCATTGCCCACTGCCAGCAGCATGTACCTGCCCAAATTAAGAACAGAACAAAGTTTGTGCCAATTTTTTTTTGCTTTTTCTTACTTTTATGGTTTGCACTGATGATGCTGGCTTGGCTGATGGATAAGGTTAAAATAGAATGAGTAACTACTGCCTCATCTAAAAATCTTAAAGTACAAGGTTACTCTATTAAACTGCAAATTTTAATCTACTAGAAAATATCAGATTGATATTTATGTGGATGTTGGGTTTTTCATCCAATGTCACACCCCAGAGCCACTTTAACATCCGAGGAACATTCCAAAATAAACAATTTTACAGTGTTTCCGAAAGGGAGGTGTTTATCTAAACATTTTGCAGAGAGGGAAACACAGGCAGAAAGGCATTAAGTGACTTGACAAGGTCATCCAGAGAAATCAGCAATGAAACAGGGAATACGGCGTGGGCTTCCCAGCTGCCAGTTGCCTTGTCTAATCACTGCTTCCCCACAAGGATTTGTCAAATTGTGCTTGTCAAACATTCAGAATTTGCCTGCAGACTTGGGACTTTCTTGGAATCTACGGGAGAAGCTGAATATTATTGTCAGAGAAAGACAGTACAAGTAGTGAGTCTATTTTTCCTTTAATTCAGCTGAAGTCTGTGGAAAGCAGTTTGTTTGCAGTGTCTGTTTTCTAAGAGTGATTTCTGGCAGATGTGCTAAAGGCTTCTGCAGGAGGAAAACAAAAGCTTAGTATTTCACCAAACCAAAATTTCAAAATGTGGGTTTGAAAGAGGCAGAAGGAAACCAAGTGCATCAGATATTCCCATCTCCTCATGGGTTTTTGCTTGACTGGGGTCTACTAGTTTGCCTTTGCTTTTTGGATGTGAATGCCTGATGGTTTTACATGTCTGTAAAGGAAAATGAGCGTTGTGTTAAGGCTGATTCACAAGCTCTTGCTGATTCTGATTTCCTTGGGGAATTGCATGATTAGTTGTTGATTCAGAGAGCAGACATGCAGGAAAATGGTTAAAAATGTTTCATTGGGGTTTTTTTGTTGTTTTTTTTTTAAGGCTAGATAGGCTGCCAATTTTTTAAAATTACAGAATAAAATGTAGAAGACAGAGACAGGTAAAAACTGTCAGGAGACTGACAGGTTAAAATGCGTTTCATCAGAGATGAGAAGGCAAATCCCACATAGGTTCTGAGGGTTTATCGTTGTGATGTACTTCAGGTTTGTACTTCATAGACTGCAGTGGTACAAGTTAATTTTCTCACTGCAGAAATACCTGGTCCTGTCAATAAATTACAGAAACTCTGCCAAAAGCAGAGAGATCCATTCCTGCACCGTATGGATTTGATAATGTGTTAACACTGTTGTTAGACGTTTAACAGTTGATTTTGGTACTGGACATTTTGCTGAGCCATCTACATTATTGATTTTTAATAATAATGGTGGTAATAACAGCAACAATAAAGTCATATCACCGTGACCGTCGAGTGTGAGTGTAGATTTGCCACAAGTGCAGGGGATGGACTGCAGTAGCTCATACAAATTGGACAAAGAGTGTATTAACAAAATCAAGGCTGCCAGGTGCATGAAATGGATAAAATAAGGAACAAAAGGTACATTTTAGAAATTCTGGAGGTTTCCCTGTGGTACTGACAACTTCCCATCTGCTTCTACCCAGCTGTGTTAAAAGGATGAATGGGATTACTCCAGAGACATAAATAACAGGCTAGTGAGAATGCTCTATTCAGAATACTTGATAGATTGCTTTGATTTCTGTAATAAATAGTGTTACCTTATTCTTCACTTGCTTTGTTAGAAGTTGTGGTATCTCCTGAAGTTTATTCCATTAATTAACGTTTCCTGTAGTTGTACCTGCTTTCATCAGAACGTGATCTGCAGTTGGCGGCCTCGCTGCCCACATCTCTCAGTTCTAATGAAATTACAGCATCAGGGATTATTGCCCAGCAGTTCTGTACCCCTCCCCAAAATACCCTCCCTCAGTTCTGCCCACATGTGTCAGCATGGGGGAGGTGAATTTAGAGGTTTCTTATGCAGAAGTTTGAAGCCAAGGACGTTGTGTTGTTCTGGGCTCTGGTACCGTGGCCTCTGCTGTCCTGAGGAGCTTCGTGTTTTAGGAGACCTCATTCCCCACCTGTACGAGCTCCAGTCACTGAATTTTACTCAGCAGTTTTATCCTGTTTCACTTTTTTCCTTGACAAAATCTACCCCTTTGCAATAAGCTTTACATTTTTAAATGAAAAACAGAAACTAAATCAGTGCATTTCTGACTGAGGGTACTTCAGTATCATTGTAAGGTAGAAGTAAAGTCTGATGACTTGTGTTTGGCACCAGAATCCCACAGAATCCAGGAATTGTTTGCATTGGAATGGACCTTAAAAACCATCCAGTTCCACCCCCTACCACGGGCAGGGACACCTTCCACTATCCTAGGTTGCTCTAACCCCCATCCAACCTGGCCTTGGACAATTCCAGGGATGGGGCAGCCAAAGCTTCTCTGGGCACTTTGTGCCAGGGTCTCACCACCCTCACAGGGAAGAATTTCTTCCCAATATCGCACCTAACCCTGCCCTCTGGCACTTTAAAACCATTGTCCCTTGTCCTGTCACTGTCTGCCCATTCAAAAAGTCCTTCTCCCTACTTTTTATAAGCTCCCTTAAGGTACTGGAAGGCCACAGTGAGATCCCTCTGGAGCTTCTCCAGGTGAACACCTCTAGCTCTCGCAGCCTGACTCCAGAGCAGAGGGGCTCCAGCCCTCAGAGCAGCTTCGTGGCCTCCTCTGGACTCGCTCCAGCAGGTCCAACATCTTTCTTGTGCTGAGGACCCCAACTGTAATTTGCAGTTATACCTCACAGTCTCTCTCTGCACTGGCCATGTCAAGATGAATATTGGATTGAAAACCTGCCCTTCAAGCCCCACAAGAATTAAAGGGTCCTTCTGGCTCAGTATCTTCGATTATCCTTTTTTTCCCCAGGAGTTAATCAGTTTTAGTGTGTCTCCAGGAATTGATCCCGTTAGTTCCTCCAGGAACCAATCCTGTTAGTTTGCATATTGTTTCTGTTTATGTAGCAGTGACATTCCTAACTTGTCAAGTGTCATATACCTGAATCACACCTTCACTGGATGATCTTAAAAGCCCTTTCCAACACAAACCATCCTGTGATTCTGTGATCTTACTCCCTAAATTGTATTATTTGTGAGGGTGCTTGAGCTTTACAGGGCAGCTGTGGAAGCTCATAAAGTAGAGTGTGTTATGTGCACACTTATGTGAGGGACAGACCAAAGCCAGCGTGAAGCCCCCTGACTTCATGGTGTCATTGGCCTCTGTGTGATCGGAGGCTCTGCTCCATAAAGCCTCAGACTTTTTCTAGGGAAGGTCACATTTTTTCAAAGCATAATTTATTTGTAATCCCTTTATTTCCTTTTAGGTTGTCTAACTTTAGCACTCACGGTACAGATGAAGGAGCTGCTGCCTCACAGATTTTTCCATTTACATAAAAAACCCACCCACAAACACCCTTCACTGTCAGTGCATCCATTTTGCTGAGTGCTCTTCATTTTCCATGACCTTGAAAACATAAGGGCGTTTATTAATTAATTCAGATTTCCAGCTGGGTGGAGGGGAGAATTGCAGATCGGAGACAAGCAATTTGTTGTGTGCCCCTTATTTGATGAGAATTGTAGAAGGAGAAATAGTCCAAGCCATTGCCAAGATTTCCCATACCAATCAACTTTTGTTTTTCATTTAACCACTGGTTAAAGAGTGACCCTAGGAGGAAGAGAAGAATCTGGACTTGGAGTAATTATTGTAAACTGAATTCCTGACAGTCTTGGATATGGACAGAAGCTGGAATTATCTAAGTTTTTAACTCTTGCACTGATTAGCTCTGGATGTTTCCTAATGTAAATCTGTATAGACTGCTATAAACACAGCAATAACAGGAATACTGACTGACAACTCATCAAAGTTTGTTTCTGCCCAAGCTTACTTCTTTTGTAAAGAAAAATATAGATTTTTTTTTCCTTCAAGTTGCATTTAACTGATTTTAGCAGTTCTTGCAGTGAGCTTGTAGGAGGAAATACGTCTTTGATTCTTTCTTTAAGCTTCAGTCCCAGAGCTGATGTCAGTGAGAGTTATGTGTGCACAGAGAGGAAGAAAATGTCTTGAACTTTTGTGCATTTTCAAAGAAGGATATTCCCTCCCCACCACCTTAATTCTGAATTCTCTTTCTAGTCTGCTGGATTATCATGTGCTCAACCAAGGATTTAGTGGAGCAGGTGAACAGAGGACTAAATATGTCTAGCTAGTGTAATATATCTGTGCCTCTTTCTCTGTGCCTGAGTAGAATAAAACAGAATATTATATTTCAGTTCCTGTTCCAAATGTACAGCCATTTAAATCAGAGAATAATCTTCTCTAGTGTTAGTTAATGAGGTTTTGATGTGCACCCAAGCAGTTACCGTGCTTCCCAATAAAAAGTACCGTGTGGGACACAGGCACCCACCGTGGCACATGTGGCTGTCCCTCTGACATCCAGCCTGGAATCTGTGCCACACGAGAAGGAGCCTTTGGTCCCCTGAATCCCACACTCTTTAGGAAGCAAGCAGCAGAATGCTAATAAATTTAATTTACTTGCTTAATCTCCCCTGTGTTTTGTATTAATATGAATAGCATTACAGGAGCAGGGATGTGCTTATATAACAAAATGTTCTCCTTCAGCTTAAGGTTAATGTAGTTACTCGTATTTACCACATGTAAAATGGGGGGTCTTAATCTCCTGCAGCAGGATACCAGTAACTTCTGTGAGAGTTACATTCTCTGCCAGGAGCCTCTGAGCCAGGGAATGGGCTACAGAATGGGAAATTGGAAACTACGTGTAGTTTCCCCAAATCATGTAATGTTAGATACTGGAGACATTCCCACCTCACCAAAGATGACAGAATGTGTAGAAGAAGAATATTGATCCACACACAAGGAATCTTTGTTTGCTCTAATAGCCTAAAACACAAACTGAAGACCTGATTTTTCTCTGTCACTCAAAGGATTCTGCTCTGATATTGGGTTGCATATGTACTGCAAAGTACACTGTTCTTTTCTTGTTAATGAAAATGAGTGAGAGTCTTCATTTTCCCTGGCAGCGCTCTGGGTCAGGTTCCCTCCAGCCTTCACTGATGAAATCTCACTGGTGACAGAGCACTGAGCAGTGCTGCAGCCCCTCAGTGTTTGACTGACTTGGAGACATCTGGCATAAGGGAACATTCCACGAGATTATCTTTCCTCAGTCAGTGCCAAGCATAGGATATCTCCCTGTTCTGCAGTGTTATCTTCCTGTATATCAGAAGAAATTAATCTGTTAAGTTGTGATAAGTGCAAATATCAACCTCTCATGATACAGGTGGCCTAACACAGGTCTCCTCCATCGTCCCTGATTTCACTGGGGATGTTTGCTAAATGAGCAAGCATGATTGAGCTTTGAACATTTCTTCAGGATACAGTTTTATAATAACCCATTTCCATCTCTGAGCCTGTTTTAGTACCTCTTGGACATGAGCTGGTTTTTTTCGCTATGTTTTTATAGAGCCAAGCATAGTATCACCATTTCATAAACGTGGAATAACTTCTCTGTACTCTAAGTTATTTTTTTTGTTAATTTTAATACAGTAGGCAGCTGCTCAGTTCAGTCCAATTTATTTTCTGCGTGAAAACTGAGATATCTATTGTCATTCTTTGTAGAACCTGTGCATGATTCTGATCATTCAGCAAGCTCACAGCACAACAGTTTTGCCAGCTTCAGCTGATTTCTTCTTGATGCTGTTTGACAGAAGGTAAGAGTGAGAGCCTCACTCAGTCTTCTTTGCTGTTGTTACACAAGACCTCAATAGACAGGGATGCAAATAAACACAATCTTAGTTGTTATTCTCGGCAAAATATTAAGGGTGATAGATGGAATGCTATTTGTGATGGAAGATATTTTGTTTTCCTCTCTCAGGGTATTTGCTAACATTTAACAGCAGCCTGATGTCAGTGGGAAACTCAGATGCCATTTGACATAAGCTCTCACATTAATCAAGAAAAATGTAATTTTTAAGAGACATTTCTGTTACCTGAACAGAAATAGGGCTTGGGGTCACAGTAGAAGGTTGGAGATCATTCTCAGGCTGCTTTTTCTCCTCACACGCTGCAAAGCAATGTTTTCAAACACAGCCCCTTTCCAAAAAGCATTTTCATGGCTCCACATTCATTATAAAGGTAGATGTAAAAATGTCTGAAGTCCAGCAGTGCTAATGTCAAATAATTGTTTGTGTCTATGCTTTAAGAGGCTGACAGAGAATATTTTAACTCAAGGATAAAGGACTGGAAGGGAATGGTTTTATAGTTATTGTGCTAACATTTCCAGTGCCTTGGAGTATATTTCATGTTCTGTGTAGTGTGACTCTGTGATTGAAAGCCACTGGTGGAAAGCATCTACAAATCACCTGAACTTTCTACCATTAGGGCATTTCTTCCTCCCCAAAAAAATGATTTTGCAGTGATTTTCACATTCCCTTCTGCAGGGATTTGTTCATGCTTCCTGTGTGGTCAGGTGCTTCTGTTAGAAGTGTCAAACAGGCTACAGCAGTGAATTACCTTCAAACCCGTAAAAGTTTGCTGGCCTGCTGGTGAGCTTTGCCTGTTTATCTGGGAAACTGCCTGCAAGTTGTTTTTAGAGTTTGTGCTTCTGGCCGTGGAAGTCCAGTGTGTCTCCAGGAGAGTTTAATGCCATATGGAAGGCACTGAGCGAGATGACCCTGCCTTTTTCATGATGAGTGCTGTCTTTTTGTTGGAGATGTCTCACTGGTGGAACAAAAGCCATTATACCACAGAGTCTCGGGACTTCAGATAGTAACAGAAACACTTTGAGAGTGCCTGGCAGTTTTAAAGGTATTATTGGACAGTGTACAGCAGAGAATACTTAACTTTGCTTTTCTGTGCAAGTGCAGACTCATATGCTTGTAAGTAAAGCTGAGCACTCTTCATATTGAGAAGAAATTACTTTTTCTGGACTTTTCATTTCCATTCAAAGCAGCAGAGCAAGGTGATGCAGTCTGGACCTGTTCTTCTCCAGCATGTGTAAGTTGTGCAAGACTGTGGCTTCTTAAGGTTTTAAAAAGCAAAGGATGCATTAATCTGAGAGTTTCTTCTAAAGCAAAGACAAATACATTTTTTGATATTTTAAAAGGTTTTATTATTTTTAAGAAAAATGTATAAAAATACAGAACACATATCTGACTGTACAGAAGCACAAAATTCATGACCCGTGGGTCTCTTTGCCATAAGTTGTTGTTGTGGATGCCAAAAGTTTACTGAAAAGTAATTAGTGAAAAAGAATCTGTGACAGGTCATTATGTGTAGAAATAATGTGTAGAAATAGAAGCAGAGAGCCCTTGAACCGTAGGTTGCTGGAAGCTTTGAGAGTTTGACAGGGAAGTGTTTTTATAGGGTTTTCCTGTTCTTATACTCTTCCCCAGAGATCCACTTTTACTCTTCTCATGACTCCTTCCCTTGACAATAATCAGCAGCTTTTCCATAGTGAAAGTAAGCACCTTCTTTCTCCCTCCTTCCCTCCAAAAAACAGGGAGAGAGGCACAGGAAACAGAGACCAGGAAGAATTACAAAAACCAATGAACTCAGGGGACAACAAACAAACAAAAGACAAAGAGGATTAAGGAGTGACAAATATAGGGGCAAGAAAACAGATGGGGACACTGAGCAAAACACTCGACCAGGGGCCATTGCTCCCTCAAGGTATCCAGCAAGGTGGTGGATTCTCGGAGAGGTTTCCCAGTCACTTCCTGGTGTTACAGAGGGCAGGTTTGGCCAAGATCAAGAGGCTGACAAGGAAGTCTTAGTGCAGCTTTGGGGTGAATATACATAAAAAATGGGAGGGTAAAAACAGGCTGGAGGGATGCAGCCTGGCACACCAAATGGACACGTGTGGTCTCCCTGTTTCTCAGGGGAAACAGGACTCGTGAGACCCTGTGGACTGCATCAGGAATGTGCCCACTGGCTGCTGTTGGAGGCTGGACTAACTAAACAAATCTTAACTCTGCACCTCTATGTCTGTTCTTCTACTAACTGATCTTTTGCTTAGGTCAAAATCACATTTTTCTAGTTGCTTCTTTGAGTAACAGAACCATACAGAAATATATGTTGTATTAGCCATGTATAATATGCAGGAAATCAAATCAGGCACAAAATCCAGGCACCATCTTTATAAATACTACAGTTTTGAAAAAAATGCTTTGTTATTCATCGTTTTAAAAGGGATGAATAAAATCCCTTTATTCACTCTTGTAAAATATTCAGACAACTCAAACTAAAAGAAACTCTCAGCATATGATATACAGCAGCTGGGGAACTGTAATTTTGGGAATTTTGCACACAGGCACACATATTATTCATTCCACCAGCGTGCATACCTTTATCCTCTCTCTGTCTCTTACCTGCTTTCATAATAAGCCTTCAAGAAGAGAGAACACATGTCCTGAAACAACTTCTGTTGGTTACTTAATTGCTAAGTGACCTTTTCTAGGTTTGCCAAATCACTTACGCTCAAGCACCACTCCTCAGTATTTAATATATACCATGAAGTGCCACTCAATTTTCAGATACTTAGTTCTGGACTTAGTTGTTATTTCCATGAAGAAGGATTTCCAAATTATTCCCTGTTGTCAGAATGCAAGCAGACAAAACTGGGTAAATCCTCAGCTGCAGGAAATATGTCAGGAGACAACCTGTCACGGCCTTTGAACTCAGATTTTTGTCTTGCCTTAAAATGGTTGTAAATTCGTGAATATAACCTTCAGAGTCAGAGGGTCAGAGACACTGCTCAGGGAAAAAGCATGCAACAGATGTTGGTGAATTTTCTCCCATTAAAGCACATATAAAACAATCCTTTCATGACACAATATCTTTGATCACTTTTGAGAAGTTGTATCATATGCTCATAAATATGTAACTCAGTAATATTTTCCCTGAAAAAAAAATAACAATGACGAATGGATAAGTGAGCTGTGCAATTGGTAATGCCTGAGCAGAATCATGGGTTTGCTTATTCCATGAGCACTGCATGATATCTGTGGAGTTACGAAGTAGCAATGAGATGAAAAGACTCAACCTTGACAAAGTTCCTATGGAATTAGCACCAGGAAGCAGCTGCCTTGCTCCATTGAGATCATCTTGCGTGGTGTAGGCACCACTGGACAACTTTTAGCATCAGCATTAGTTCATGAGCCAGTTCCTGCCCTCCTTTGTTCTAGGATGACAGAAGCTTAGACACTCACAGTGTGTGAATATAAGAGCTAGAAATACAATTTAAAAAAAAAAATAAGAGGTGGGAGTATCTGTTGATGACACTAAAAACTGAGGACCTCAGCATGTATTACAGCTTTAAAATTTAATCTGGGTCGTGTCCCAGAGGGATCGGGATCATGATACTTAATATTATTGAAGTGTATGGATATATTATTGCAAGGGTGTAAAAGAACATTCAAGAAAGAAATGTCCAAAAAGGAGTTAAATAGATAGAAGACAAAATACTGCTCTGTCTAAGCACCTCAAAGCGCTCTCTGAAATGGCGTGAAGATCCAGAAGACACTGGCAAGTCATTGCTGATTAAAGGGAACAAGTCAGGGAGTTCAGGTTCCAGCTGATGACTTCTCTTATATGAGAGTTTACAAATTCCATTACACTCATGTTAACTTCAGAATTGTTCTTGCTAACTTTCTCCATTGAAGTGCATTGCTTGAAATTTGATAAAATAGAAAAAGTAATTATAAATTTGGCTCGGAGACAGACAGGAGCTATGTCTGGTTGGATCCGTGGCTGTTCAATATTCATTTTTCTTCTTCCTTTTGCACAGTGACAGGACACAATTTATTTTTACAATTGTATTGAGATATTTTGTGGATGCTATCAGATGAGCAATTTAGTTGGAATCTTCTTGCTATGCTGAGAAGCTGATGTTGGTGAGTGCTTTTATTCAAACACCACAGAATTCAGAGTTCAAGGAAAAAGGACGGAAAAGAGTAAACTTCATGTGGGGGACATTGCTTAGTGTACAGCTGGATGACAGATCCAGTAAGGAAAGCAGTGCAGGAATGTGTGACACACCTGTGCGCTGCACTGAGGAACAGGATACAGGTTCTTGAGGATTAAGGACGCTGTTGGGAACATGAAGCCTCACTTGAAGATGATGTTGAAGTTTTTGAATAACGTCCTGAGTCTAGGGAAGGTCTGGCTGATGATCTACAGAGCAGGATAGATGGAGGCATTGCTGTGGCCAGTGAAAACTTCCTACAGGGTTTCATGAGAGTGGCAGGTCCTGGGGTTGAAGAAAGGCATGAGTCTAACAGGAAATTCAAGGAAAAAACTGCAGTGTCTCAAAGTCACTTTGAAGTAGGTTTGGGTAGGAATGATTCTTCCTGCTGGGTGATGGAGAAAGGTGGTGGTTATTCAAAAACTTCAACATCATCTTCAAGTGAGGCTTCATGTTCTCCATGTTGTGAAGAGTAGCTAGGTGTGTGTATGATGTCTTTGCTTTTGCCCAGCCCAGCCCATGCTTACCCGGCACGCTTTAAAAGGAAACAAATGGTAGAGGTAGAGAACATAACAGGCCTTACAGCAATGACCTGAGGGGCAGGTACAGGTCAGGGGGAGCAACCTCCCCCTCTCTCAAGTACACAAATGCTGAAGCCCCCAAAGGTTGCTGGAGGAGGTGTGAGGAAGTGAGAAGGGCTCCGGTGTTTGCTGGCAGCCAGTGCCCTAAGGCACCGTGAGGTACTTGCTGAGTCCTTCTCTTGGCTCAGCCCAGCACTGACTCCCGGTGTAACGTAATGGGTATTTTTACTCTCAAAGCATAGTCTGAAAAGGCTCACTTGTTCTACCATGTATGGCAAATGGATCCGTCTGCTGAGCCACCTGGAAGGCCTCTATTTTTAGGCTCTTTCCTCGGAGCAGTTGTAATTTGAATTGACATATTGTTAGCCAAATGCATGGCACACCAGGCAGGAATACGTCTGGAGCCACGCAAGCTGCTGATTGTGAGCAACACTGGGAACAGGGGCCCCAGTGAGAGCCAATTTGCTTTTTCCAAGTGGGAAAACAAGCACAGAGGTTTAACTAGTCCAAGATTGGCTTTCAACAGCCAGAGCTGAGCAATCCTAATGAGCTGGTCATTCAAAGAGGGCAAAAAGATGAAGAGCACATTTAGTCTGTGTGGGCAGAGTTCAGCCTGCCAGGTGAGCAGACCCCAGTGAGTGTGGCCTGAAGCACTCTAGTTACAGAGGTACCTAAAGGCTGAGCTGTACACATCAGGGATGCAGATTTGACTAACATTTTACATCGTTACATCTTTCTTGATTAAGACCTTTTTTTCCCAGATCTTCACATTGTTCGTCACTACCCAGCTCCTTATCGTCCGTGGTCACAAGAGCCCTGAGAGCTCACGAAGGCAGTCATTTTCAGGGCCACTGCTCTGTCAGGGTACAATTTCCTAATCTTTAGATGTTTCCATATTTTCTTTCTGCATGTTTGACCTTGAATATTGCTGTATTTTGCTGACAGATAAATCCTTATTTATCACTTTGCCAATCTTTGTTTCGTTCATACAAGGAATTGGCAAAGACTTTGCCTATCTGTGGGTCCTCAGGAAGTTAATTTGAATTACTTTCTGTGTGTATTTCTCTGTGAGCAGGTGGACATTTCTGTTTGCTTTCTTATTAGTGTTAAATGCTGAATCCAGAGCATTTTGGTCCCTTTTGCCTGGATCAACTTTGACAACAACTCTACCACACAGATTTGCTTGGAAATCTGATTTCTTGTTTGTTCTTGTTGTGTTTTGGGAATAGGGAAGTCAAATTTCTGCCTCAAATTCTAGCTCTGCAAGAAGCCACGTGCAGAAGCTTTGCCAAATGGAAAACCTCTGCATTCCCAGGAAAGCAGTAACACCTACATTTGTTGGACTTGTGCATCACTTGTACAAATGGATGCAGTTTAGGTGCTGGTTTTTATTAAATTGTGAAGTGAGTACTTTGATTCCACTCAAGTCAATTTGCAACAGCCTTTTCTTGCTCCGAAATACTGTCGAAACCTGAGTAATCCATATCCTGCCTCTAAGAATATGCATTCATTGAGTTTAAAATTATTTCCACTTAGTTTTCTGTTCGGAAAACTGGCAGACCAGTGTATTATCCAGCAGTTGGAACTGACTGTAGGAGTTTTCTTCTGTAGTATCTGTCTGCAGCAGGACCCAGGTGAGGGAGTCGATAGAATCCTGGTCTGTTTGGTCTCTCTTTGTGGAACTACCGTACCTGCTCCAGGTGTGCAGTGGTATCTAGAAAATAAGTAGCATGAGGCACTTCTTTTCTGCTGAAGTACAGAATTGTTTGTGTGACATAGAGGGAAACTGCAGGGTAATAATTGCTCTGGCATTATTGATAGGAGGGCAAAAGAGAAGATGATAAAATCTGCATGCTGGTATTGGTTGCTGGGCAGAACAGAGGGAAGTCTTTGCCTAGATTAAAGCTGCTTTCTAAGTAATGTGAAACTATTTTATTAAATCCTTATTAATTACAGAGGAATCCAGCTCTAGATGCTTATTGTGATCATATTTCTACCAGCTATCTATTGCTTCATTCCATCTAGAATGTCTGCTTCCAGATAAAATAACAAATGGTTCCAGTCAATCAGAGGCTGCTCCTATACCTCAACTCACCCAGCACTGTAGCTGTTGGAAATCCAGGGTAATTGTGGGACACACTTTGACCCTACTTGTCAAAACAATCAGTAACTCAGGGAGAGGATTTCTACCATGGCTGCAGCATATTCCTGTGGGATATGGAAACTTCTCCTCTGTGTAATGGAGGACGTGATTAATTCTGACTGTTGACACAAGGAGGTTATTGAATAAGACTTCCTTGTGAGTGGGCAAATCCATTCCCAGAAAAAAAACCCACATTACTGAGATGTCAAACACACTCCCATTGTATTGTGAAAACCCACTCCAAGGTTGCATAAAACCAGCTCAGGGTGTGCACAATTAAAAGTTACAGAAAAGCATCTGCAAACTTGTGCATTTTATAAGAAAAACCATATGGACAAGACTCATTTTATTGAAGAAAGATATTACATCTGCAGCCTCCCCATGTCTCCTCAGTCTCTGTCTCAATGTTCTCAATGACAATCATCCATTAATCTCTCAAACTCTGGGATTTTGGCTCACGCTCCCAGGTGTCCAGAGACTCTGGTTCTCACTCAAGGCAGTATATAATCACATTCCACATTTTAAGCAGCTCTGGCTCGGTTCATCCTTGTCCAGACACAACCTGAGTAGGATGTGGAATGAGGTCAGTCCCTAAGGGAAGCCCAGGGGCAGCAGTTCAGGCTGAGTGGGGCAACCATCGGGGAGGTGACCAGGTCAGAGGTGTCCTCCTCAGTGCTCGCAACCTCTGCTCTTGCAGGACACAGCCTATACCTGACAGCTTCACTTAGTGAACCAGGACACTGGCAGAGCCTTTCCTGGCAGGAAGAGTAGGATTCATTTCCCCCAGTTTAAATTTTGCATGTCAGATGTTCACATCCAGGCCGGTCTCCGCATGGCTCACTGGGGAGGAGCCCACTCCTTTACAGACACAGACACACATTTACAGGGAGGAGCTGGGCCTCTGTGGAGGTGCAGAGAGATGAGTAAATGACTTAGATCTACACTGCAGACATCCAGCTTTGGTCAAACAAATCACACATGCATTAATCACTATCATCCTCTAGAAAAAACCAAGGACCTTGGCAAATCTGATCTCTTTTTGCCTCAGAGGGAAGGTGCACATCATCTTGACATGTGACACCAAATCTGTGCATGTGTAGGTGGGTACAGCTGACCTGCACATACTTTTCCCCCTACTGAGAGGATGTAAGAACAAGTGACAGGTATTACTCACAGTGCTCTAAACTCTGTTGGAAGGTATTTTGGTGCGAGGTAATGGATGTAGCATAGATATGCAGCATTCCATTGAATTCCCTAAGATTTAAGTGCTCTCCTCTGACTAAGGGAAGCTCCCCTAGACAGCAGTCACCTTGCTGTTGCTGCATTAAGCTCCCTGAAGGCAGTGGAAAGACCTGCAGCTATTACAAGTCACAGAGGTAACTGTTACCTCTCTGTGAAGTTCTAAAATGCTCCTTTAGCAACTGTGGGAAAGCTCTGCCCTTGACTCACAAAGGATCCTCTTTTCATGCCTGTTCCTGGCAGGGACATTGTGGTGGACTTGGGGAAGGTATGGATAGCTGGGAATGCCATGTAATGATGTTCTGGTGCCACAACAGAACAAGAGACATCAGCACAAATTATTTCAGCAGGATTGTGTGACTGCAGGGGCTCTCTTTACTGGCTGCTTATGTAGATTCCCTTGGAATCTCCAGATCATTCCCTTGGAAACTGCATATCATGGTCCTAATACAAAAGGGTGCTTGATAGAGTACAAAGTCTCAAGTAAGGAAAAAACCGGATTATTTCTGCCATCTTATGCATATATTGAACACTTGCTAACTAGAATATAGAGAGGACTCTGTGAACAATCCAGAGATTTTGTACATTTTCTCTCCATAAGATGTTTCAGGTAAATGGTAGGTTTGGGAATTTATTGATCAACTCTCTGAATCCCTGCCACAGCTTTTTAGGAGCTTCAAGCCCCTCAGGAGATCATCCATTAAAAACTGGATGATATTAGGAGTCCCATGGTTAGCAGACAAAAGATATTAGGAATCTCTCTGTTAATAGAAGTTCAAAAACTCAGTGCATAGAGCCATGGGAAAGGAACCAGTTCAGAAAAGTTTTCTGTCCTTCATTAGTCGTGAATTAGGCTGTGGGGGTTTTGAACTTCAAGTACTTTCTAGTATTTCATATACATAACTTAGATATGCTAGATATAACTTAAAAGTCATAAATTCATCACTAGCAACTAATTAAGCCCTGTAAATACATAAATCAACTAAATTATGTTATTAGTTATGTTGTTGTTAGTGTGAAATCCCAGAATTGTCCTTTTACTGGGACAGATCTTACTCTAAATGCCAAAATTGCAGTCTCTGGTACAAAAATAAATAAATGAGCAAACATGTGCGGGGCTTTATCGGTCACACAAACCCAGTATAATTGGGGCTATAAGTAGACCTTTAAAAGCATGGGGGCTAATCCTTAAGTATTTTTAAAATTCATAAAATTAAATGTTATTTTCAGCATTGTGCTTATTTTAGAATTTAATGGGATTCCAGGCAGCTGCCTGTTCTATTTATTTCTGCTTTTGTATATTAATTGGTTATATCATTCCTTCTGCTTCTGAGGTCTGGAGGTGGAAACTTTATAGCTTAATTAATCAGTGCTTTTGCTGTTTTAATGTCGTTGTGGAATTTGGAACTGGATAGGATTCTTTCCCTGCTCTTAGCAATGAGCCTTTGAGACCTCTTTGTGCACAGCTTCTTTTCCAAAGCATGGTCAGCTTTGGGACTTGATATCTGGGCTTCAACTCTGCTCCAGGCTCACTGAGTAAACAGGTAGGAATTCATCCCAAAGTCAGCAGTGGAGATACTCTGGAGTCTCTTCTGTTAAATCAGATTTAAAAAAAAAAAATCATTGTTCCACCTTCTGTGGGGGCATAAGGAATTCGATTTGCCTTTGCCATCTGGAGAGGACAGTTGGATCGTTTCTCCCATGTTAAGTGAACAACTCACTTGTAGAAATCTGATATATTCTAAGTTTGCCTCTCTGACTGAGCTTGTCAGCTGTGACAGTTTAAATACAGTTCCTTCGACAACACAGATCTCAATTATTTTTCTTTTGATTCTCAAAATATTTGGTACTTCTTCAATGCAGCATCTTCCAAATGAGGAGCAGAAGGTAAACATCACCGTTATTTTGATGTTATTATTAAATTTGATGTTATTATTAAATAACATCACTGTTACTTATTTTGGGGAATGCTGGTGAAAGATAACCTTTGTAGATGTAGAAAAACATTGAGTAAATTGTCAGGCAGTCATTATTTAAAAGAGATCTGTGGGTTTTGAAGGCTGATTTCAAACACTTGGAGTGGTTATGCTAAAGGAGAAATTCTGTCTGAAGTGCTGCTGAAGCTGTAGGGTCAGGGGTGTGTCAGAGCCCACCTGAGCAGGGCTGTGAGGGCATCCTTGTACACGGGGGTGTGATGGAAGGAGAAGAGACAGTGAGATGGTCAGGGGAAAGGTAAGATATTCCTTAGTAACATTAACCTGCTTTCTCTTGGAGCAATGAGGTAGGTCAGCTGAAGATTCTGAGATGCCTCTGGCAGTCAAGGAACAAACCTGTTCATTTCTACTGGCTCCCAGCATATGTCTGGGCCATGTGACTCAGCATCACTCATGCCACAAGTTACATCTACATGGATCTGGGGAAGGAGCAGGTCGATTTCTGCGGTGCTGTGAAATTCCTGATTTCACTTTAGAAGGTTCCTTTCTGTAGCTGAAGGAGTAATTTGTTAGAATTATCACAGATTCAAATAATAAGCAAATTCTTGGTATTCTAAATTTGTGCACTGAACTGGAAGGGAAGGTTTCATGTCAATCACGTTTGCTGTTTAATGAACATCACACTTTGGACTCCTTTGAGGGATGCTGCTTCCATAGCCCCAGCTTGGTTTTGATGAGGTAAAACACTAGACCCAACACTACTAAACACAGCTTGAGCTAAAAGACCCAAGTTACAGAAACAAATACTTGCTACTGAAGGAACACAAAAGGAAATGCATATCCTACTCAGGCCAATGGGGTGTACAAAATATTGCCAAAGCTGGACAGTATTATTTCACATACTTTAATACATACCTGAAACACACTCAAAAGAACCCCAAAAGCTTCACTTCAGAGGAGAGAAAAAAGTGAAGCTATGTGATACAGAAAATGCCTTTTTATCCCAGTGTGATTATCAACAGGGTGCCTTGTTCAAGACATCTTGATCAATTATACCTTTTCCCCTAGAGCTGTTTACTGTAAAAATCTATTTTCAGACCCATATGTAGTAGCAGCAACAACAACAAGAAGGGCAAAGGAAACCGACATTTTCCCCTTCAGGAACAGAGCAGAGGACCTATTAGTGGTAGGGGATGCTATTTTAGAAGCATTCCCACTGTCCCACTTATTCACTGGTTGGATCCATCCATCTACCTTTCAAAAACCTGCAACAATGGCAGGAAAAAAAATCCTTTTTAAAGAGATGCGTGTCTTGCTTCTGTTTAATTGGCGTGTTGGGTGACTGAGCTCAAAAGGCTCTTTCCGTGCCAGTCCCTGTCCCAGTTCCCGCAGTGCTGCGCAGGGCTGTGCTCTCCACGTTCCTGCTGGGTGCCACAATGATCCAGCACAGCTGCAGGGGCCTCTGCACCCCTGTGCTGCAAAGGGGAGGGCGAGGAGCTCTGCTGGGAAAGGGGTGCACATGGTGCCTGTTGGAACTGCGGGACAAAGATGTGTTTAGTTCTCACTGCACTGAAGAACTGAAGTTCCATAAGAGCCAAACCCCCATCTGTGTAGGCCCTGCTCAACACAGCCCTGCTTTAAGGCCCCATGTTTTAGAGCAGGGTGTGAGAGAGTTCAAATAGTGTGAAGTGTGATCCAGTTTGTGTTGTCCATCAAACGGTTCTAGAAGCTGGGAGTCCCTGGAGTTCAGTGCACAAACCCTGACCTTCCTTTAGGTAAACTGAAGAGCAAGGAAAGCAAATGGCCTGTGAGTATGTGTGACAAATAATCCCTGCAGTTACATCTGGCTCTGGCTTTAAGGCAGGTTTGTTCCTGGAGAGCTTCCCCAGTGTGGTAGCTACACTTGGAATTTACTTTGCTCAGTAACTGTCTGATGTTTGGACTGGAAACTGAGATAATGTAACCTTGGGGGACTCATGGAATTGCATATGACCCTATTTGCAAGTTTGGGATATTAAAGTCCTCTTCTGGAAGAAGGGCAAGAAGCAGCATATTCCATTTCCTAGGAGGCAGACTGCTGGGAAATGAGCATCACTGCGATTGCCTTGCTTGAGTGAGACATGAGGACAATTTGCTGAGAGCTCTGCAGCATTAGCAGTATTTTCTTCATTCTGTTGTACTGAGATTTTATAATTCCATTACTTTAAATTCAATATAACATGAAGGCAAATCCATCTATGGAATAGAAGCATACTTCAGTGCATCTACTCATCCTTTAATATCTTTAGACAGCAGTACATCCCATTGGAAGTAGTTTGTGCCGATGTTGTGAAAAGGTTAATATGGGACACTGAGGCACAGTGGGGCACAGACATCCTTCACATTACTCACCTGCCCAAAAGCCTGTCCCTTCTTTTCAAATTACAACACTTCCATTGGATATGTATGGTTTTCATAATGATAAATATTTAACAGCCCTGAAGAATTCCAGACTTTTGCATATTTATCAAATGATTCAAGCAGAAAATCTTGTCCTATCCTTGCGTGTGCCGCTCTAAAGAGGGAGAATGTTTACTTTCCGTGGCTCATCCAGTTTTAGTCTGGGAACAGAACTGAAATCATTAAGTGCTCTCTGGCCACTGAGGAGGTGAAGGCATTGGTTCTGGCTCTCTGCTGATGTGAGCAGTGTGAGCTGGGCTTGTTCTTGAGGTTCTGGGTGCCAGTGCCATTCTCTAGTTGATCTGTCTTTTTTCTAACCCTATCTCACTCCATATCAATCCCCCATCCTAGTTAGTCCTGAGACTGTAATTTCATTTCCTTACTGACAATTAATTACATGATGAAGGTATGCAAAAGGAGAGAACTGTTAATGAGAAAGTAATCATGGAAGAATTACTTCTTTAATTCCACCCACAAGCATCCCATCCCTGTCATTCACACACACCTTGCCCTCACCAAGAGGTGGTAGGTGAAACTACTAAGAGGGAGCAGGAAGAGCAGGGCTGTTCCACCAGGAAAGGCAAGCCAGCAGCTGAGGGAAACCATGGCACAGGCAGGAGCAGCATCCTCCCAGGGCATGGTCCCATAGTACCTCAGCTGGGCAAGCAGGACAGGGCTGGTGACTCTAACAGGCCAAGGTCAGCCCAGGAAAGTCAAATAATAGCACAGAACAAACATGGAACAGGTACCACTGCAACAGCTCAGGACAGGATGGGGTGCCCATGCCTGAGCCTGGCTGAGCTCCTGGTACACTGAGGATCCCAGCACTGCAGCTTGAACAGAGATGTGTCATTAAAAGATGAGAGCTCGCTCTCCTCAGGCAGCCTGCCTGGCATTGGGAATGCAGAGCTGCTCTTCCCTTCATTCCGATGAAATGCATCTACTAAAGCCAGGCGCAGCCTGACCATCGCCAGCAATTTATGGTAAAGCAATTCTCTGGTTTGCTAAAGTGTCATACCAGGGCACTCTGAAATCCGGGTTTATCTTCCCATTTCTTTAACTGCTGTTTCCTGCAAATTCACAGCATAGAATAAATGAAGAGCACACAGTAATAAATCACTCTTGCTGAGGCTGCTTGGTGTCCAAAGCACTGCAGACAGACAGAGATGTCACACCTTTGTTAGGGTGACAGTGAAGGCAGTGAAGGATGATCCTTCCCCCTCCCTCAGCTCCAGTGGTGAGAATTCAGCCATCACATCTCTTTAGTCCTTGATGTGTGCCAGCTGCCACTTATTAAGCAGCAGGATAGGATTTGCATCCATCCCCACCATGTATTTACTAACCGAGGACTGGGAACCCTTTCTAAAGGAAAAAACTTGTTCCTACCCCCCCTCACACACACAGCAGCTTGAGGTGGAGAGGTCTTTTCTTCCTAAGTATTTTTGAAGCAACCTAGTATCTGACTGATTTCCTATCCACTTTTAGCATCTTCGTATTTTACAACTCTTTCACGGGTTGCTCCTGAGCTGTCCTTTTAGACATGGCACCTTGGCTTCTCCTCCACAGATACTTTGCTCCAAATCAAGACTAAAATATCAGGCTGTTCCCCAGAACATATATCAATGAAATGCTACAGCTGAGTGCTGAGCCCTTTCAGTCGCACACAGGAGAGGTACTCCAGAAGCTGCTCATTAAGGGAGAAGCCTTGTTTTGTCATTAGTTGTCATTGTTGTGAGGTACTGTTCGGTCATGGGTCCTGTGCTTTGGGGCTGCCTGAGGCATTGTCTCTACAAAAGCTGTTTTAAAACATACTTTGCATCAGATTCCTGAGAGTTAAAGACAATTTGACAACATTTCGTGCCGTAACTGTTCTTCTTTGTGTTCCCTATTTTAGCACATTCTCAGTATGAGAGCTTTGTGATAATCTCTCCCTAATCCTGCAGAAACCTGGTTTTTGCTGGGCTGCCAAGTGCTGTTTTCTGGAGAGGTTGGATCTGAGATATAGATGCATTCAGGAGCATGGTCTGTCTTACACCTGATGGACTTTCCCCAGGAATGATCACTCTGATTCTCAGCCTCTTCTTTTTGGCTCATTTTGCGCTACTAAGAAGAGTCTTTGAAAGTGAAGGATTCTTCCACACCTAAGCCATGATTGGCTTACAAACTTACTGGAATTCCTTTTTGGTTTTGATGAGAAATGACCCCCACTTGTCCCTTCAGGTCCCTGATCAAAGGAAAGGCTGCTGCCTGAGTTACAGCTCACATCCTCCAAAATAACCCAGACATTCCTGGGGAGGGCATACACTGAGTCTTGAACCAGTTTGAACTAGACTACAATTGGCAGCCCAGGAGCAGAGAGGTGCTGTATCTCTTTGTTTTACCAAGACATATAATATTCTAGAAGAGGATGTAAATATTAACAAATGTGTTTTGGTTAATAAAGGAACCCATTTTCCATTGTCTCAGGAGTAGACATTGATTTCTGCAGAAATCCAGCAATCTCTGATCCAGAGAACAGACCTGTTCACTGAATGGTTTTCTGAAAAATAGAGTCAGGGAATTCATCTTGAACGATTCATGGAAATCAGAAAAAGGTCAGTCCCCAAGAAGGCCTGATAAGTATTTCATAATCACAGCAGCACCCTCCCAGACTGTATTCCTGTTGTTCACTTAACATCTTTGAACTCTCCGTTAGTCTCTAATTTCTTTCTGTCTTGCCCACAGCCATCCTGACTAAATCCAGAGACAGGCAATTCCATCACTATCTCTATTAAGCTCCTAGCATTCGTTTCTGAGTTACCACAACAACAAGGATTACGTGACAAGCAAATGAAGAACCAGTCAGATAATGGAGTTTTTAAAATGGGGATTACTGGTGCTGAAGATGTAATGGCCTCTTTGATGCTGTTACTATCTATAGCACAAATCCTTCTCAGTCTTTGGACTATTGACCTGACACACTGAAAAGGCTCCTTTGCAGCCCCCATTGTCCAGAGAAAGGGAAAAGCTTTGAGCACAGACATCTTCAAGGCACAGAAAGAACACAAGGCCAAGAGATAAGCTTGGTAATTTGAAAGCATTTTATTTCTTTCAAGCACAATCCCAAAGTTTTAGCCGTAACTGATATCCCGATTTTATCTGTGTTGCTTTTTCTCCAAGGTGAGCACTCAATACTTTGTAATTTCTAAAGATATTCTGAGCTGATCTTTCAGCAGCTTGCAAATCAGCACCTGCTGGAAAGGACTGTCTGATGAGATCAGGGGAAAAAGCTATCCCTGACACTTGGGCTGTTGTACCTCTTGGAGTGTCTACAGGCCTCTCGTACAGTAAGACTGGATACAGTATGACTGTGAGTAAAGAAATAGCTGGATTTGGAATAACTGTTCTTGGTTTGGGAGATACCAGGTAGTAGCAGCGAAATAGTTTGTAGAAAGGTGAGATTTTTTAGCCGTTGTCTGTAGCATAATGCTGACTCCCTGCAGAGCTGGAATGTCCAGGGAACCTGTTCTGAGTTCTGCAAGCATGAACCCTTTGTGCTTTCATCCAGAGATGAAAAAAGACATTATCAGGTTCATAATATTGTGAGGAAGTAGGGGATTGTAATGCTCCCTATTTTACAGATAGAAGGTGAAATTCTTTCCTGAATTAGGGCAACATTATGTTTTCCAGCAGAGTTATGAAGACTACCTGCAGGAGCTTAACACACATGCTCTGATTAGTCCCTGGTTTTGTGAGAGCTCTGTGGGATACCAGGCAATTAGCAAGTGTTGGACTAGTTTGAGTTTGCTCTGAGATTGGAAGCATGGGTAGAAGAAAACTGAGGGGTGAAGTTGAAGGCTATACTTGTATAGCAGTTGCCTCCCTCCCTTTTGACTCTGCCCCTCAGCTGCATTCAAGGACGGGCTCATGGAAACTAAGAATAGTGGGACTCATTCAGGTGTCCTTTCATACAGATACTGATCATCACTGTCACCACAAGCCTGTTACACAAGGGATGCTGTCATTCCGTGCGTGAACAGGCCTCGCTGATGCCAACACATTTGTTATGTGACACTGCCCAAGGTCGCAGAGGCCAGTGCTTCCTTCTCCTTGTTGCCCGTTCGCAACTAAGGTCTCAAAAGACTTGCAATAGGTGAAATGACTTCTACGGCAACTTCAGAGCATTTTCCAGGGCAACTGGGCATTCCCTTCCTGTGCTCCAGGTCTGGATATCAGAGCATCTGTGCTCAAGACCTTAATTTCTACAAATCTTGAACATTTCTCTCTTCTCAGTTGCATTGTTCATGTAGCACCAACAAGTCACTGGCAGCAACATGTAACTATCAGGAAACTCTCTTGGGCTGCCTTTACTCCATTCCCTTCCCCTTCCTTCTCATTACAGTGCTCCATAACACAGTAGATTTCCCTTCTTGTATTCAAACCCTTCAGCTATTAGTAGGTGGCTGTCAGGGACCCCCCAGTCACTGCTGAGCCAAGCTATACATACTTAATTGTGTTAATTTAATCTTTGTTCACAAATCTGTCTCTTCAGCTCCCTAATCACCTGTATTGCTTTTTTCCTGAACTCCCTACAAAATCTGCCAATGTTTTTGTGATAATAAGGAGACCATCACAGAACACCATGTTATAGTTGGAATTTTACCACAGCGGGAAAGAAGACATTTTACTGTGTCCTTGTTTCATAATACAATGCTGCTGCAGATTCTCCCTCAAAATTCCTTTGTTTTCTCTTCCTTTTTGATGATATATTTCAGTGAAAACTTCCCTCCAATTTTCTGTTTATCCTAAGGCCTCAGGCCTTGCCTATGGTCACACATAGTACGGAGGACTGGGGGAAGCTGTAAGGTATTTTAAGAACAACACAACTTCTTTTGGGTTTTGTGTGTGAGGAGGATGATGGGCTTGTTTATCAGGTGGTGGCAGGAGTCCCTGAGGGCACACCAGTTTAAATAGAACTGGATTCAGGTAACGAGTCACAGTCAGAGCTGACAGCAGAAGTCAGGAACGCTGTTTACTATTTTCTGCACCAACCTTTGCCCTCACACCTCAGATACACAGGCCCCTTCCCAACTGGGGAATGGCCCCTATCTGAAGCCGTGTGCTTGGAGCTGCCCCGGCAACCTGAGCAGCATCACTTACACATTCATGTGTCTCTGGTGTCTGCGGGACTGGGTGTCTGCAGCCCCTGGAGGGAAAGCAGAGTTTATTCACCAGTGCAGCCGGACACATCCTGGACTGCGCTGTGTGAACTGATCCGTTGGGACTGGAGCTGGTTTAGGTGTTATCTGTTACACAGATAGTGACAGGGGGAAGCTGTGGAAATGGAAAATTTGTTGACGTCTCAAAGTGTCAGAGCAGAGACTCAGCGTGGGGACGCTGCACTGGGTTGGTGCTCAGGAGACATTGGCCCTACTCTGCCTTCACTGCTGAATGACCATGTGAGCATGACTGAATCACCTTCCCACCCGCGCCCTCTCTTTGCTCCCTGACCCTTGATCTAGAACATCAGCCCGCTTGAACAACAGCTGCCTGTCAAGGTGTTTCATGCAGTGCCTGAACAGCAGGGGCTGGTTTTAGCTGGGATTCTATCAATCACCATAATGATGCCCATCAGAATAGAACAAACAGAAACACAGCAGAGTAATAACCCCCTCACTAAGTTATTAGAATTGCAGCAGGGCTAAATCCCACACAATCTGCTGAGGACAAGGCCAACAGCAAAGGGAATTTATGTCATGTAATACATGTATTTTTAAAAAAGGAAATAGGCCAGTCAGTGTCACCTCAGTACCTGGAAAGATGGAGCATATCCTCCTGGAAACTGCACTAAGGCTCATGGAAAATAAGGAGGTGACTGGTGACAGCCAATGTGGATTCACTAAGGGCAAATTGTGCCTCCTACAATGGGGCTACAGTGTAGCTGGGTAAGAGAAGAGCAGCTGATGTCATCTACCTTGTGCAAAGCATGTGACGCTGTCCTGCATGACATCCTTGTCTCTAAACTGAAAAGACATGGATTTGACAAATGGAGCACTTTGGGGGTAAGGAACTGGGTGAATGGTCCTGTTCAGAGTTGTGGTCAATGGCTCAGTGTCCCTGTGACAAGGGGTGTTCTTCAGGGGCTGGGGCTGGGACTGTTTAACATCTTTGTTGGCAACATGGACAGTGGGATGGAGTGCACCCTCAGCAGGTTTGCCAACAGCACCAACCCCTGTGGTGCAGTCACAGGCACTGGCACAGGCTGTCCAGAGAAGCTGTGGCTGCCCCATCCCTGGAAGTGTCCAAGGCCAGGTTGGACAGAGCTTGGAACAACCTGGGCTAGTGGAAGGTGTCCCTGCCCATGGCAGGGGGTGGAACAGGATGACCTTTCCCAACCCAAAGCATTCTGTGATTCCATGTATGAGTGAGCTGATACACTCTGGGACAAGAATACACGCCCATAAGCAAGCCACAAGTAAATTTAGGCTGAAAAGTTGGAAAAGAGCCATCAAGCCAAGGATGTTCTGGAAGAGTTTCCCACTAAGGAAGCTGCAGACAAAAGACCCATAATTTGTACAAACTTTTGTACAAATTATAAACATCCTCTTTAAAGTTCATCAGTAACAGGATGTAGGGCTTGCTTAATACTGTATTAAAACATGAGCAAATCATGAAGTTTAGGGACAGTTTCCCACTCCACATCTTCCTTTTTCAAAGCTATGTCATATCTTCATTCCTTCTCTATTCTTTTGTGGCTTTAATTTCTACCATGTATGTCATTCAGTTGACCTGAAAAAGAATCTAAAACAAATGTGTAGAACAAACTGAGGTCAGATCAGAGGGTTCAGCCTCTCCATTCTAAACTTGAGAAACTGGCACTCCAGTCATGGCTTTTAACAGGATTTTTGTCTGAACCACATTACCATAATGGAGATAATTTGTTCCTTGATTGCATCAGTCCACTTAAGGAAGTTTGCAAGTGAAGTGTACAAGCAAATGCACATTCTTCACCATGAGTAGGAAGGGAGGCTGTGCTCCCCTGGCTGCCACATCTGATTTATACAGCACACTCCCCAGGACGTGCCTGGTTCTTAAATAGGTCAGTCAATATGTAAAGTGGAACCTTAGCTAGTTATCGCCGTGGAGAAAATCGCTGTCTTGGGTTTCAGCACAATCTCTGGTACAACCTGGTGGGAAAATTACTTCAGTGTAAAAAGCTACTTTTGTGAAGGAACAAAGTAGAGAGGAATTTGAATGTACTTTAGAATGGCTGAGAAACTCTGCTTGGTACCTGCCTGCCTTTGTCCCACCTTACTGTGCATGTGCTCTAAAGGACACGGCAGAAGAACAAGCTTCCTGGACTGTAACATCACAGGACTTCTGCCTGTCACCCTTGGGCCAGCAGCATGTCCCTGACAGGACTGCTGGATGTGAACAGCCAGTAATACCCCAAGGCCCAGCCAACACTTTTTTGTAAGAGCCAGGTTTACAGCATCCTTTCCCAGAAGGTTTTGCAGGACAACCTGACTGCCAGGTGGGACAATCTTACACAGACCCTGCATAGGGTATGGAGTGGAAAGTACAGTCCGGATCAGTTGTTTCTGTTTGAGGTTGTCCTTCATTCTGTGATTCACTGCTTTGTCCTCTCTCCCACGATGAGAAGGATGGTGAATCTCAGTTGCTCTGTGCTTTTTTACAGGGAGTTATGTATGCAGCTGAAATTAGAGTCCTGAGACTCCTATAAAGGTACTATCTTATACTGCCCAGGCAGAGCCCAGTACAGAATGTTCTTCAGGGCTTCCAGCACTTCTTTCTGAAAACATCTCAACAGCTTTCCTGGCAAGGAATCCCTTCCTGGCGCCTCTACCTTACCTTGCTATTTTGTGTGTGAGAATGAACCTGATCTAAAGGTTACTGCTACTGAAAGAGGGAAGCTCTATTTCCCCTGCCACCTCCCACACTCTGCTGCTTTTATTGCCTCTGGCTCTCTTCAGGTGCTTTAAAAAAAATGTCTTCTGATCAGTCAGACACCAAAGGAAGCAAAATAAAAAAACCCACATTTTCTGGATTAACAAATAGAAATGTTTGTGAAAGTCCCAGGAGTGCGAGGAAAAGGGAAGGGAGAGCAGAACTGGAAGGTGAAGCCCTCTCCTCTTTCAGCATCTGCCAGTTGGTAGATCAGTGTGAAACCACAGCTGTAGTTTCATCCTATATTTTTGTAAACATTAGGAAAAACTGTAAACCTGGAACCAAATTTCATGGTTCAGAGAGATGTCTCTCCTAATGATGCAAAAATATCTACAGAGGAATTATCACAGACCACAAAGCACATGAACATAGTTTCCCTTGTTCTAGGTGTATTTTGGCAGAGTACAACCCTTAATAGTGAATATTCTTCTCCTTGGGTGGGATCTAGGCTAGACTCATATGTTAAAAGAAAAAATAAAGAACGAGCTTGTCCCCAGGAAGAACGGGGATGGGGGGTGTGATTGTGTGTCTGTATTGCTGTCAGAACTCGCACACGTTATTCTGGATGCAGGCTGTTCTCCCATGCTCCACACCCACCCTGGTTTCACCTGTCTGGAAGTGGCAGCTGCTGGGGTTTGATAAATGGGCTGAAGGGTTGTCCCCCTCCGAGACTCGGTTGTGTAACGAGTTCCTGGGTGATTCACAGCTGCTCTCCCGCCCGATCGCCCGCAGTCGCCTGGGAGAACCGTTCTGCTCTCTAGTGGTAGAAGCACAAAAAGGCCAAAAATGTTCTGCTGCTTCTTTACAAACTCACACAGGCATGACCTGAAAATGGCTGCCTAATTCCAAGTTGGAATAGTTTAATCCAGTATATATCCACAGACGTAATGTTCCTCCAGAGTGTCAGAGCAATCATTATGCTTAATTCTGGAAGCTTCTGAAGTGAGAACCTTTTGCTTCTGCCGGAGCCCTTGCAGGAATGATTTGCAGGATGGGGATGTGTCAGTGCCCTCAGCAGTGGTGGCTCAGGACCAGCTGCTCGGTGTGGTCACAGCCAGTGGACAGCAAAGGGAAGGAGTCTCTCACCACTTTGCTGCCACTTTGTGCCCACACAGATCAAGAAACAAAGTCTGTTCCATGCCAGAGCTGAACATTCCTGTGATGTGGTTCTTAGGGAGTAAAAGTCAGGCCGTCCTGTGTGCTGAAAGAAAGTGGCAGCAGAACCGGCTGCAGAAGGTGCTCATCAGCACCGTCTGCCAGGAGCATTTCAGAGGCCACTCCTGGCAATTCCTGGAAGGCCAGGGAGGTGTACCCTCCTTCCTGGGAGAGCAGGGTCCTGGATCTAGTCAGAGCTAAATGGTTTCTGGTCTCTAAGCAGGTGCACATTGCCTTTTCAGAGACTGGAAAACTAAGAGATCAGCCAGTAAAACTGGAGACAAAAAACTGGAAATAGAGTCCTTACGCACCTCTCTGCCTCATATCCCGGGGTGGCCAACTCACTGTTTAACGGCAGTAAAAGCAGTAAGAGCAGGGAGGTTACGGGCTCCTTGGCTGCCTGTCGGCTAAGGACACAGTCCTTAAACACATACCTGCAAACACACCTATAAATAGAGTTGAGTCCATACTAAATTAAAGGTGAATCTGGATTTTAAACATGCAAACATTTCACAACAGTGACACGTCCTGTATAATAAACTAAACAACCCTTTAAGGCTTGCTTTAACTCAGGCAACTCAGAACAGATGAGTCAGTGCTGGAAAATTGCAGATTATTTCTTTTTTTCTTCCCATCCAGTGGAAAATAAGGGATATAAGCTTTTTCCTACAGCCACCTGCTGTCATGTGAGTAGTACATGGTTTGATAGCTGGACAGACAATGCTCAGCTTAAGTGCCTCAGTGGCCGAAGTATCTGTTTTAATCAGTGTTGCACAGCACCCTCTTCTGCTGAGAGGTGCCGAGACGTGGAAATCCCTGGTCTGTCTCTTTTCCTGTCTCTGATGGGCATTTATATGCTGAAGAACAAGGTAAGTATAAAAACTCAATTACAGCAAATAGGGAGAATCAATAAAGGAATGGGAAGCTGGCAGCCACACAGGTGGGGGTTTATCTCTGCAGCAGAGTCCTGACACACGACATTACAAGAACATGGAGTGCTCAGATGAGTTATGAAGATTGATATTTATGATTATGACTTGCAATTGTGCTATTTAAAAAAACCACCTATTTGGTAATGAAAACCTGCTGGCAAGATCTGATCAAAGAGGTGAAATTGCAGGAAGAGTAAAATAAGATCAGTAAATCAAATGCTCTAAATCATCAGTGAGGCACACTACAATTAGGGCTGAACTCAAGAAGGCAGAGTTATTGGAATTGCAGGCATAAATCCATGTCATGCGTGTGCTGCCATTTGTTCTGGGAAACATGCTCACCTCCAGTGTTTCCAGACTGAGTTCTGTCAAGGGCAAAAAGATAAGGGCTGTCTCCTAACACAGTGATTCCCATGGACTGCAGCATGTTTCAGTTCACCACAGACTCCACAGGCTGCGAGGATCCCATTTTCTTCCCTCAGGCCCAGGGAGCACATGGGAGTGTAGGGGCAGAGAGACCAGGTGTAGGCTCAGACACCTTGGCTGACATTGCCTGGGAGATTGTTCATTGTTATTGATCTGAAATGCAAACCAACCTTGGAACAGCAGGGCATTCTACTTTTTCTGACCACAACCTTGTGTCTCTCTCTTTTTTTTTTTTTTTTTTAGTCCCACTTGCTCTGTTTTTCTTAGGAAAACTTCCAGTTCCTAATGATCCACTCAGCGGTGTAGGGAATCTGCAGCACAGGAATCAAAGGGAATGAGGCCCTCTGAATAATGCATGCCAGCTCTTGTATACTGCACTGTTATAGCTTCCCTTATACACTGACATGAGGCTACCTAGTCATAAAATTCCAGCCTGGGATTTCTTTTTTGGTCAGAGATGCCTACTCAGAATGTTCCTCTCAGATGGAGATTGAAGTGGGTCGTTCCAGTTTCAGTGGTTGTGGCAGCTGGTTCATCAGGTTTAGTGAAAACAAACATGGCTTGGAATGCATTTAGGGAAGTGCTTAACAACAGCTGCTCTCAGTTCAGTGGCAACAGCTGGATTCTGGGTCTCAGAGGCAATGCTGAACAAGCACAAGCGGAGAGGAATAGCTTGTTCCAATGGACTGATTATGGCACGAGGAACTGGGAAATCCTGTATTTTAGTTCATGGCTTACCACTGTTTTTCTGAGAGGCCATGGTGAAATCTTTCAGATTCTCTGCAGTGAGCATCTTACTGATTTCATCTCCTGTAGCAATAAAACTTGCCTCATTGAACAGTCACAAAGGCTGGGAGCTTCATATGATACAGATGAGCCTTGCTTAGAAAATCAAGCAGGGCATAGGACTTCGCTGTTTTAATTTTTAGGAGAGAGGAAAGTTGTCCCAGCAGTGCACATGGGAGTGATAATATCTGCATTTCCTGTTCTCACTCAGGGAAAACACAGATGACAGACAACTTTTGTCTATTTTCCCCTATTTCAGGAAATGCTCTCTCTTTGATCCCTTTATAAAGAGGAACTAGAATGAAAGAGTGGATTTATAAGGGAAGGACCCCTCAAACTAATTTGAATTTTTGGGGATCTTCAGCTGTAGTAATATGTGACAGAATGGTGAGTAACAATTACAAAGTGACAGCAAGACTGTTCCAGGTTTTGAATTCTGGGTCCAACACTGACTTTGATGTGGAAGCCTGGCCAAGGTAACCATTGTTCCTCCTTGTCCCAACGCATCAACCACACACAAGGTGCTGAGGTGAATTTGTGCACCTACTGTAAGCAGCACCTTTGGTGCAAAGTAGAGTTCTTTCAGTAGCTTATTGATTTTGTTTCTGTGTGTACTGCAAAACTGCTAGAGGGAACTCAGTAAATGAAGGGTTAGTTGTTATTCAGCCCTCAAATGGCTCCATCCAGTTCTCTAAAGTGCCAGTTTATTACTCATTTTACTTGGCTACAAGGCATTAATAAAACATGAAGGCTAAAGCTGACTTCATTGCACTTGGAAATCCATGCAATATAGTTACACAGACTGGGAAATCTCATTATCTTGCATTCATTTTCTACAGGAGAACAAACCTTTTGCATCAATGAAGTTTACTATTTGTGGGTTTCAGTTTAGATTCACCATTAGGCCACGCTGCCACGCTCCCAGCAAGGTACCTGTGAAAAGCAAAGAGACAACCCCTAAGAATTCACTGAGAGTCTGTATTGAAACTGGAGTAGTGGTGGTCCAGGCTGGTAGAAGATCTCAGTATCTCCACAATCAGCCCATTTTAGGCCGAGAGTGCCTGTGCTCCCATTTCCTGTGGGCAAAGCATGTGATGAGTGTGTGACCCCAGGGGACTCTGACCCTGTGTGGTGTCAGCACTGCAGGGCAGGGCACTGCCAGGGGGGTGCTGGCAGAAGTATTGGCAGCTCTTGGGAAGGAAGGAAATCAATCCATTCCTGGATTATACCACTGGCTTTACAAAGCACTTGGCTGAGATCCTATCAAAAGCACAGCACAACAAATGTGTGAATGGCCAGCTGGTTTTCCCAGCTTAGGAGGAAATCTTTAGTACTCAAATAGATTACTATAACCAAAAGCAGGATGCTGAATTCTGAGGACCGCAAACCTCCTACGGGACAAGAACTTGGATAAGTATGATCTAATTTGGTCCACTTGGGAAGTGTCAAAAGGAGTCCTAATAGTTTACAAACCTCTTGGACATCTTTGAAGAGTCATCAATAAATAGAATAAGGGAGATCTGATATATACCATCCATTTGACTTTTGAAAAGGCTTTGGCAAATCCACTCTTTGAGGAAACTAAGCAGCCAGAGGAGGTAAGGGAAGTTCCTAGTATGGGTAGACAAAAGAAATGGATGGTAAGAGTAAATAATCAAGTCTCATGACAGTGCCAGAAGAGTTTTTTAGGGATGTCAGTAGTTGAGCATACTCACAAATGACCCAGAAAAGGGTGTGAGCATTCTAGTCACCATTACTCTTCATTTGCTTTTTCCATTTTCCAGGATTTAATATAGAAAGGAACATTTTTAACATTTACTCTAACTTCCCGTGTGACATGATCTGGGACTAACCCAAATTGATTGCAGATTCAAATCAAGTATCTGGGATTGAGCTGAGGCAGACACCTTTTATGAAAAAATATCTGATCTTTTTAAAATTTCCTGTGACAGAGAATCTACGATAAACTTCATCATGTTAATCTAGAGGTTAGTTGACCTCAACATTACAACTTATTAACTTAATTCTGGCCTGAAGGTGTGTAGCTTCCAGGCAGCGTCTCTTTTGCAGCTACATCTGCTGGTGTGAGGATTCCTCTCTGTTCAGGTCTCCACCTCTCCATGTGGGCACTTACAGATTATTATCAAATAATTACTTGCATTTCCTTTTGCTTAATCAGAAAAGATTAAGCTCCCAGGATCTTTTCTATTAAAGTATGTCTTCTTTTCCACTGAGCAGGGTCTTCATCTTAGATTTGGTGCTAACACCTTCTTCCACGAGTCCTGAGCAGAGGTTATTTAACCACCTTTTTGAGAGTCTTCTGCACTGGGAGACCTTCCCAGCAAAGGGGAAGGGCAGGATCACCAAAGCTCGTAGAGCAGAGAGTAAGGGCATGGTTGAGGGCTACGTGTTCCAGCCTAAAAGATCTGCCTCTTGTGGAAAGCTGAAGAAGTCTTCAGGCTAATTAAAGTCACAGGAAGGTGTTCTAACAAATCCTGTGTCAACCCTAGGCTTGATGGAAAGATCAAGTCTTTTCAAATCTCACATGCTTTAGATGTGACAGCAAGTCTCAGTCTGTTCTGTTCATGCTGCTCCAGCCTTCTCCCTCGTAATGTTTAGTTAATGTACTTTACTACATTTTCTAGTGGAAAAGGCCATTCTCTAGCACTGAAAGGTGTGGGTGGCAAGCACCTGCTCTGAACCTTTCCTCTTTCTGAGAAGTTTCAATTTATAAAAGCAACAACAACATTGGGAGCTCTTCCTCCCCATTACTCATGAACTGGGTATTTTTAGCACCACACATTTCTAAATAAATCCTGTCACCTAATCCTGTTAAGTGAAGCCTGCAAATCCAAGGAAGTAGAAGTTTGTTGCTCCACTAAAACAGAGATTTGCAAAGGGTTTGCAGAATGGTGAGAAACAAAGAGAATTAACAAGCACAGAGGGGGCTAATAATATATCCAATATTCCTTTGAGCAGACCCTGAACAGCAGCTTGTCAAACATCAGCTGTGACATGAAGTTGCTCAGAAGGGGGAAAGTGGTGGTTGTTGTGTAACCTGAAGTGCTTCCTCTGGAGCAGAGTGTGCACTGAGATGTCACCAGCTCCACAGTGCTCTTCAGTCTGACATCTCTCCGTGGGAGCAGCAGGACGTGGTGGCAATGTCCAGGTGTGCTGTACTAAGCTGTTTTGTCTGTGTGGATGTACACAGGGGTGTTACAGCCGCCGTGAACAGGAACAGAGATACACGGATAACCTGGGAAGCTGAAGGGACAGATGGGCTCTGTCACCTCGGGCAAGATTGTGTGCCAGTTCCAGTGAAGGACAGAAGTGCTCCAAGGCATTCTGCAGTGTGTAACTCCTGAGGGCCTGGCCAAGCCCGGAGTGGGACAATGGAGCAGCTCTCCAGGGCAGCCTGTGTGCCCAGCAGGAAGCAGCCGAGCCAGGAGGGAAATGCTGCCAAAATCAAGTGACCACAGGTTGCTTCTCCACATCATCCCACTACAGATCAACTATGGGTGGGACTGCATATACTGTCACATCATCTAGAACCCTGTCAGAAAGGTTTAAGCTTTTTTTTTTTTAAAAAAAAAGAAACAGAACTGTTTTCGTTCTCCTCCTAAATTGCAGCTGGTGAAGCAAATGCCATTTTCCTGTTTCCCTGGTGTCCCACAGGAAGCATCTTTGTGAAGTTGCTCCATTGAACAGAAGATTTAAGATACCATCAGGCAGTAGGAGAGCACAGGAGGGAATATGATTCTGTCAGCTAATGGTTTAGGGGAAAATCAGGAAGGCCTGTCTTCTGTTCTGCTCCCAGGAATGTTTCTACAATTCACATGGGAAGGGGCACTGTGTGAAGAGGAGACAGAGTCCAGGAAGCAGCTCTGTGTTGTCCTGCTCTTGCAGTAACATTAGATGCAGTTTCTCATTGATTTCACAAAAATCAAAAAAGATTCAGTATTCACAGAAGAGCCGGGTGAGTGGGATCCCTCCCGTCACAAACAAACAAACACACACACACACACACACACACACACACACACACACACACACACACACACACACACACACACACACACACACACACGGCTACCGTCCACTGAGCCACATTTATACAGTGATGAACTGATACCATCAAGGCAATGGCCTCAAGAGTCTGCAGAGCTTTGTTTAAACCCTTACACAAAGGTCAGCAGAGTGTTGAAAACAAATGAAAGCACAGGCTGGTAAAATCAATCAGTGGGGAGTCCCTGGGTGGGCAGGGTTGGGCACTCCCTGCTGCTCATCAGCTCAGGGAGCATTGAGCATTTGGCATTGTTTAATCAAGGCCAGCTCCTGTGGTACTGGGGAAGAGGAAATCCGAGCTAGTCCTTGGCCTGTTGGCCTGAGAACCAGGGAGATGCCTGCAGGATAGATTTTAATTAGCACAAGGCCATAAGTCTGAATGTGGATGGCAAGGGGCAGCCAGGGAAGGGCAGGAACAGGTAAGAAAACACAGAATGAAACTTCTGCCTCCACCTGTCTGGCTTTACTGGATATTTAATCTTTGTCAAGTGTACAGCACTTGCACTTCCTTTGATTTGGAAGTCGAAATCTCATTATTAGCCACTTGGGTAATACATTGGTTCCTAAAATACCATCTAAAAAAGAGGGAAAAAAAGTGCATTTTCTCTTTTTTTTTTCTCTTCTACACACACAGCCTTCTTGTTTCCAAAACCAGCAGGTTTTGCTTTATCTTTCAAAAGAAGGAAATTCTTTTTTTGGTAAAGATAAGGTTTTCAGAATCTCAGCTTGAGCTGGTCGAGATGAAGAATGACCATAAAGAATCTTCTAATGGAAGTTCAGACCCTCTTTAATGGTGGCACTGCAGCACAACTTTATCATACAAGTGAATGCAATGCAGACAATTCTCCCCCTGCCCTCTTCCCATGTTCTTACAGAACTCTGCCCTGCTCTTCTGCTTTGGATCCACCCTTCTTTGCCTTCTCCCTGCCCTAGCTCCTCTCAACAAAGCTTTCTTTAAACCTAAACAAGCAGAAAGGAAACAGCACTGAGCTGGCATTTAAAGACCAGGAGCTTGTTCCTCTGCTGCCATGTTGTGATTCTCTGCTGGGTTTTGGTCTCCAGCAGCATTTTCTAGATGCTTCAGTAACACCCGTACTTAAACAACAGTAACAAATGACAGACAGAGGCCCAAATTGGACCCAGGGTGCATTTTTGATCCAGAATTGAGGCAAAAGCTTGATCAGCTCAAGCACAAATGTGCATGTGTAGGCATAGGCAGGTGCAAACTCAAGGGGATAACAGATTTGAGATAACCTCCAGATTTAGGATAACCACAAGACCCTTCTGGTGCTGAGTGGGCTACAGGCAGTACCCCCAAAGGGCTGGTTTCGAAAAGCAAAGCCCAGAGAAGGCTTTTATTTTAATCTCAGAATGATTTGCACCCTTATCAAGTGAAGCCTTTTCCCTTCACTTACCGACATTGCTGGTGCTGCTTCTGAGCCACAGACATGGCAGTGGCACAAATCACTCTTTTCCCTCTATGATAATGGGAATGTCTTGAGAACTCAGAGTGGCCTAACCTGTTTGCTTGTTTGTAGAGGATGTACTCATGGCAGTAATAATGAACTGCAGGCAGAAATACTGCATCTCCCTTGCTTTTGGCCTTGTTTTCATGGGCAGTGAAGTTCTACTCTGTTTCAGATACCGAGTGGGAGGGGGAACTGCCTGAAACATCCCTGTGTCTGTAAGGGACAATGATCACCTGGGATCTTCTGCTGGAAGCTCTTCTCCTGCCATATGGTTTAGACGTGCTGACTAAGCCTGGCTTTGCAATTTGGATGTTCTCAGGAGTTTAGAAATTGTGAATCAGCGTGGAAATGTCTGAGTTTGTTCTCCAAAATCATGACATGCCTTCTAGCTGCATGCCCGAGGAAGTGAAGCTTACAAAGTCATGCTTGCACCCATCAGTCTGTCAGCTCCCTCCTACTACTATTGCAACCTGTTTGATGGTTTAAAACTAATTTGACAGAGGGATTTTGTCTCAAAGATAATATCTTCCTATATAGGAAGTAGGTGGCTGGGTAAAGAGAGAATTCCTCTTGAGTCACAGAATCATGGAATTAAAGGATAATTTACGTTGGAAGGGATCTCGGAGGGCCTTCTGCTTAAAGCTGCTGCAGCCCACGGCACTGGCATCAATAAATGACTACACCATGACAGTCCCACTGTGAATTACGGAGGAAAGGTTTGTGTTGGATCCTGCACATCAGACACAGGAGACTCCAGTCACAAGGCATAAATCTATAGGACATTTCTTACATAGCCTTTTTCCTCACACAGCATCTTGTTTCTAATTAGTATCTTATTTCAAATTTTTCAGTCTTCTGCCTGTCTTCAGCCATTGGATGGAGGGAGGCATCGCTAAGGTACATCTGTGAGGATTATGAGGTTCTTAAATCAGAGCTGTAAAGTGCCTGACAGGTGGTATGGCTGGAAACTTTGATTTGGAAACATGATGTTGGGTGTGTTTGATTAACTTCTCCTGAGGAAGAGAGAGGGTTAAAGTCAGCCCTGGCAGATGGCAGCTCACTAAGAGCAGAGTCTGGACTTCTCCAAGTTGGAGGCTGCCACTGCTGTTGTGGGAAACAGTGGCACATTTCCCAACAAATCCAAAACAGTCCAGTTGGTGCAGACAGGAGATACATCGGCAGGACAGGCTCGGGAGAGGGATCCATTTTTCTCTGTGAGGCTGCAGCTCATGAAACGCTGGTGAAAGGCGCTATTTTGAGACAAACTCGTTTGATAGTCCCTGAGCTGATCCAAACTGAGCAAACCTCCCTTCAGTGCTGTCTGAACCCTCTCCTGAATAATTTCACATCAGGGTAGAAAAATAAGCTAGTGCTTGGTTTCTAAATGGAAATTTGATGGAATATACATTTGGAAGGGAAATTTGACTGAAGTCCAAGATGCAAGCTCAATATGAGCATTTCAGTGTGAATATTGGAGAACTCATTGGTAGAGTTTAGATCATAATGTAAAACTTATAACCTAAAACTAATTGTGACTAAATCATATAGTTGCTCCAATCTCAGCAGCTTCTCTGAGCTGTGTAATTTCTCTTCTTCAGAGCTCCATAAGTGGCTACCTGTCTCTGTTTTTCTATTCCTATGAAGGTTTCTGTTCTCCAAGGGAAATATTAAAGGTCAGGTGGCAAGATGCTCATGCTAATCAATCTGTTCCTAGCTAGGATTTTCAGCTACATGCTCCAGCAAGGATTAACAGCTTTTGCAAAACATCTCAACGTCCTGAAAATCTCAGGGGGTTATTTTCTGCAGAGTCTGTGACTTCTTTCCATAGACACCAATGTGGCCGATTCTTTGGATAACATTTCATTTTTGCAGTCCAGCGGCAAAGCTCTTTGTTAGCTGGAAGCACATTCCAGCAACCCCCTTATATCCTACACAAGGCTCATATTTTGATCTTGCTTATAAGGGTGAAGAGAGTGGGATTGCTCCAGATCTGTTTACCACTGGAAGTTGGAATGAATATTGCTTTCCAAGCACTTCCTGATAGAAGCTTTTCTGTCCTGTTGTGTATCTCCTCTCCTGCTGCTGTCTCTCTTGCCAGGCTCCACAGCTCGTTGTTGTCAGGGATCTGTTCAGTGTCTCTCTGCTCCCATTGACAGACTTCGAACCATTCTTTCTCAAAACCCAAAGCAATTCTTGCACGGCAAAGCTGGACTTTTCCCCTCCATCCTGACATCCAGCTCTGTGGGACTCTTCCCTGCCCCCCTGCCCTGTGTGCTGGCTCCCTGCAGCCCAGCATCCTGGCCTGGATCTCACTTCCCATTGCTCGCTGTTTCCTTGATCCAGACAGATGCTCAGGCACCCTCTTGGCTGTGCCCTAAACAGGCCTCAGCACATGTTCCAGCAGTTCAGTCCCCCACTTTACAGCTCCCATAAGGAACACCATAGAGCAATAAGAAAGCCCTGGCTGAATTTCAATGAGTACACTGTGACAGCACACTTGGGTAATTAATAGGGCTGAGGGGGAGATAGGATCTGTGTATTTATCATTATTATTTCTTCATTATTTTCTAGGTATGATATAAGCTGCAGAGGCAGAGAGTGCAGACTCTACCACAAAAACTCTAAGGTAGAATTTCCCTGTTTTGTAGTGTTGAATATTTCATGAGTTTCAAATGCCAATTATGAGTTACTTGCTGCCTGCTAAGAACAATAGGCAGCTGTGAAAGGACTTGCTCCTGTTCTACCAAGATATACCACATGTTCATTGACTCCATTTTCATCTGAGAATTTAGAAGTTCAAGGATGATGCTGAATCTATGGCCCAAGCAAAAGTGGTCCTAAAAGACCAGCTTGCACTGTTGCTTTCTATACCCTGAGCTACAGAATATCAAATTGTATGGCTCTCATTCTATTCTTCTGTAGTCCTGACTTCATTTGGAATGTCATTTTTCATATTTGCATTGCAGCCCTGGCTTTTTATTAAAATAGCACCATATATATGTATATTCCATATATATATATGGAATATACATATATATATATATCTGAGCTGGCAAAATTCCTTAAGAAACAATCAAATCTTTGGCTGCTTCACCTGCATTCTCCCTGCTAAATGCATTCTCTTTGTATCTATGCCAGATCTTGGAACAGAGTCTGACAAATATTGTTTAAAAGGAGATAACTTCCCTCAAAAACAGCTCTGCCTTTTCCTGACAGGTGACTTCTCTCTATCCCCTTTGAATGTACTGTGAGTCAGTGATAGGCAAGACTTAGTCCTCCAGCAGGCCTGGCATTTCTGAAATATTCTAAAAATACGTCTATAAAGGTGCATTTGCTGACATGGAAAGCACTGCCATAATGCTGGCAATAAATTATGTCCATGATAGTAGATTCATACCATTAGACAAGGATAATTCCCATCTCCCTGCACTTAGTTCTTGGAAGGCTCTCAAATATCATTACTTTGAAGTCCTCTGGACACAAAATTGTCATTACATTTTAAGGACTTGAAAAATTCCTCTGAGTTTGGTACCTGTAACTCCTGTAAGTTTTTCTAAGTGTTTAGGAACCCAAACTTGGAGACAGAGGTACACAAGAATGTACCTTCTGGATTGAGCACTTGGGTGATTCCATGAAGCTTAATGCTTTATAGAGAGATGTAAAGGTATCTGTGGTCTGTATGTGTGGTATATAGCCTGGACAGTGGTGGCTGGGAAGAGCCAGCCAGAATTCCAGGCACGGGAATATCTGGGTGCTTCTGGAATGGTGCAGCAGAGTGCCAGGCCCTGACTCAGTCTGTGCTCCTCAGTGTTTCCTTCCTGCTGCAGAAGTGATGCAGGAGGACTCTGCTGCTCAGCTGCCCTGTTGTGTTCTCTGTCAGAGCATCTGATTTGTGTCACCAAGTAAGGCAGCACTCTGGGAACATCCCGGGAAGGCCAGGGAAGAGAATGTGGGAATATTCCGAGCACTAGAATACCCATAACTGAAAGAGAACAAACAGCTCGATTCCTTGAACACGACCTTTACTGCTCTGTCATTCTCTGGGAACATCAGGGACTGCATTTAAGAAGCCGCATCAGTTTCAGATGCTGTGCACCTCATTAATCAAAACACATCCTTTTGGAAGGCAGTTGATTGCAGCTGAGGAACAGAAGTGCTTACACCTCAGCATCCCCAGGGTCTGGAGGAGGGAACAAGAAGAGGGAAAAGACCTTTATTGCTCTCACTGGCCTAATTCATGTTATTTGATCTACAGGAACATTTGAAAATTGAGACTTATTTCTCCAGAAAAGCTTGTTCTATCAGAAATTGTGAAAAAAGTAATAATATTCAATAATATTTGCACTGGGTATCTGCACTGTAGAGTATTTGAAATGAGTCACAGCCAGTCTGGGTTGTGCCAGGAGGTGGGAGGAGAAGAGGAGCAGGTGAACACATCAGGAAAGGATTCAGGAGAGAGCAGGCAAACAAAGATGAGGAAGCATGTGCTGTCTGTGTGTGTGGTGAAGTCACTGCTGATCATAGCATTTCCTAAAGGAAATTTGCTGCTTTAAGTGGCAAAGTTACCTATGGCGCGAGACTCCTGGGAGGGAAGAGGTGAATATTTGCTCAGGGAAGCAGAAGTACAGCTGCAGGTGAGGATTTCCTCCCTGCTTGCAGTGGGCATTCCTTGCCCGTGTTCAGCCTCCCTGCCTTTTCCTAGCAGGTGGGATCTTAAATGTCTGAAACAACAAACATTCTAGAAAGCCTGAAATGCTGAAGAGACACAAAAATATACACAAAAGTCTCTCATATGACCAAACAGATTCAAAATTTAACTCCACTGGTCTAAAAGGCTTGACACTAGGAAATAATTTGAATTAATTTTTCAGTCTTAAACATCACAGGATAAGCAGCCACTCCCAAATAAGCACGGGCGCGGCTGATTGCTACCTCTTTACCTCCTTTTCTCCAAAAGCCCCCTCTCAAACACCAAAAGGGAAATGTCTGATTTTAGCTGCTGTGGCCTCCGTTACACGAGGTGCATTGTGGCCACCAGTGAAGGCAGGAGGATTCCCATGCGGAGCTGTTGTTTTCCCAGGAGCGTCCCCCGGAGACGCGCCGGTCGCGGGTGAGCCGCAGGAAGCGCTGACTCAGGTGCCCACCGGGAAGTGGGTTTCCCCGCGTCGCAGGGAGAGCCCACGCATCCCACTGCCTCCGCCAGCCCAGCCCAGCCCAGCCTCCCTCAATCCAGCGGGGGAGCTCTCGGAGATGCGGCTTGCTTTTATTTTTTTATTTAATGACTTCTACAGATCCGACCCCACAGGGGAGGAATAGTACCGGGTTTGCAGGGCTAACGGGGAGCGAGGCAGCCAAGGAACAAAGATCCTTCCAAGCCTTCGGGACTCTGCGGACGGGTGCGAACGCAGCGTGTTCCCAGCAGGCAAACTTCTGCTAGGCAAGACAGGCACTCCCCGAGCCCCTGCTTTGCATGCAAGTGAGATTTTCAAGGTGAACCGCTGTTTTCCTTTTCCATTTGGATTCGCCCCTTCCCACAAAACCCCCCGTGCCTACACAAGCAAACCTGCCCTCCAGCAGCCACACCTCCAGGAGGAGCAGGGATCGCCCGCATCTAGGAGAAAAGGAATATTCTCCCTCCTATTTATTCATTTTTTTCATGCTTGTGATGCTGCTATTTTAAATTGGCGGCGCCCCGGTGCTTGTGGCCGATAAGCCCCGGCTGGCCCGGAGCCCGCGGCTGCCCGGCCCCGCGGCTCCGCAGCGGCCGGTGCCCGCAGGAGCGGCGGCAGCAGCCCCGCGGCCGCCGGGCGTTGCCCCTTTAAGAAGCCCGGGTGCTGTCTCAGGTAGGCAGAGCCTGTGTGCAGTAGTCGCTCCTATGGCAACCCAATAGAATGGGATCGCTTCATGAATATTCCCAGGAGCAGGGGCTGCATGAGGAATCAGTGATGACAGTGATGTAAGCAAGCAGTGGCCGCTGCAGGTTGCAGTTCATTGTGTTATTGGCCGGCAGGTTGAGGAGTTTGAGGCACCCGGGTTTGAGCTTCGCTTTCCGGACGATGTCTGCCCGCCGGGAGACACGGCACATTTGCATCTCGAAGCCAACATGGCAAGGCGGCTGCTGCTGCCGCTACCGCCCTCCCTCGCCTTCCAGCCAGGAGTGTGTGGCTCTCCTCTAGACTTCTTGCCCAGTGCTCAGGATCTGAGCAGACGGGGATTGCAGTAACACTCACCAAGGAGAGACAAGCAGCAAGTAGCCAAATCGGGACAACGGAGGAGAAGGGGGGGATTTTTTGCCTTCCCTCTTTTTAATTTTTTTTTCCTTCCCTTCCCTTCCCTTCTGGATGCAGAGGCTGTGTTTTGATGCAGAGCCTGTGGATGCCACAGCCTGGTAAGGAGATGGCACGCCAGTCTCTGGTTCCCTCTGCCCCTTGAGCTGGGGGCAGGGGCCTGGGGGCAGTGCAGGTTCCCCTCCTTGGGCAGAGCGGGGGTCTCTCCCTCTCACTGAGCAGCAGCAGCAGCAGCATCGGCCATGGACAAGCTGCCCCCCTCCATGCGCAAGAGGCTCTACAGCCTGCCCCAGCAGATCGGACCCAAGGCGTCGATCATGGACGAGGAGGATGACAGCGACAAGGACACCCGGAGGAAAAGCATCAGGCTGAAGCCACTGCCTTCGCCCTCTGCTGGGAGCACCCGGGCCCTCGGGGGGGACCCCGGCAGAGGCGGGGACCCCGGCCTCCTGGAGACGGAGGCCGGCGGCAAGGGCGCCAAGACCAGCACCAACGGGGACTGCCGCCGCTTCAAAGGGAGCCTGTCCTCGCTGACCAGCAGGCACCTCCACGACGCGGCCGAGGAGAAGAGGCTGATCGGCGGCGAGGGGGAGCCGGCCTCCCCCAGCGAGGACAAGAGCCCCCCCGGCAGTGGGGAGCTGGAGCAGGGGCTGCCGGCGCCCCCACCGCCCGCGTCCCCCCCGGAGCCCCAGCAGCCCCCCCGGGCCTGCTCCTCCACTTCCATCAAAGTGGAGGGAGGTGGAGGGTGCGACCAGATCACCCCAGATGAGGAGCAGAGGCTGGGCCAAGCCGGTTTCATGCAGAGGCAGTTCGGGGCCATGCTCCAGCCGGGGGTCAACAAATTCTCCTTGAGGATGTTTGGCAGCCAGAAGGCCGTGGAGAGGGAGCAGGAGAGGGTTAAGTCTGCCGGGTTCTGGATCATCCACCCCTACAGCGACTTCAGGTACAATCCCCCCCTTCCTGATCCGCTCCAAACCAGCTGGCCTGCCCCTTCCCACATGACCTCCTGCACCGTGCACCCACCCCAACAGAACTTTCCTTGCTCATCTCCTAGTCAGTGGAGCTGGAGGACACATCCAAGATCTACTCCACTCAAACAATCTGCAGGTTTCATTTACATTTAACCTTAATTTTAGTGTCCCCACACTATTATTAATTTTAAATTGTGTTTTTAAACCAACAAATGTCTCTTGCTTTGGCTTATTGTAAGGGAAAGGCTCTCCTTAAGTTCAGTGTAAATGGGGAGAAACGTTTCCACCTGATGCTCAACTCCAGACTTAAAAGTGTGGTGTCTGCTGCTTAACTAGTCCTACATGCCCAGTTCAGAATGTGTGCTCTGCCTGACTAATGCTTCCCATTTTCACACCTCAGAGTCCTCTCTCCCTTCTCCTTTCCAAGAGTTAGGGAAGGATGTTGCCACTACTGCTGCTCCTTACAGTGTCTTGCTGCAGCATGGCTTGTCAGGAATTGGTATGTGCAGGGGATGGCAGCATTCATTGAGAAGGAACTTAACGCCTTCAGAGTCTTACAGAGAAAGATCCTCTCTTTTGCATCTGTATTTCCTTATTTCCAAAATTAATTTGGATAGAGAATAGTTAACACTGGCTTTATGAAAGTAATGGCAATATTCCCATGGAGGTTAATAAGGAAATTAACTTGTAAACCCTAGAGCTGTTTTTTGTGTAGTTCTGCACAGCAGAGGGGTTGTGTTTGGGTATTTCTGAGCAAAGTATCGTCTACTGCACAGGTGAATTGTCCTCTGCAATATGTATGTAAAGTACTGCAATCAATAATTAATTACTTAGTGCAATCAATGGCTAAGGTTTATTGTTTCAACTTTAATTACAACAGGCTTACATCTCACATTTAAAAGCACACGGTAGAAGAACATTATTCAAACACATATCTGTCACGCTACATGATTTTATTGAATTCTTGGACTCTTCAAGAAACCTTGGAATATTCCCTAAAATACACTTAGCAAGGTAATTGCAGGAAGGAGTTCCAGGGTGGATTTGGTGCCCAAACAGCAATGTCAGAAACCTCTTGACACTGCCTATTAGGGATTTAGCAAATAGCACACACACTGAGCAGATTCAGCACTGGCACTGACCAGATTCCTTGATATTTGCTTGGATTAACAAATGTTATTAGAAGGCTATGTGAGTTGGAAGACTGCACTGTCATTTAAATTCAGTGCATTCAAGTGTCCCAAGCACACAGCTGAGTGAGCTTGTGAGGGCTTCCAGTAGCTACAGCATTGTACATAGTGCTTGCAAGCACAATCCTACCCAATCTCAGACAGGAAGGACTATAAAATAGCCTCCCAGTTGTGACTGATCGAGTAATAGCTCACAAACACTGAAACGTGAGAGTGAGCAGCTTTAAAAAGAGCAAAACCTAATTCATACTCTTGGCTATAGATCTTTGCATTATTTGCCACGAGTCTAGAGTTAAAAACTAACAACTGTGCTTTCTTGGGTTATTTTAGCAAGGTGTTCTCTGTATGTCACACCCTCAAGGAATTTTGGATTTAGTCTCTGGATTGTATTTGGATTTATGCAAAAGCAGCGTTCAGTTTGCATATCTTTGTGTCTCTGTATAGTGGGTTTATTCCCTTCCATCTTTATGACTGTTTCAGCATAGAACCAGCCTGGCAAACTTGATTAGCAGTAGCTGAGGTAACCACCTTGCCCAAGGTGAGATGGTCCTAAGAGTTTGGGTTTTTAAGGTTCCTACTGAACCAGTGCTTATTCATTAAAATGATGAGGTAAGTTTTCATTTCTGAGGCACTTGGCCACTCCTAGCCTTGCACAAAGGAATGAAATATGCTGGCAAGCTCCGACTCCCCCCAGCCAGATGATCCCACCGAGCACTGAGCTGTTCTGTGCATGCAGATCTCTGTGAATGCATAGATGACTCCTGATATGAGAACATAATCCTGTCCTGCCGTAGCTGGGAATTTATGCAGAGAAGGCACAGTGACTTGGGTGTCTGTACCCTGGGGCAAGACCTGCTTGGGGGCACATTCCAGGTGGGTTGGTATCTCCCTGCCTTGTGTTTCTTCTGAAGTGGTGTGGAAGCCCAGCTGTGTCCCTGCTGTCACCTGCCAGCCTCGGATGGGGCAGTGGGACTGAGGATGCACAAGGCCAGGAGGAGCTGGAGGCACCACTGTCTGGTCAGGAGGGATATTTTCGGGGGAACTTTGCTCACCCCTGTCCCTAGGTCACCTGCAGCATGTCTGTTGGAATATGGATGCTGCTTAGAGACCAGGCGTGGGCTTCCACGGAAAATGACCTGTGAGCAATGGCTGCCTTGAAGGAGAGGAATGGGAGCTTCCAGATTCTGCTCGGGCTTTGTATGCCTTCTTTCCCTCTGCTAAAGCATCTGTCTTGGAACAACTCACATGAATATGAATAGCATTTTTTGACCTCTGGAATGCAGCAGACTGCACCAAAGAGCAGATATTACCAAAGTATTTGCAATATCCTTGACCCAAAGGAGTGTGGTGTGTGCCTTGGGAATTACGCAGTGCAATGCCCAGTCGCTCCATGCTATAGATGGGTGCAGCTCCCGGAGCAGTAGGAAGGATCTTGGAGGAATGAGGCTCCATTATCCTGCACTTTGTTGTCACCAAAGCTGTGCAGCAGCATTTGGGCTACCAGTTTCAAATTAATAATTATTTAGACCCTGAGCTTGCTTTCTGTCTTTTTGGAGAAACCAGTTTCCCCTCTGAGAGAGAGGGAGAGGTGCATCTCCAGGCATTTTGGTGGAGCTCCAGACCTCGTGACGCCCGTCTCAGTACAGCTTGAGATGGGAAGTTTTGCATGGAACACTCCAGCCCAATTTACTGCTGTGAAATGACATTGGTGTAATTCTCTGGCTTCATGGAGTTGCTTCTCCTTGCGCTATGCGAGAGGAGGTCCTGATTTAGAATAGAACAGAGGGTTTCATCATTGTCTCATTAAATTATCATTTTAGCATCTAATATGGCTAATTCCAGTAGCAAATCTATGACCCTCCAAGAGTAAAGCAGATTAATATAGATTCAGGCTCTGTTGATTTCTGCTTTTAGTCCATTGTGAGGGGAAAAGACATCAAATGACCTTTATAAAAACTAAGCTCAGTGCCCCCGAGTACTCCTGACTAATGCAGTGGGCTGGTTCTAGAAGCGCTTAAAAGGTGTCTTAGCAATTTCTAATGAAAATCAGAGTACTGGCTCCTCTTCTGAGGTGCAGATGTATGTGCTGGCTGCTGGAGTTTGTTTGCATCTGTGGTTGATCGCACATCAGTGCAGAGCCAAACTGTATTTCCTAGATCAACATTTATCTGTGACTCTGAAAGCTTTTTCACTGGGTAGATAGAATTGTAATTTATTGCTTAGAGGAAGCATTGATCCAGTACAATTGGTTTAATAAAAAAATTCCAGACGAACAATGATCTGTCTAGTTTGTAGCTGACTGAAGCATATTGGTTGTAGCTGCTGCCCAGAATTGCTTGCAAAAAAAGTGTAGCATGCTGCTTTTAGAAAGACCTGAGAAGAGATACACTATCTGAGGGACCAAAATAATCCAAACAGTGGATGTAAATAGAACTGCACATTATTCACTGCCCAGTAATCTATTAACTTCTTCACAGAGAATAGAAGCTGCTGTCTCTTTGAAAACAATGGAAAACATTCCACTCGGTAACAGACACAACTACTGATTTTAGGATTTTTCTGTTCACTGTTCTCCTTTACTTGTAATACTTTTCCACAAACAGATCCTTGATTTCATTTGCTTCCTCTGCCAGAACTCCCTGGCTGCTGGGACCCTGGGGAGATTTCTGTGGCACTGAAAAATAGATGCTCAGGTGTGAGGTATGAAGTAGGGAAAGAACAAAATCATTTGCTTCCCATCATGCTGCAGTGTCATTCAGCCTGCTTTCTTGGGGAAATCAGTGGGACCTACTAATTATAGTCCAAACATCTGAACCCAGCATCACTGGTGGGGTTGAGCAAAGATGGGAAGGATGTGTGGTTCCTTTCCTACTCTTCTGAGCAGACCTGATTTCCAATGTCTCTCGGAGTGCTGCTCTGTCTGTGGAAACTGTTTTCGCTGGGAAGCTTTTCCCTGTTCTGTTAGAAGGGTAAACAATTTGTGGAGTGTCCAGCAGTGCTCACTGGCTTTGGCAGCTCCCTGAGGTGGGTGCTGCTCCCTGCTCTCAGATAGTAATGCCCTTTTCTCTATCTTCTGCCCAAAATGCTGCTGCTTGTGCCGGCCTCGCTTCATTCCTGCCCACACCCAGGGGCTGCCCACAGTGGCAGCTGTGATCCCATGACTTGCCCTCTGCTCACAGCCATGAAAGTGCCCATTGTGTGAGCTGAATGTACAGCACATGGAAATTCTGGGTCAGGGAAAGTTCTGCGCAGAGGGGAAGGTCAGGGAGCACTGGATTGGCAGCAGAACCTGTGCCTGTCGTTGGAATCCAGCGGGAAGTGCGGAGAGGCCCAGGTTTGGAGGGGCAGCTCCCAGCCTTGGATCTCTTCTCTTCCTCTCCGTGCTTGTGGTGTGTTGCCTTGAAATGACATGGAGACACTGCAAGCTGAGGGGGGAGTCAGATCCTGCTGCCTTTGCTGCAGAGAACTTTCCTGCCAATTCCCAAGGCAGTTTGCTGGAGCAGAACGAGGGGATCCAAGCAGGAATAATATGGAGGATAATCCAAATTGTGCTGAGCAGCATGGATTGGGGTTTGTGTTGTCTCCAGTGGACTTGGAATCAAGTTGCAAGAGAAAAAAATGTGTTTTTGTGACCATGAACTAAGGGAATCAAACTACTGCAGCCATATTTCCCATGTCCATGGGCAAATCGTCACATGCTTCACGCCCCAGTTCACGTGTCAGTAGGTGGAAAGTAAATAATCCCACACTAGACAATCCATGTAGGAATTATAGCTTTGTGTATGAGACAAGTTCAGATCCAAACTTGAAAACAGGGAGGCCTCAGTGTATCACCAGGATATATTTTAAGACTATGGTATAATATTATGGCATTTTCATGTATATTCACATGTGAAAGATCACATAAAATAACATAAAGAAGTACTAAAGCAAGCACTGAGATTTAACAAAGGGCTATGATTAAGATTTTCTGCATAAACTTAATTCAGGCTCTTCGTACCAGTCCCTACCAATAGATGAAGACATTATCTCTTCCACAGAAGCCCATGGCTCCCTCAGTGCACTCAGGGATGGTTCCCTTGGGAAAAGCTATTTAACATTTTCTCCATCTCCCCTTGTAAGATAATATACCTTTTTTATTACATCTTACTCAGATCCTAATCTGGGGAGGAAAAAAAAAGGTTAATTTTTCCCCTTTTTTTTTATTTTTTGCACTTATAAAATATTCAACTATGGGAATATAGTGGGAAACTGGTACTGTCATCCCCAGGTGAGAGTGAGGTGGCAGAGACTTAAAGAGACTGAGGTCAAAAACATCCATGACCTGGTGTAGTGGAACTGAGGCCCAGTATGGCAGAGCAGGAGGCCTTGTCCAGCATCCCTCGTGTTCAGAGCTGGCAGCGCTCCATAGGGAATCAGCCATCCCTGGGATCCAGAAGACAAGGGACAGGGCTAATGACCACCTGTTCTAAGAGCTGTGGGTGCTTGAAGAGGATGGGACAGTGTGATTTGGAGCATTTCTTTGCGTGGCTGTGGGGGCAGCCAGACTGGGAAACAGCCGTGCCGATCCCACCCGCCCTCTTCCCAAGCTCTGGTGGTTGTTAGTTTGTCTGTTGTTATAGCAAAAAAATAATCATCCCTGTAAACAATGGCATCGTGTTCTCTTTAATCATCGTCTAAGAATATTACTGTAATTCCAGTTTTGCACTGGGTGCTCTGTCTATCACCTCTGCAGGAACTTTTTGGCAGAGGGGGAGTCTCCAGGGCACCACTCACCTGCCCTGGCCATCACATCTTGTTCTGCAGTTCCTTATCTCTTCCACTGCAAACCTGCCAGATTGTGCAAGAAATGGGCTGGTATAGGAAATCTCTTCCCTGCACATGTCTGCCTCAGTCCCTTCCTCCCATCTTGAAGGAAGCATGAACTCTCTGGGAAGAACTGGTTTGAACCATGACTGTAACATAACACATGTACAGCCAACCTCCCTACTGCTGTTTCATTTTGATTTTGCAGTCCAGTTCTTAACACAGAGTTTTGTACAGTTGTTAAGGTTCTGAAAAACAAAATCAATCCCTATCCTCAGCATAATAATACCTCTGGATTCTTGGCAGGTGTGGATCTTTCCAACTGCCCTCTGCTCTGAATTAAGCAGTGGCCATGGCAGAGAGTTACAGCAAGGGAACGAGGATGCACCAGATTCCTGGGTGACTCTCCAGGCTTCAAAGGGAAACATGCTCTGCCTTTTACAAACTCTCTGCTGTTTTCTCCTTTTCACCTCTAGCCCCACTCTCTCCAACCTGTTGTTTTCTGCATCCCTCACTTCGAGTTTGTGTTTCTCATCCCACCAGCCCTATCTCCATTTTCTAGGCTTCTTGTGGCAGGCTTCTTGTCCAGCTCTCTCAGTAATGCAATATGCAGCTTATCATCTGATCACTAAGATTCCCTCTTTGTTTCTAGTATCTCCCCTCACCCCTTGCAATGTTCCAGTTGCAGAGTGTTGACTTGGCTCTTTACTCAGTCTAGTTCCAGTCTCCGTCCTTATCCTTCAGGTTTTTCCCTGGATGGCTCTCTCCAAATTTGTTCCCTCTCCTTTTGTATATTCCTAGTTGCTCTTGTCCTTCCGACTCTTCAAACAATCTCAGTTTTCTCAGTCCCCTTCCTGTTTTAAGAATTGATCCTTTTGCCTAGTAATTTAAAACCCTTCCACATTATCCTTCTTTCTATCCTTGGACACTACCAATGTTTAGACAAACTCTGCTAACATTTTCTGGTTTTCTATTTTTTGAACTCAAAATACCTCAGTCCCTGAAGCTAAGTATTTAAAATGATGAATTTGTATAGAAGCACAGTCTCCACTGCATTAGTATGAAGAAGATTATGTTTGAGGGAAAAATGTGTTTTCTGAAGATGTTTATTAGTAGATAGACATGGAATCAGTGTAGGATTTCTCAGTACTATTATAAGGAGGTAAACTTGGGTTTTCAATACCCTGTTCTGGTTAGGTAACTGTGCTAGTGCTTTCTGTGGCACTGAGGTTTTTTCTACTGTGGAGTCATTGCTGCTGCACTGAAATCCATTTATTATACAGATAAAAGAGTGATCTTTGTCTGGAGATAACATAGTGTCATTTTAGCTTGAAACCATTGAAATTTGTCTTTGTTTCTGATGTGTTATGAGCATCTAATTAGCAAATCCATGAATCCCTCAGTTTGCTCTTGAAACCAACTATCTGAGGTCTCATCTCTGCCAGAGCAGAGATTTCTTCCTTTCTCTTATTTTTGAAAGCTGTGTTGGTGCCAAGGCAGTTACAGGTCAATTGAGTTATTGTTGGTTCTAATTGGCACTCTAACAAGCTGTTAAATCAATTTACCTACAGATGAATGTCACTCAAAAAGAAAGGTGCCAATTCCTTTTGGAACTTCAAAAAACCCATTGCCACTGCTGAGTGCAAGGGAAAGGCCAGGCTGCAGGGAAGTGGCTACTGAGAGTGGGAGATTTCACCCCTAAATGTTTATGCCATGACGTCTGTGGCTGAACACAGTCCAGGCTGTTCCCATGTGAGGTAGGATGAGACTATTTCCAGAACTCGAGGCCAAGGGAAGATTTAAGAAAATCACCAACTCTGACGGATGCTCTGATATCCCTTTCCTGGTCTGTAACAGAGCATGGACTCGTTTCCATGCGGAGGGATCTGCATCCTCTCCTGCTTCCTTCCCACACACATTCCTGTGACTGCTGGTGCAGGTGCAGTATCCACAACCATCTTTCAAGCCAGGCAGCACCCACTGGTGACATCACTGCCGTTTGGATGTCTAGGGATCTGTAACATCATGAGAAGTACTTGCTTTAGTTGCAGAAGAGTCAGAGTCATCACGGTGAACGGGATTCCTTCTGAACTGTTTGGCTGACCTCTTCCCTCAGCAACACAGCACTCACAGCCACGAGTGGGAACATTTCTTAGTGAGATGGTTGTAAAACAGTCACTTTGCAGCCCACAGGGCAGGACAAGGTCTCTTGCCTGGGTGGCACTGCGTGTTCACACTGGAGACTCCACATCAAAGCTGCTCTGTGCATGACAAGCATGAGGAGTGCCCAGGTGTCCTTATTGAGTGGGCTCGTTCCTGGTGAAGCATGAGGCACAGGAGAACACAGCTTGGCTCTGTGCAGCTCCATACCTCTGCAATGCTGACAGCACTAAACCCGGGGTTTGTCAGCAGAAACAGCACTTAGGACTCCAGAAACAGAGAGGAGGGAACAGATTTGTGACTGGGCCAACAAGGTGCTGTTAGAGAGACCTTTTCCTGCCCTTTTTCCCAGGTTTGCTACCTGGGAAGTGCCTTTACAAATTGAAATTGCATATTCAGTGCAGTATATTCGAAGTGGCTGACATCAAACATGGTCACCCGGTGCCCAGTGTCAGCTCCAGGCTGTGGGAACACCAGGCTGTTATCTCCCAAGGAGACCCTGCAGGCAGCAGGGAAGACAGTGCCAAGAGAGCAAAGCAGATGAGCATCCAAAGGGGAATTCCAAGGTCAGCTTGAGGGCCCACCACTTCCACATTATAGGGGCACAGCAGCTTCCCCAGCGATACGCAAAAGCTAATCTCATTTGTGGTGACTCGTCCAAATGTGCTAATTAAGGATTTAAATCTCTGCCTCTTTGGATGGAGGGGTTTTCTGTGTTTGTGCATCCATTGTTATGGAGCTCAGAGGCAGGAGAGGAGCTGCAGGTTGCCAGCTGACTCCGGTGTAGGAGCCGTAACTCCTGGATTTTGATTTTCACAGCTGTGCTCAGGGTGCTTGTGACTGCCAGGGAATCGGTGGCTGTACACGGAGTAACTCCTCATCCCCGTGCTCAGCTCCGGTGGGGCTGTGTGCAGAGCAGCTCTGCCGGGAGTCGGTTCTCCTGGTCAGAGCCGCTGTTACAGTGTGATCCTCAGCTCCACCTGAGCACGGGGCGGG
>VZRE01009771.1:315398-401089 GCA_013396775.1 Cephalopterus ornatus
GGGGGGGGGATGGAAAACGCGGTGAAGTGCATTTGGATTCGCCAGGATGTGGGAAAGAAATGTCTTGCAAAGTTATCAGCGCTCCGAAGCTCGGGAGGAGATAACAGCTGCATTCCAGAGACTGGGGGACTCCAGTTAATAAGTCCTTCCCACATGATTTCAGGGTAAGGTGCTCACTCATCCCAGCTCTGACACTGTCACCCAGGGCAGCGGCTCAGCTGCAAAGGAGCAGCGTGTGCGTGGTGTGTGCCACCGGGGGACATGGAGGCCCATGATTATCCAGCCCTGCTCCGTGTGTTCCCTCCCCTCTGTCCACCTTCGTGTCCAGCTGGAGGTGGTGCAGAGAGGCAGTGCAGTGGCATCCCGGCTCTCTGCAGAGCAGCAGGAGTTGCACAGCGAGGCAGTGCAAAGGCAGTGTCCTGGACCAGCTCTCCCAACAGTCCAAGTGATAAGAGAAATGATAATGATGACTGTCTCAGGGCAGCTTCTTTAACAATAGCAAACCCACTTTCATTAAGCACAAATTCCTCATGCTTGACCTTTCCCCCTTGCTTTAAAGTACTAATGCATGCACAAGTTAATACTTCTATTAATAACAAGAGGAATGTATTTCTTCATCCTTATTTTTCTGTGAATTGTGGGGAGGGCAGGAGAAAAGACCAGTCTAGACTGCAGATGATGGTCTGTTCTCCTTGATGCCCATACAAAGCATTTGTATCATTCTCCCATGCTCATTTAGCTGCAGATGCACTTGGAATCATAAGCAATGTATAACAGCCAGAAGGACAAGCCGTGAGCCATGCTGGACAGATACTCTGTGCCTTGATTTCTCCAACTCTGAAAAAGGGGGAAAATGCTGCCAGGGGGCACGGAAGGTGCTGGAGAACTCTAAAATATTGCAGGTGCCAGAGCTGATGTCAGCAGGTGTGTGATTGATACCTACAAGGCAGTTTTGTGACAATTTCTTCTTGATTCTCCATTTCTGTGTACTGTTGTAGATTTGGTCTCGTCCGTGTTTTGTTAGGACCACAAAAATGAGTGGATCTGTGTGCTGTTAGGTGATTCCTGAGTCATTGGCTCCTTTGTCTTAACAAGCAAAGTGGTTACCAACGTTCTGCCGTTCTGTGTATAGTGCTATATTGTCTGGCACATTGAGAACTAGGTTGGAAAAAGATAGGAAAAAAGCCTGCATGGAGAGGGAGACAAGAGGAATTTTACCTTTTATGTCCATAAATGAGAATTGTGCAGCCCCTGCATGGGGCTTGGAGATGCTCTAAAAAGAAAATGTTCCATCTTTTCCTCGCTGGTCATGTGCACTACAAGGTGTGCTACCCTTTTCTTTGGGAATATGTGACTCCTGACTTCGGTAAACACTCCCAAATAACAAGTCTGTCATAGGAGCTGGCAAGATGTCTGTCCCTTTCTGTGATGTGGCAGCTTTAGAAACATCCCTTCAGCTGGCTGACTGTTGAATCTTTCAGATAATCTGTTGTGATCTTTGGCTTTTAGTGCAAACACAAGTGTGATTGGGATCGTGCCAGCCTTGGTCAGGGCCATACACCATGTATGCAGTGGTTAGACATGCTTAAACTCCAGATTTGGCAGCGACTTTTGGCTAAACCTTGACTGATTTCGGACAGTTTCTGGTCCTCCCTTTTGCAAAACCTCATCAAGGTTCCACTGTTGGGGTCTCTTCTCTGTGTATTCCCTTTGTGACTGGGCTCCTCCGCTGTCCCTGTGCAGCACAGGCACTCCTCTCTCATCTGCTCCCGATCCATCACCCAAACAGGGTGGATTCCACTGCCGCCTTGTTGTCTGTAGGTACCCATTGGAAGTTGGGCCCAAGCCTTCCAAACACAGGCAGCTGCTTTAGCAGCACAAACAGGAATTTGGGCTAACAGTGGCAGCTGTGGGAATGGCCTAGGACTCCTGCTTTTGAACAGAGGATCTGAAAGCCTCATTTGCAAGTAAATTCACACAGCCAAATCTGCAGTGCAGACAAAAAAAGATTTGCCTTGACATCATCTGCCCTGCTCTGAGCTCCGCAGTCAGTCAGGAGAGCAGCGCACAGCTCCAGCCTCTCCAGCTCAGCAGAATTAAGGCTAAGCTTCATCATGAGCTAATGCAAGCTGTTCCCACCCCAAATAATTGGCTGCTGGATGCTTTGTGTCTGTCTAACCGTTGCTGCATGTGGGTGGATGTGTTGCTTGTGTATGAATGAGTCTGCTTGGGAAAGTGATACATAACATCGGGGGTGCATCTAATAATACAGTGCCTTGAGAATGATGGGGATGTGAGCAGTGGAAACATCTGTACAAGGATCACTCGCACTGGTACCACAGGATGGTGATTCCCACATCCAGACCACCACTGCCTCTTTTTTTCCCTTCCTCCCACCGTGAACCACCTCAGAAGTCTTTCTAGTCCTGCATTTCCCATAGCTAAAATTTCAAAGCAGGATGAAAGCAGTGGAATTTCTTAAAAGCTCAGTCCCCCAGTCAGCACAACCCTCTTTGCAGGGCCAAAACCTCCATGGCGAATAGAAAAGACGATGCCTATCCATGGGCATTGCTGTGGAGACACTGAGGGATGGAAGTCTTGCCTGACTTGGGGACGTAACCCCTCTGGGACTTGGCAGCTGGTGTAGGGTGTTACTTTCACAAGGCTGAGCTGTTCTTAAACACTTCCTCCAGTGTAATCATCACACACACACACTCTCTCAGTAATGGCAGCCCATCAGTGTTTCTTTCCAGTTTCCTAGATAAGAAGTGCAGAGACAAGCTGTGAAAGAGCTCAACAAGATGCCTTGACGTGAGTCACTCACATTTTCTCAGCCTGGTCCACAAACAATCTTTAGGCCTTGCTTTCTTTACACATCCTTGTGGCCAAGAGTTTTGCAGGGAAAGGGCACCTCCTTGAACTAACTACAGGTAAGTGAAAACTTGTGCCTGCCCCAAACCTGGATACTAAGATCTGCAGTTCAGTTAGGGAAAAAGACATAGAGTTGGCTATACCTCCAGCTGTCTGGTTCACGGTGGAGCATGGCTTTCCTACAGCTGGTCCAAGAGGACAAGAGAGAAATCTTCACAAGCTCTTTGAAAACTGGTTTTTCAAAGGCAAAATATATGTGGGCCTGGTTGGCTCAGGAATAAGAAGGGAGAATATTCCAAATGAAGTAGTTTGTAGCAGTGTAAGGTACCCTGATCCTTATGAATCCGTGGCTGTTGACAGAGCAAACTACTAACCTTTCCAGGCAGCCAGATAACACTGTGAATAATTGTAGTACAGTTCAGACAGTGTACTTCAGCTTTACTCAGGCCCTGCCCTGGAGCTTCAGTTGGACGTTGTTCTGCTGCATTTCCCCTCAGCATTGGCCCTGCTACGGTGCTGCGTAAGGTTATCACTGCACACACTGAAGTTCTCATGGATGCAGAAGGACTGACGATCATTTCATTGAAATTAGGTTTTATTAGTAGACACAGGGGGCCAAATGCATGGGTGAGAATCCATTGCAGCTCGTGGGAGTGACACTGGGAATCGGTTTGCCTGCTGGGAAGCACCTCAGGCCAGTTCCCTACATGCATCTCCGAGGCACATGTGGGCTCTGTGTCTGGCACTGTCTGAGACCTGCTAATGCTGCACAAGGCAGAGACTCCAGATTACACTCACAGTTTGATGTTTGTGCAATGGATCTTCAAAGCAGGGTTCAGTGAGCCCAGTGCTCTGTTGCTCCAGCAGGGGTGTTTTAGAGCACTGAATTTTCTGCTCTTCACCCACAAAACAGCTATTTCTGATTCACTGATGTCTTGCATTAGGAGATCCCTAATTTACTATCTGAATATCTAATGAGTTTTCAATGTACTTGACAGCAGAGTTAATCTGCTCTCTGCTTTTCCTGGAGTCCAGTGAAAGACCCTCTGCTGTTCCCCACCAGAGCACTGAGGATGTTGGCTGGAGTGGCTTGCAAAGCTTTCTCCCAGGTACCCTCATCACTGAACCATCTTCCTCCTTTTCCTCGCCCTCCCTGTGATCTCCCAAGTGCCAGCCAGTTGGGCTGAGTCACAGCACAGACATTTCTGGTGGCATGAAACAAGAAGAGGAAAACCCTGGCTTTTGCCTTGCTCTAAGCTTACTGGAACAGAAGGACTAGATTAACTAAACAGAAGAAAACCTTAAGAATCACGTAATGCAGCGTTATTGAAGTGCACAAGTTCCCAGCCAATTTCCGTGGCACCCCAGCACATCCCTGCTCCCGCTGAAATCAAAGGCTGAGCCAGTGCCTGCTGCAGTGGCCTTGAAATTGGGTCCTGTGTGTGCAGAAGTAAAAAACTACAAGGATATTTCATATTTTAGAGAAGAGGGCCCTTTGAGAGTGTGTTCTTCTTGGAAAAGCTGGAATTCATTGAGACATTTCTGCCACCCTACGTTCCCAAAACGGGGCAGGGAACAGACTTGCCTCTAGGCACCACAACCAAGGGATAAGACATGTCTTTTCTTTTGAAACACGAAACTTAAAGGCCTGGAATAGTCTTTTGTGGCTGTAACTTTTAGACCCCAGAGCATATTTAGGTTCTTTTAGAGTGTCCTCTTCCAGACTTAGGAACAGAAGAAGCTTTTCCTGGCCTGGTGGGGAGGGCAAAGTGCCACTGCCCATCTCACAGCTCCATGTGGTTCTCTGGGCTCAGGGCATGAATGGACCCTGTGGTGAGCTCCTGCCTTGCAGTAAGGGAGTTTAAAAGTTAAAACAGGTAATTTAAAATACACACTCATTTAGTGGAATCTACACCTTCAACAGGGAAGTGTTTGACTATGACTGCCTTGGAACAGGTACCTGTCCCACTGTCTTTTTGGTGATCATTTACTGTGTCAGCAAAGCAAACTGCGTGTTTCAGTTTTACCTGAAGGCTGGGGCAATTTTACTGGTCATGTGTCCAGAAATCTTTGCAGAGATTGTTGTTTCACAGTCACTTCGAAGCATGTCTGAGCCTGATGCCAAGGTGTACATACAGGGGTTTTTTTAATTATTTAGTGGGTTTCATGCTATCATGCCTGCATTGTCCCAGCTGTTTGTAGAAATAGCTTTGTCATATTTCTGTGAAATCGCAAGGATATATATTCCCATTTTATGTCTGGAATACTAATAGACAGAGAAAGTACATTATTTTCTAGTGAGTTGCTCAAGCAGTCTGAACTTGAGCGGTGCAGACATCACAAGTAGTCCCTCAGTGACAGGACTGTCCTACCTTTCCCTGCAGTGTCCCTCTAGGCAGGATGGAAGCTGGCAGGCTGGAGCCTCCTTGTTATGTATTGATGGAAAACGGGCTGCATCAAGCTGAATATATTTCTGAAACAACTTGTTTCTGGCAGGTTGTTCATTCTAAAAATATATTTATTTCTAATTGCTGAGCAGAATGCTTAATGAATTCTTCCTTCCCAAGAACAATTAATCAAAGAAATGATTTAGGACTGGCACTTGCTCCCCCAGGGCTCAATGGCTGTGTTCCATTGACTTAAATAGAGCAGAGCAAGTCCAGCCCATACTGGAAAAGATTTATCTAAGCATTTTTTAATGGTGCCCATCACTGTTTGTCTCCATGTCTCTGGCACTCTGTATATTGGAGTAGCAGCACTGGACATTAGAGTTACAGCAGTTGCTGGAATAAGTTTTGCAACCAGTGTTTTCCTGTTTTGTATTTTTTTTTAAAGAGAGTTATTATGCAAATTCACCTTTAACAAGGAATAGTGAGGAGAGAAGAGGCTGCAGTTCCAGCTCGCTCTGGAATGCTTCTTGACAGGAACAAATGGCTGGGGAGGACTGTGTGGGTCACTGAGACCCTGCAACACTTGATAGAGGAGAATCCCCTGGGAATCCCCCCCACACCACAAAGATCAAAAGTCAGAAATTTGCAGTGTGTCCTGGGAAGAGCAGGAGAGATCCATCAACATCCTGCGTCTTGGCAAAAGGATGAGAGGTGCTAAGTGGAAATGCCTGGATCTCATCACCTGCTTCCTTTACAGGAGTGCACGTGGCACATTCCATGGCACACAGTGAAGGTGAAAAGCCAAACTGGCTCCTGCTAGTCTGACTTGAGGGGAAAGGCCTTATATGTCCTGAACGTGGCCACTGAATTCTTCATGTTCTGTGTAATTGGTGATTGAAAGCATCCTCTGTGGGCACGTGTCTGACTGTATCCTTTCTGGGGAGGAGAGATTCCAAATGTCCAGTTTCTGAGTTTTCCCTTCTCCTGTCTCAGAGTATGCACCAGGTCCTCCTCGTTTCCCCCACGTCTCCTGCTGCCCTTCAGCTTCTGCTGGGTTTCCTCATTTCAGTCAGTTCAGTGCAGAAACGTTTGGGGGGACAACCACAACAGCATCTCAGGAACTGAAGGGGTTTTGGAGCCCAGGGGCTCCTTGCATGAGGATCTGCCTTTCTGTGGAGCTGAAGGGCTAAGCTGGGAGCTGAGTGCCCTTCAGACACTCGAGTGAGGGTGAGGATTCCTGGGCTCTCTCCTCCTTTCTGCTGAGGACCTGTGTGTGAGGGAGGCACTCTGGAATAGCTGCCTCTTTGTGCCTCAGTTTCCCCCACTGGCAGATGCTGAGGGTGCGACTCCACCACCTGCCCTAACGTGCTTTGAGGTCAAAAGGGAAGCAGTCTCCAGGGAGCTCTGTAGCGTTTCAGCACATGCAGGAATGAATCCAGCATCCCATGTTCAGAGGGGACGGTGGCCTCGTGGATGCCGTAGGTGAGCACAGCCTTAGCACAGTAAGTTTCTTCTGAGACTGAAAATAATCAGAAGCAATTGGACTTTTTTCTTCTCCCTTAACTGCTGCATTTTTAGAAGGTGATTCATCTCTTGTCTGGGGTCTCAGCTACCTGAGTAACCCCAAGATCCCAGCAGCATTAGTCTTTCTGAGGATTCATTGTGCTCCACTCCAGCCTGAACAACTCATTTCAAACACAAGTCTGATGTTTGCAGTGGGAGAGTTGGGGAGGAAAAGTATTTTGTGCTCTTGAAACTGCAACACACATAGGCAGTACCTTGCTACCATTTAGATATCTTACTCCCTTCCACCCCAGCTTCTCCTCCCCACAGAAGGAGGCTCATGGCACTGCGTGCTCAGCCTTGTCTGAAACACTGATGCCAGCATGAACATTGCCCGCCAGGGCTAAAGTAAGGATGTAAAACAGGGTTCTGTTGGTTCTGTAATACACATCAGTAGGAGTGGAATTATTCTCCATCCATCCCAATCCGTGGTCCTCACACATTGCTCCTTTGGAACTTCCTCCAACACTTCAGCCACATTCACTGAGTAGGCAGAAAATGCGCACTAGAGTTGCCATTGCTGTTGGCCAAGGTTTGTTAATCCAGAAGCAAGACTTGGTAAAGAAGGCCTTTGACTTGGGAGGGAACTCTCTCTCCCAGGTATTCTTACCCTGTGCTGTGTAACCTCCAGGTCTGTGGAGAGCTGTCCCTGTCAGGGGGAAAGCCACATGCAGCCAACATACTCTATCATGCTGGCTTTCCCTCCCTTCAGTGAACATCTGATGAAGGAATTTTTGAGCCTTTAGCGAGAGATTTGAATATGATGATCCAGCTGACCACTGGAAAACCCCGAACTACTTTCTGTTACCTTTTTCTGGCAGCTTTTTGGATTCCCACCCTGCCATTAAGCAGGAAAGAGGTTAGGCTTTTTCTCTCTGCCCCATCTGGCGTATCCAGGGCTCACACGGAGTGGTAGGAATGTGTGCACGGGTGCTGAAGTCTGGCAGATGCTCTTACTTGTCTCAGACATAAATCCTGGTAATTTCAGAAGTTGAGAATATGATAGAGCAGGTGTGGCTGTCAGCAGAGATGTACCTCGGTAGGTGAATCACTTCATGTAGCTGAACAGCAGCTGCATCAGGCTCAGGTTCAATCCATCCTCAGGCACAGGAAGCTCTTCCTGTGTTTTTTGGTCTTTCATTGTTAGAGAAATGGATGTCCAGGTACTCAGCTAGACCACATAGAGAGCTTTCTCCAAGGCTGCTTAAGGCCACTGGTGAGTGAGCTGCTGTGGAGATGGTTGTACTGGTGGTGCTTGGTTCAGAGGTTATGGTACGTACCCCAAACAGGGCTCTAGGAGCCTCAGTGAGAGCCTGCATGATGGAATAATCATGGAATCACAGACTGCATTGGGTTGGAAGGAACCTTAGAGACCATCTCATTCCACCCCCCTGCCATGGGTAGGGACAAATTCCACCACGCCAGGTTGCTCCAAGCCCCGTCCTGGCCTTGGACAATTCCAGGGATGGGCAGCCACAGCTTCTCTGGGCAACCTGGGCCATGGCCTCACCACCCTCACAGCCAACAATTCCTTCCCAATTGCCCATCTAACCCTGCCCTCTGGCAATGGGAAGCCTTTAAGAGACCATTTCCCCCCACTTTCCATTTTGCGAGAGTGGAGTTGTGACTCCTAATCCACACCGAGCTGTGTCACAGCAATACCCAGGAGGAACGTTTTTAGCATCTTGGATGGCGGGAAGTTTTTTTCTCAGCCGGCTGAGAGAGCAGAGATGACTTATCTCTCTGCTGCCTGTGTTTGTCACTTCCTTGTGGACTGCTGCAGAGCAGGAGGGCATAAATTTGTCAGTCCAAAGCAAAGCAACAGCTCGCAGAAAGCACAGCAATGTCCCTTCCACCATCCCCCACTTTCTAAACTGTGATTCTTACCTAGTTCTGTGACTCATGTCATTTCTCTGCCTTATTTTAGTGTTTAATTTTGGCTTCCTAGTGGCGAGGCTGACATCCTCATCTCACATAAAGTCATGTTAAGAGAGACACGTCAACACAAAATATTTCAGAACCCAGCCTGTCATCCTTGTAATTTACCAGAAAGGTAGTGGTGGGAGATACCTGTTCCATGAGTTGGTATCATGTGTCCTCTGCCTTTACTCTGAACTAACAGACATACCCAGAACCCCCCGTGCCCTGGGCTGATCCCACAGCGTGGGCAGCAGGGGAGGGGGGATTCTGCCCCTCTGCCCCCTCAGGTGAGACCGCCTCTACAGAGCTGCCTCCAGCTCTGGATCCCCAGCACAGGAAGGACTTGGAACTATAGGAACAAGTCCAGAGGAGGCCACAGAGCTGCTCTGAGGGCTGGAGCTTCTCTGCTATGAGGAAGGCTGAGAGAATTGGGATTGTTCAGCCTGGAGAAGAGAAGGAGTGACCTAATTGTGGCCTTCCAGTACCTGAAGGGAACTGACAGGATGGAGAGGGACTTTTTGCAAGGGCCTTGGGTGACAGGACAAGGGGGAATGGCTTCCCACTGCCAGAGGGCAGGCTTAGATGGGATATTGGGAAGGAATTCTTTACTCAGAAGGTGTTGAGGCCCTGGCCCATGTTGCAGAGCAGCTGTGGCTGCCCCAATATTGGAAGTGTCCAAGGCCAGGTTGGGCAGGGCTTGGAGCAGCCTGGTCTGGTGGAAGGTGTCCCTGCCCATGGCAGGGAGTTGGGCAGGATGACCTTTAAAGGTCCCTTCCAACCCAAACCATTCTGTGATTCCATGATTCTATGATATATATCTGTATCCTCCATATAGATAGTATAGATAGTTGTTTTCCTTCATATACCCATGTACAAACCAAACCCTCGGCCCAATATCACTGGGTTTTGAGACAATTCAGAGCTCCCTAGTGCAGATCTGACCGCCCGGGCATCGGGATTTGACTCATGCTGGATGTTGGATATAGGCCAGGGCCTGAACTTCATCATGTCACAACTTATGCATGTCTTTGGGCTTTAATCCTTCACATTCCACAACATATTCCCAATGACTTGGAAGCTGCAGCCCTTATTGATCTCTCCGTTGTCTACAACAACAACATATGGCATGTTTCCATGGCAATAGGTCCCCCTGAAGGGGCTTCCTTCCTTTCCTCAGCTTATTGGGCTTTTCCATTATTAAATCATCAGAGATAAATGCACATGGAGAAGGGTCAATGTCTGGATCAATGGGCAGCAAACAAAGAGGAACTTTTCCATATTCATACAAGTGGGAGATTTCAGAAGATCAAACAATGTGGAATTGCCAGGCCCTTAGCATGGCAGGCTCATGCATAATGTATTCTGGGAGCAAGGTGGAATCAATAGACATCCAGCACCTTGAAAACCTCTGGGATTCAGCGTGGAGCCAGCAGAGCAGAGGGGAATCCAGAAATATTAATGAGTGCAGTAGGGTGGGCTGTGAAGAGAAGGTTAACCTCTCCTGGCCTGGGCTTTGTGCCATCAGAGAGCGTTGGTTAAATGCTACAAATAGAACATGGCACTGAATTCTTTAAGTCTAGGAGCATGTGGGGTGGGAGGTTCCTTCTGATGGGGTTTGATGAGCCAGCCACAGAGTGAGACATATCTTTTGCAGTGCTGTGGCCTGAGGAGGTAACCCCAGAGCACAGCAGTGCTGTGCACTCAGGTTACACCTTCCCTCAACTGGGAGCCCCAAGTGTCTGACCTTCCACTGGGGACAGGAGTCCACCCAGACAGGTCAGAGCGGGGTCTGCCCCGATCTCCTTCTGGAGAAGTCTTGTGCTTGTAATCTTCCCACTGAATCTGCACTATATTGTCTTCCCATGGCATCTCCAGCCACTGCTGCAGTGAATTTCCACTGCACAACAGTTTATATCTGTGATCACCTCAGCGGTACCATGAGAATGACAATAAATTGTCTGGGTTCAGCATGTAACTGTTGGTCCTCTGGGCCTTCAAAAAGAGGGGGAATAAGCTTTCCTATGAGTAGTACCCACAAATATTTCACTGCTTTCGCAGCTTGTTACAGGGGAATTCTGCATGAAATACTAATAGATGTGTCCAAGCAAGTGAGAAAATATTAATAATGCTGTTTCAGTCGGAAATGGGATGTGTGCTCTATTGGCCTTCATGCTCCAAATTTAGAGCCGGAACAAACGAAGTCTCTTGTGGCTATCTCTGTGTAAGAAATGAAATCTTGTTTATTTTTACCTTTCTGGGAAGACTGGGTTCTAAGTATAGATTTAAGATAAGCTTTAATTTGTTAAGGTGATATCTGGAGGCAGGAAGGCAGCAGGAGTCGAGGACAGTGGTCAATTGACTACTTTGTGCCGAATCCACCGTGACTTTTCTTATCCTTGTGCCATGTTTGTGTTCCAGCATTACTGGACATGAAGTGCAAGGAGCATCCTGTCTCTGTGTGGATTGGGAGGTGTTCCAATACATTTGCATTCATCAAATGGCAGACTGCACATAAAACTCCTGCAAATGCCTATACAGTTCCATTAAGTACTGCAGAGTTGGGTGGGAGGCACTGGCTTTACACATTGCATGTCCAGAACTCTCATTATCCTGGGACACAGGCAAGGCTGGCAGCAGCACCTCCTTAAGCCTGCCTGTCCTGCCTGCCTCTGACTGTAAGGAAACAACACCCTGCAGGGTAGGCTCCATCCATGGAGCTGAGCTCAGGGATAGCACTGGCTGTGGAGTTCACTCACACTGCCTGGCACTGGGAGCATCCTGAGGGAACGACAGCGCTATCTCATGCTTGGAGTGCTCTTGTCCTCTCACCGGCTTTCCTATCACCAGCTTCCCGATCTGAGGGAAAGTGAAACACACTTACGAGGAGGGGTGTCAGCAGCTCTTTGGGATAAGGTTCCACTGGTTTTCTCATGTGCTTGAACAATATTTTTCATACTGTGGTTTTGGTCCATGACTGGCGCACTTCAGCACAAAGACAATTGAAAGTGCTTGGGTCTTCTGAGGCAGAAAACCAGGAAACACAAGGAAGTTGTTCCAGCAAAGTCGCAGAAGGTCAGGACTGTCCAACTTGGCTGATTCACAAAGCCTGTTTCAGACTGGTAAGATGGGGGCCAGAGAAATGTCTGTGTAGGTTTGGTGAAGGACAGTCACCACCAGCTTCTTGGTGACTCCCCTGGCAGCTCCCATGGGCAATGCTGAGTGTCCCAGCTCTGCAGGAGAGCCCTGGAGGTCCTGGCATGTGGCTTCTTCTTCCTCCCTGCAGAGCCCACACAAGATGAAGGCATTGCCATTTTTCCTTAGCTAATACCTGATGGAAAAGGCAGCTGAGCACTGGGCACTGAGCTGTTTCCTGGTTCAGACAAACATACTCCCTGGTACATTGCCTTTGATACAAGGTCTGCTTTGCTAGTCCTCAGTGCTTCTGAATTCTCATGTCAAAATCTCTGTCACATGGAATCATAGAATAGTTTAGGTTGGAAGGGACCTTTAAAGGTCATCCTGTCCAACCCCCTGCCATGGGGGGGACACCTTCCACCACACCAGGTTGCTCCAAGCCCTTGGACACCTTGAGGGATGGGGCAGCCACAGCTTTTCTGGGCAACTGGGCCAGGGCCTCACCACCCTCACAGCCAAAAATTCCTTCCCGATATCCCATCTAAGCCTGCCCTCTGGCAGTGGGAAGCCATGCCCCTTGTCCTGTCACTCAAGGCCCTTGTAAATAGTCTCCCTCCTTCTTTCTTGTCAGCTCCCTTCAGGTACTGGAAGGCCACAATTAGGTCACCCCAAAGCCTTCTCTTCTCCAGGCTGAACAATCCCAATTCTCCCAGCCTTTCCTCAGAGCAGAGGGGCTCCAGCCCTCAGAGCAGCTCTGTGACCTCCTCTGAACTCTCTCCAGCAGCTCCACGTCCCTGTACTGTTGGACCTCAGAGCTGGAGGCAGCTCTGCATGGGCGTCTCACCTGAGGGGGCAGAGGGGCAGAATTCTCCCCTCCCCTGCTGCCCCTGCTGTGGGATCAGCCCAGGACAGGGCAGTTTCTGGTCCCTGTGCATGTGGCTGGGACTTGTCCAGATTCTCATCCACCAACACCCCCAAGTCCTCCTCAGGGCTGCTCTCAATCCATTCCTCCCCCAGCCTGGATTCGTGCTTGGAGGTGCCCTGACCCAGAGGCAGCGCCAGCACTCGGGCTTGTTGGAGTTCATGAGGGTCACACGGACACACCTCTCCAGCCTGTCCAGCTCCCTCTGGATGTCACACAGATCTCCATCTCTCCAGGACGCCCAACAGCAGAGTGGGTGCAGTGTAGGTGCTCTCAGAGAACCGATAATTTAGGCTGGCTCAGATTGCTGTAATGCCCTGTGTTTTGTGAGTCACAGAAAGGGCGCCATTCACAGTGCACTGTGTTATAATTGCTTAAATGCATCAGTGCCTCAAACGTGTTGTTTGCAAATTGTCAACTATTATAGCTGGAATAAAAATATTGCTAAGTAACATGTGTATTTATATTTTTACAATGGAAAAGAAAGGAAATTTTCCCTCTGCTGCTACTGATCAAATTACAGATTATAACATGACTAGAAACCTTTTCTGAGTCTAGGCAAGCATGTTTTCTGGGTAGTAGTTCTACCTCTGAGTAAGTTACTTCAATCTTTAGTTCCTCATAGTCTATCTGTAATAGAGGATGATAATACCTTCCTAATTATATCTGTTGGGATTTAATTATTGTTTGAACATTACTTTGAAAAATGCAGGGTGTTGAATATTGTTTAATAATGTAGTGTTACTTTTAAAAATTAATGATAGAGAAGCAATAAAAAGGCTACCTTGCCTGGACTGCAAATGCCATTTCCAAGTATTACATAAGCAATAGCTTTCTTAATTTTCCACTTACCAAAACCCGTGTAATTATATTTTAAGGTAATAATGTGAGCATATGTTCTAAACTTGAAACATGGTTTGGAATTCGGCACTGCTCAGAGGAGATTAGGTGAGCAATTATGTAGATTGAAGATAATCTAAGTCAAAGGCTAAGTACAGACCTTGGAAAATATCTTGCCCGGGGTGGAACTGACAGCTGAATTCAATGAAAATGCTGTCAGAAACAGCACAGGAGTTTTAAGTGATCCAGATGCAAAGTGCTCCCAGGGACACGCCGTGTTTGTGCTGTGAGATATCCCCAGTCGGGCACCTGCTTATGTGATCACTTCAGATCCTCGCTGCCCCACAGGCCTTGTGCTCCTCGACAGGGGTTAATCACGAGCAGACTCGGATCCCATCCCGGTAACCCCCGGTCCCTCTGACTGGTTCAGCTGCGGCACCGCCGTGGCTTCACCATCCCGGTCCAGAGGGAAGGAGCGGTGTCCCTGCCAGCTCCAGCCGCGTCTCCCCAGTCCCCGGGAGGAGGCAGCCGGAGCATCCGTGGGTGCAGGCGATCTGGGGGCAGCCCCGTCCCACGCACCAGCCCGGGGGCATCTCCGCCCTGCCGTGTGTTTGCCCAGAGCGCATTCAGTGCGAGCCACGGACCCGGGGCTGCAGGAGGAGCAGCCGCCGCTGCTAAAGCAAGCGTCCAGGGAATTCTGGAGGAGGCTGCGCACGGCAGAGCTCTTCTTCTTGTGCTGTCCTAACGCACAGATAATTCCTAGTGCTCTCAGGAGGTTTATTCAGCGTGGCAGAGGATACATACTATTTGCATAGACCGGTCAGAAGGAATTAAAACTGTTTGTCTTTTCCTTTAGCCCAGTCCTTTCCCATTACAGGGCGTTCGGAATATTTCTGTAAGTCATTTGACTCTTTGGTGGCTGTTCATGGCAAAGAGGTTTCCAAGCACACAGGTATTTGAGTAGCTCCCTATAAATAAATGAATTCTACTCACAAGTGAATTCCTGGACTCCGTAGCTGGTTAAGTGTCTCTTAGTGTGTTTAGGAGCAGTGAATCACCATGTTCCTCCCATTATCTCATGAACAAAGCAAAGTTTCTAACTCTCCAGCAGAAATGCACCTGCTCCTATCTGGGAGAAGTAATGCTTCCAAAGACAGGGAAGGATCTTTTCCTGCTTTTTCTCTCTCCTCTGTGTTCAGATTCCTCTGAACTTCAGGGCTGCTTCCTGGAGTAAACTTTCCTCTCGCAAACTTTCCTCTCGCTGTGGCTCCAGCCACCCTGACATGTGCTAATATGCTCTTTACAAAAGATGGTTTCTATTTCCAGCCCCACTAGCAGTGCTGGGAATTACAGAGCGACCTCCTTCCTGTCAGGATACTTGGTGGTGAGCACAGCAGTGTCTAATTCAACTGCAATCCAGAGCGGGGGAAGGAAGCTGCTGCTCCAGGGAAAAGGGCAGGTTTTCAGCAGCTCTTTTAAAGGAATTAAGGAGCAATTCCTCCTCGTCAAAGCAGAGGGTGGAGATTCCATGTGGGACTCAGTAGGTGGCACTCTGTTTCTGGAGAGAGCACTGAGCCTTGGGAGAGCAACTGGATTTGTCTTTAGATTTGGTCTGAACCAGATCTGTTCATTGAAGAGCTGTTCTTGTAAGGTTAGCAAGGTTGGCCACTGTGTCTGAGCTAAATTCCATTACTGGGGAGCATATCCTGGCTCCCTGGCATTTCCAGTTAGGTGCATTTTTATTTTTGCTTCCCTTTGAGGCAGCGCCTCACTTCAACCCAGAGTTGGCTACCTTTCAGCAGGAGCTGGAAACATCCAAAAAGCATTGTTAATTTAGAGGTGAGGTTGCTCAAGTCTATTTTCTCCTGACAGTACAAACACTACAGGGCCAGAACAGAAAGTGAGGCCACAAATGTGCCCCGCTCAGGGGCAGGGTTTGAGTGCTGTTCTGACCAGAGCTGCTGACTGGGCTCACCTCGAACCTCTGAGATCCACTGCTTCCTCTCCAATTCCCCACAGCCCTTCCTGAGCTCCTGCACTGTAACTGGTCACGCTGCACTATGGAATAGTTTTGAAAACTCAAGATTTATTTAATTTTACAATTACTCCCAAAAGCGATATTCCTGGCCTGCTGTTACAGTATGCACTAGACAGAACAGAAAGATGATCTAATGTTCAAAATCCACAAATTAATACCTACGAAGTGCACAGACTGTCAAATCAGCTGAGTGACACCAGCAGTGCTTAAGGAGCGTATATTCTTGAAGTGTCTCTGCCACACTAATTCTCAAATGCATTCTGTTTAAATAATATATTAGGAATTAAAAGATCAGGGGTAGCGGTGCATGTTAAAATGTGATTTTCAGATCCAAGAAGCGTGCAGAGAGTAGGATGTAGTATAAAAACCAAGTGTGTTTGAACAAGACATCTGGTTTATATAGTGCTGGATGTTCCCTGTGCTGTGAGCTGTTCAGTTGCACTGAGTCAACTATAATAAAACAATACATTCATATTTATTAATTTTTTATGTAGGCTTTTGAAAACAGGAAGAGAAGTGAGAAAAACACAGGATATCAAGGAAGATGCCCAAGAGATGCATCTCTGTTAAGCTCTTTTGCAAGCATTATGAATAGCTTCAGATCTGGTTAGACTCAAGAATCAAATACAGGTCCTAACCCTTATTTAGCCTCAGACTTCCGTGGACAAATCCCACGCTCTTAATTTTGCCATGCGGCTTCTCTATCTGCAAGACAGGGATAATAACTCCATCCGCCTCTCATGGGTGCAGCGGAGCCAATTTCATCACTGTCAGCTCCATGGAATCCCTGGGTGAAAGGAACAACAGAAATACAGAAAACATGGGTTATTAATAGCTGGTGCTTGCCCTTACATACATCACATGCACCGTTAGTCTTTGTGGCCAGTAATTTACAGGGAGTGAAAGGATGTTCCTCAGAGTAAACACAACATGACACATGGATGGTATTAGACCTCTGAGGTGGTGTGGTCCCCAGGAGTCAAAATCGGTCTAAATCCAGGGATGCCACCCCTGGATAGGAGCAGATCCCACTTCATATATGGGTAAGATGGAAATGTGCAGGAGCTGTGCAAATCTTAATAGTCAAATTTAAACTTCTAGGCAGTTTATATTTTAAAGGCAGGTGCTGGAATTGGTGTGCAGATCAGATTCCTGGTGGTGTCCAGCTTTTTCTGCCTCCTTCATAGAGCCCAAAGGTTATGTCCTCCTTGACACCTTGGATACCCCTCTGTTAGCAGGGATGCCCTGGGTACAAAATTTACCTTCTGTAGTTTGTAAGCTCTGGAGCTCAGAACTGAGGGGAGCCTGTGGCAATAATCTCCGGTCACTAGTACCCCCTTGAGGAGAGCTATGATGTAAGAAACATGTGGCCATGAATTTCAGCACTGCACCTCTCCTGCCCACATTGCAGACCATGATTGTCCATGGGCAGGTCAGCAGTACCAGCAGACTGGGAGAGAAGAGCCTGTGGGAAAGGAGTTCGAGGAACTTAGAACTGGAAGAGTGAGAAATGCTGGAAATCAGGATGCAGGACAGCTGATTGTGAGAGGCCAGGGTACCAGGATGTGACACAGTCAAGCAGAAAGTATTTCACTGGCCTTGTGTGTGTGGAAAAAGTCTTACTTTAACTAGGAGCCATCTTGCCGCTGTTGTCGGAGTCCCCAAGTGCCAATAAGTATGGAAATCATCACCCAGAATAAAAGTAAGAGGCACAAAATCCAAAGATCTCTGAAGAAAGCCACTTTCTGCAAGCCTGGCCATGTCTGGTTCATGCCATTAATTTGAAACTTGGGAAAACTCATTTTCTTTGTGCATATCTCCTCCTGTATCCCCGAGGGCAAATTAAAGATGGCTGGGAGGTTATTTATTTTCGGTAATAATGCACACACTGCTTCCAGACTTCCTGCCATTGCGCGATTATCGAGATTAATTGCCCGGGAAAGCTGCAGCATCATCTCAGGCCCTTAATAAGGAAGATCACAACATGGATTTATATTAATGCATATTGCTGTGTGACACAGCCTTGCTCTTAGGGCCGCATGGACAAATCTCAGTGCTGGGTGCTACCAGCACCACTGTACCTCCAGACTCAGGGAAGGGTTGCATGTTCCCTTCCCTGCAGGGCCGTGGCACCTTGAGAGCGAGGAAGAGGGAGTTGATGACATTTTTAGAAACCTCGTTAGTGAATAACTTTGCTTATTCTGAAGTCAGTTCCCATCAGCCTCTGCTGAGTGATTCTGAGAATTGCTGGTGTGCTGCTGGTGACCCCGTCTGTACAGGTGCAATAGCTGGAATCTTAAGTATGCTTTTAGGTGCTTTAAAGTGTTGTGTTCTTACCAGGGAGAGAGACTCTGTACAGAGAAGGCTTTTAAGGCATATTCTGCCCTTTTGGTTTTCCTGCTGAGAGTTTAACAAACCAGTGCTGTTGTCTTGCTGTAGAAATCCTGTTGTGTAGCAGCTCAGTCTGGTCCGAGGCCCAGGTTTTAAATGAACAATCATTAACAAAGGTAGAGCTTGAGGAGCTTTAAAACAAGTCCAGTTCTCCTAAAACATTTCAGTGATTTGGACTGTAATGTGTCAGGCAGAGGAGCAGCATGTGTGTGTCCTTCAGCAAACTCAACACTTTCCTCTGTTAAATCACTGTAAATCCAGAGTCACTCTGTTGCCATCACTGCTGTTAATTGTCTATTTGCTGTGACAAGGTAGTTGTGATATCTCACAATATTAGAGTGGCTGCCCCATAGAATACAAAGTGGAGCTGATGAAATCTTGGCAATGGGAGTCCACAATACATTGGCATCTCTACATGTGAAACATTTGGAGGGGACTGGAGCACCATTGTGGTTGAGGGGACTGGGCAGCAAGGCTCCTCAACAAACTGACACCCAGGAAAGGTTTTAGTCCTCACTCTGGGTGAGTTGTGACCACACTGTCTGATTGTGTATCTTTTACACCAATCCCCGTGGAAAAATCTTCAAAAAAATCCTAAACAAATAAATTAGGGATTATACTCAGACTGTGTGTACCTTCAAAACAAAAATGGATGTTATTATAAGGTCGACTGGATAATATTGACTTGCCACTGAGGTGAAGATAAGCTTCTTGGAGACTGTGCTTCATGGAACAGTAGTTAAATGTTGTTGTTACTTTCCTTAGAAATGAAATAGATATTTCCAGGCACGTGATTCCAAGCTTTATTGATTACTTCTGTACAGCACAGGAGTCTATAGAGTGTGGACTAAGTCCTGAAGTCCAGGCTCAGTGTAAGCTTGGCTCAGCAGGAAATCTGAACTGAGCACTGTAGATGACAGCCTGGTCTCCAGTTCCATCCTGATCCCAATGCTATCAGTGATGGCTGCTTCTGAAGAAGGATCAGACAGTCAGAGCAAGCCTGATGATTTTGACCCCAAATGGCTTTACTGGCACACAAACTGAGGCCGTCCAAATTCTCTCCTTACCCATCAGTCACTGTAATAAGTACAGGTTTGTCAGTCTCTTCTGGGGCAGCTCCCAAGTCGCAGTGGAAGTTTCCAAGTGGGCATGGCCAGCCATGCACCCAGTTCCCTCAGTCCTTTCTGAACCCTTGAAGCCAGAGGAGGAGTGTTCCTGTGATATTAATTACTTAATTAGCAGCTTGTGGCCTCAGTGCAGCAGGCAGAGCAGCAGAGATGTATTAGTTCATTAGTTCTGTTGACCCAGGCTCCCTGATCTCCCGCTCTATGGCTGATCTCACATGTCTCTGTCTTGCTGTCCAGGTTTTATTGGGATTTGACCATGCTGCTCCTGATGGTAGGGAACCTGATCATCATCCCTGTGGGCATCACTTTCTTCAAGGATGAAAACACTACCCCGTGGATTGTCTTCAATGTGGTTTCAGACACGTTCTTCCTCATCGACCTTGTCCTCAACTTCCGAACAGGCATCGTGGTGGAGGACAACACCGAGATCATCCTGGACCCGCAAAGGATCAAGATGAAGTACCTCAAGAGCTGGTTTGTGGTGGATTTTATCTCCTCCATCCCCGTGGACTATATCTTCCTGATCGTGGAGACCCGCATTGACTCTGAGGTGTACAAGACGGCCCGGGCCCTGCGCATCGTGCGCTTCACCAAGATCCTAAGCCTGCTGCGGCTGCTGCGGCTATCCCGGCTCATCCGCTACATCCACCAGTGGGAGGAGGTGAGCACAGCCTCTGGGGCACTGACTTCTAAATCTTCCCTTGCCAAAGTGCTTGCTCTGAATGCCCACTCTCCTCATTTATGCCAGTGCCAATGCTAAACAGTTATGGCTGGGGCCTAATGCTTTGTTTTTAGCAGGTTCCCAAGAGGGCGTTCTGCATCTTGCTACTCAGGCACTTGAGACTGTGCTGTCAGCTTGAGTAGCATCATTTAGATGATGTGTGGAGATGCTGCGTGGGCTGGGAGGAGAGCAGGACCCCTTGTAGGAAGTGTGTAGCAATAGAGCTGCCTGTGAGCAGAGCAGTTACCCAGACAGCGAGGGCTTGCCCTCTCAGAGCCCCAAAAGGGCCAGAAACAGCTCAGAGGAAAGGTCTAGAGACAGCTAATTTGCAGGACCTGTGGCATCTGTTTACCATCTGCTTCTTCTATGTGCTTATCTCTTGAATAAAGAGAGAAGCATGGTGATGTGTTATAACCTTCTTGTTGTCTAAATTCTGTGACATGCTGTTAAGGGGAAGAGGAAGACAGAGCAATCTGCAGACAAATAGAATCTGTTTAAAGGCATAAAGGTCCAGTGAAAGCAAGATCCCTACTACCACCCTTGGACCCTCTTCTGTTCCCAGAGGAGTTCCAGGATGCAGGGTGAGTTGTCAGGCATAATGTGAGTGAAGGCTCAACCTTTCAGGTACCTTGAAAATTAGTTATTTTTTCCTGTCTCCATGCTCTCCAAAGCAGAGAGAAAGCTCCCTGCGCCTTTCTCCACACCTCAGGAGCATATTTTCCGGACAAGGAAAGCTGGTCAAGGCAATTTCATCTTCCTCCCCGTGCTTTCTCTTCTGCTTTGGAGCAGAGCCTGATGCAGAGCATGATCTAATGCAGAGCATGCTCCTGGGAACGTGAAGGGAAAGCAGCCATGCAAGTCATGGCTGGATTGCACCGAGCTGTCAGAACACTAATTCATGGCAGAGCTGAACCGTCCCCTTCTCCAGTGTGGCAGACTCAGGGAGAGCACTGGGGCATACTTTACAAATTTCAGGCTTCATCTTTGTGGTGTAGTAATTTGTGAGTGCCTCACTCAGAGCAGAGCGTAACGCCTTGCTGAGGTCTGGGGTGACACTGTGCAAGGTACTGTGCGGGTGCTGAGGGAGAGACGACCACAAGAATTCCCTGCGAGGTTCATTTGCTTCGTAGCACAGGCAGGAAGTGCACAGAGAGGTGGAGATGAATAAAGCTGGAGTGTCCTTCCTGGGGTGACTCAAGAAGTCGGAGAATAAGAGAGCAGTGGAATAGCTGCAGGTCTGTTATCCTGTCCCATGGCTGCATTGCTTCTTTGTCCTCCACTCTGAGAGCACTCAGGAAAGGAGAGTTGGTGGCTTAGGCTGTTGTTAAAGTAGTTCCTTCACAGTGATTTACAGGTACCCACAGCAGTGCAGATCTCCCTGCCTGCTTGTCTCTGCTCCTTGACTTCCCTTCCATGAGGTGGTTGAAGAGGATTTAAGTATATTTGCTCTTGATTGTACTGAATTTGTTTTAAGAAATGATGAAATGAAAGCAAATCAGTGCTTTTCCCTCTCTTGCTCCTCATAGTCTGACTGAGCAGCCATTTCTAGTTTCATTCTCATAACACAATTTGTGGGATGCTGTTCCCTCCTGCTGCTGTCCTGGGTGCTGGGGCAGCACAGCCGGGTGCTCTGCAGCCCCCCCCCGAGGAACAGGCTCCCCAGAGTGATGCAGTGCTGCCTGTGGAAGGGCCAGATGGTGCTGGGTTGCAGTTTGGAACTGCAATGCAGACTCTGTTATGCACTGCAGAGCCCGCCAGATCAAACACGATAGTCTTTTTGTCAAACAGGACTCAACCCAAGCAGCAGTTTCCTGGAGAGAGTTTAATACTGGGAGGTTTTCCACCCTCTCACATGGGGGAGGGAAGCAGAGGAAGGGGTGATCCCTTGCCATTGGTGCAGTGCCTGCTACAGAGCAACAGGGAGACAGGGAAGAGAAGTGCTGCTTCATCTTTGCGTGGGAGTTGTGCTCCCTGGAACCACACTGATAGTCCTTTCTTCCTTTCACTCTGAAGTGCCTACAGACAATCTGTGTCTGAAAGTTCACATTAATCTTTCCTCACTGCACCAATCCGTGGTGATCTGGAAGTGTTAATTCCTGTAGGACGGAGCAGTGTCGGACTAGACCTACTTGGGCTGTATATGAGGGGCAGGCTGCTGTGCAGAGTTAAAGAAGGAGAAGGACTCTTGGGAGAGAGGGTGACTGAAGATCTCTTCTCCTGTGTCCCCCCACTGTCCCACTCTGTATCTCATCATCTACGTAGTATCCTTCTCTCTTAGGCTCTTTGCATATGACCAGATAAGCTAAAAAGGAGATGTGAGTAGGGCACACTGGTCCTCTGGAGGAGAGGATACGTGTGAACCGGATGAGTGTGTGTAGGGCAGTGAGGCAGAGTTAACTCAGGTGGGTGGACCAGGCAGTGAGGGAGGGTGGGGTGTTGTCTCTGGGCAGAGCCTGTACATCCCGCTCCCCTGCACATCCCGCTCCCCTGCACATCCCACTTCCCTGCAGGGCCAGTGACTTCGGATGGAGGGATTGCTGCTGCCTCGCTCATAACTAGTGCTGGGACTGAGTCCTGTGTGAGGAGCAGAGGAGGACTCGGCATACACGGAGTGTTCTCTCCTTACTCAGCCTCCCAGAACATTACGGCTGTGCATTAGTCCTAAGAGCAATTTGTACAGGGATAAGTGGTCACTTTCTGAGTTCCCAGTGAGCCTCTCTGTGCCTTCCCCTGCAATTGTCCATGCTCTGCATGAATTTATCACTCCCCCTGCAGTGAGGGGAGAGCAGCCTCGGCGAGGGCTGCAGTGCTGTAAAGCAGCCAGGCTGTCATCAGTTCCAGATCAATGCCAGGCAGGAGTCTGTGGGATCCAGAGCCAGGGGTTTGAAGTGCCTGCTCGGTTGTGGCTCGGAGCAGACTGCTCTGACATCCACCCCCAGATCTCAGAGAAGTGCCGTGGGGACTTCAGCCGGGCAAACAACCTAAAGAGAAAAGGAAAGAAAAAGGGAAGAAAAACAATCTAATGCACTCGTGTTCACTGGAGTATGAAAATAAGCTTAATTCCAAATGTAGCAGTTTCATTTGCATTATGCATTTTGCATGAGTGGCCCCACGAATGAATTTACCAGTAGGGCAAAATATAAATAGAGTCTTTTTGAAGTGTCTGCCGTGTCTCCCCTGCAGTAGGAAGCTTGATTGCTGTGTAGGCAGGTGTACACGGACTGGCTGGAGCCTCGCTTGCCTCAATATCAAATCATAAACTCCGGTGTCTGGGAGCTCCCAAGGCCAGCAGCAGAGGTGCAGGAGGGCTGGCACAGTGGGATTGTGGAGCTGTCCTGCCGGGGCAGACCGAACAGGGCTGCTCCAGCCGTGCCGTGTCCCTGCCCAGGGCAGCTCTCGTCACCTCGGCCTCTGAACCGCTCCAGCAGCTCTTGGGGTGTCCAGGTTGGTCCATGGCTCTTGGCCCCATGGACATGCAGGCACATTGTCCCAGGGTCAGGGTGTTGGGCCTTTCCACTGCCGGGCTGAGAAACTGTTCATAGGAGGCAGACTCCAAACATGAATATGCTACAAACCTTACCCCAAGGTCACCTGGCACGAAGAAAGGAGGCACAAACACCATGTAACCCATGGGCTCCATCAAAAAGAACCGTCCTGGGCAGACTGGGAGTGTTAGACAAAGAACCCTCTTTAGGTTTTCATAAGCAAAAGGGATTGTATTTTTTTTTCCTAAGAGCAATTTGCTTAGCTTTTCCTGTTGTATGCACAGCATCTACCCCCGTGTTTGGTGTCAGGATGCAGCAGCCTATATTTAAGATCAGACTATTTTGACTTATGAACAAGGAATACTTACTGGAACAACAGTAAAATCCTGCTTCTATAAATTGGTTTCCAAAAAGCACATAGGCTAAGATAACCAAAATATTTTGATTTCAGACTCTGTGGGAGCAATGATGATGAGAAGGAAAGGAACTGCCTGGTTTTGATATATATCTCAATGATAAGATTATCATAAATGAGGATTTTTTCAGATTTTTGTCAGAAAAAAATTACAGCTTTTGGGTTTTGCAGCTGAAACCTGAAGAGAAGGACAATTTGGTGATTTTCAAATTGTTATGTCATTGAAAACTTGCAAACTTGCCTGAGTGCTGTCCTTTTATTCCCTGGGGTTTCCATATTACGGAGAAGCTTTAGAATGGAGGCAATGCATCTTCTCAGGTGCCAGTAACAACTTCCCAGTAAAAACTTGGCACAGATTGCATCATCTGAAAGGTGATGTCACTTTTAAGAGGACTCAGATACTCCTAAAATTGCTTCAAAGGCTGGAGGGCCTGTGTGGAAGGACTAGGAGGGAGCTTCCAAAGGCTAGGAGGACATGGCTCCCAACTGATTTTCATTTTGATTTGCTAATTCCCTTAGTTTCTTCTGACCTATTTGTAGCCCTTCTTAAATTAAATTAAATTACCATGGCTAGTGGCCTGGGGGATGTGATGTTAGGCCAAATCTGTAAGTGGATCCTGGGAGGGGAGGAGCTGGGCAGAATGACTGTTCCCAAGCAGCACAGCAGGGCCCCGTTCCACAGGCAGTTCAAAACAGCTGAACAGATTTTTTTATCAATATGATTTGCAATTCTGTCATGTTAAATAGCAAGGCAGACCCAGGAGAGTAACTCATTAAAACCTCTGACCACCCTTGAGGAAAATCAGACTCCACAGGCACTGGTAGTATGACTGGGAGGGGCGAGTGGGCTGGGTTTTGTCCTAAATTTGCATTACCTCATTTCTGAAGGCAGCTTTGTCAGGCATTGGTCTTAATGTCTTTACAGGCGCTTATGAGAACCATAATGCAAGTTACAATAATAAGTTTTCATTCTCACTCCACAAAGTGACCCAAAATTTGAAGAATCTTTTCCTCTCAGAGAGAATCCTGCACTGAAATCAATGGCAAAACCCCTCTTGTTGACATTTTAATTGTTTATGATTTTTTACCACAGCCTTTTACATCGAGCTGTTTTCACTTCTGCAGCACAACATCCTTGTAGAGGGAGAGCAGACAACAGGAGGCGACAGATGTTCTCCATTCCTATACATGGCATTTTCCCTCTCCTGCCCGTGGGCATCCAGGGATCCATCCCCTGCCCTGTGCCACGTTACCTGTCATGAGAAAGAAACCTCTAATAGTCTCTTTGGGGAAGTTGGTCTTTAGCAGGAAGTTCTACTGCTCTATTGCAAATCCAGCTTCCCACCTCGGCACTGGGAATACAGTTTCAAAGAGAATATCATCAAAAATGGGTTCTAATGAATTATAAGGAGCCAGGCAAATATTTGAATAGCTGTGCAGCCACAGAGTTTGCCATAAAAAGGAAAAAGCCTTTTATTTTTTTTACAGTCACCTTCTGGCAGTGCTTAATGTGTCTTCTGTCAACAGCAGGGTATGATCAGGGAATACATGGCTTGGGGGCTTGGGATTAGGGCACAGAGCCATTTGTCTCTAGGTCAGTAGTTCAGATCCAGCTTGTAGCAAGTAAAAGGCATTTGCTGTCTCAGGGATGTGTTTTCTCTGATCTGTTGTTACCAGACAGGTGCCTGTTTGACAAAATGGGCTGGGACTGGCCCTGGGGAGCCTCAGGCTCCCTGTGGCAGCAGCAAGGCAGTTAAATTTCCCCCCATCTGAAGTGAAGTCCCCCCTGACCAGGGTGTGAGGAACGTTAATAAGAGGGTTGAACCTGTGCCCAGGTTCTGGTTCTCAGGGTCACTGTGTCCCTCAGTCTGTGCCTTCGTGCTGGATGGAATTGTGAAGGGTTTCTAAAGAGCCTGGCTGGTCTCCTAATGATCTCTAATCACTGTGATAGCTGGTCGCTGCTCCAGCCTTTCATTTTCCTCTTCCCTCAGCCTCCTCCCAGCCTCCTCCGTATGTGTCCCTTCCCTGGACACAGTGTAGGTTTCCCTGTCTCTTGGGGAGCTCACGTCTCCCTGTTCCTCTGCCAGCACCAGCTGTCTGCAGCTCAATGCCCCTGTCGTGCCAGCTGCCTCTCATTTTCCTTCAGGCCATTGTTTTTGGAGGGGGGTCTGGCAGGCTTTATTGCTGTTGTGTTGCAATAACAGAGGGTCCTCAAAGGAGAAGTGCTGGAGTCTGGCAGGAGGATTCCTCCTGCCAGTGTCATTTTCTAAGATTTAATACCATGGAGCTTTATTGAGGGGGTTTGCTCTAGCTGCAGTGCTGCAGGACCCTGTATCCGGCCTGTAGTGTGACTGTCACATGGGGACTGGGGAGATGTGACCTACAGCAGTCACAGGATGGGTCAGGCTGGAAGGGACCACAGAGGGTCATCTGGTCCCATCCTCCTGCACATGGCACAGGATTGAGTCCAGACAAGTCTGGAATATCTCCGGTGGGGGGACTCCACACTCTCTCTGGACAATCTGTTCAGTGCTCAGTCACTGCACAGGGAAGAAGTTTTTCCTCATGTTCAGGTGGAATTTCCAGGGCATCAGTTACTGCCCTTTCCTCTTGTCCCATTGCTGGGCCCCCCTGAGCAGATCCTGGTCCATGCTCTGGCCCCTCCCTGCAGGCACTGACAGACTTGGATGACCCCTCTCAGTGTCTCCTCTGGAGGCTGAACAGCCCCAGCTCCTTCAGCCTTTCCTTGTGATGGGGATGCTCCAGTCCCTTCAGCATCTCTGCGGCCTCCGCTGGGCCCAGTCCAGGAGCTCCATGTCCGTCCTATCCTGAGGAGCCCAGAGCTGGACACAGCACTGCAGATTTGCCTCCCCAGGGCGGCAGAGGGACAACAGATATTGTAGCAGGAAGAGGGATCTAGTCAAACCTGTATTCTGATGGCAAAGTGTAAGGAAACTTCTGTGAGCCTTCTAAATCACATCAAAATCCTGTGAGCGCAGGAACCAGCAATGGCAGTGCCCAATTCCCTTGAATGCATAGGGACAGATTTACACCTCATTAGGACTGTGCTCTGTAGGAAGAGCCCTGTGATGGCCAGCCTGGAAGGGGCACCCTCTGGAGCTGGCACTGAGCACCTCAGGCTGTGTGTGAGCCCTAACCAGCCCACACAGCCTTGTCCAGCATATCATAGGGTGTATGTGAGGCACATTCAGATAGTGCTGATGCAGCTTTTGAACCATCCAGAGGGAGACTCCTGTTACTATTTGGGTTGCTGATGCACTGCCCGCTGTGGGTTTTTCCCTCAGCAGTGTGGGAGTCATGCTCTGCAGCCTCACCCCACACGCTAAGGCCGGTTTGTCTGAGGGACATTAGCCTTGGCAAGTGGTCGCAGATTAATCGCTCCTCTCGTTGAAGCTTCTTCCAGGAAGGCACTATTGATTGCATTCATATCAAGTGGAAAACTTTAATGAGACAGCTGAAGAGAACAGCATTTCCTCACCTCACTTGTTGTATTCAGCAAGGCCGGGCTGGAAAGGAACGTGCCAAATGCGTAAGTTGTGCGAATGAGGGAGAAGCTTGGCCCAAATACGACCGTGTTAAAAAAATCAACTTAGCTGGTGGAGGAGGAAGAAAAGGGGATTCTGGAGCATGGCAGTGTGGAGTTGCTTTTTGCCAAGAGGGACTGAAGTCAGTTCTTTCATCTCCCCACAGAGCATCCTCATATGCTCTGAGCCAGTGACTGGGCAGGGGGAAGTGCCACATGGAGACCCAAATAGCTGCTCCTGCTGGGGTTGGAGTGAGAGCAAATCTCTGCCAGCAGGGAGAGAAAAATACCACACTCACTGGTGTCATTAAGGGGCTGAAGTGTGGAAAAGGATCTGTATCTGGCCAGCTGTTTAGATATGGAGCTGCTGGGCACTCTGAGGCACCACTGGACACAACGGGGGTGGGACTGACCCAGTCCATTTTGTTCTCTTGAGTGGATAGGGCTGGAGGGAGAGTGCATCCAATGGTCAATACACCTCACACCTCACTGTCTGCACAACACCCGTGGCAGGGACTGTGCTGTGGGGCTCCAGAAGAGCAGAGCCTGGGCCCCTCTCCAGGAGGGCCGCACTCAGACCTCGCGCTCCAGCACCAGCAGATGATGCTGTGGGCTGAGGAAGGGATGTGTTGTCATGAACAAGGCAGCCAAAGGCAAGCTCCTGGCTTTCCAAGTGCTGTGTGCTGGGGAAGGAGACAGGGCAGTGTCAGCCCTGCAGAAAGGTCAGGGGCTGCACGAGGGCTCAGCTGGCTGGGGAAGGAAGGAGTGCTCTTCCACAAGGCAGCAAAGCCTGAGGCCGAGCTTTGGCTCGGAGCAATTCTTCTTCCAGAGAAGAAGTTGCCAGCCACAGTGCCAGATTCTGCAACGCACGGCGTGTTGGAAAACGTTTGGTTTTCACCCTCTTTTCTTCTTGCCTGAAATATGCTAATGCATGTAAAACAGCCTCACTCTCCCCACTAGTTTGAGGTGAAAGGAAGAAAAAGTCTTTCTCAGGAAGGACAAGCTTCACTCCTGAGCCAGGCACAGAGAGGTGTGTGAAGGTTTAATGGGCAGGACCCGTATTGATGAAGTTATTTTCTGAGCACCGCTGTGAAAAGAGCTGTTTTGAAGACAGTTTCAGGACATGCAATTATCCAGTTTGCCAGCTTAATGCATTCAACTTAACCTCATTTTTATGAAGCAGAAATCAATGTGGTACCTTTTTCAGAGCTGAGATGACATTTTATTCTTGCTTCTCTCATAAGGATGCATATTTTTAAGCTTCCTTTTCTACTTTAGCTCCCCTCTCTCCCAGTTTTGAATAAGCAGGAATACCCCAAGGGCTAGGGAAAAGAGTGAGGCAATTTCCACATTCCCAGAGTCACATTAGAATGGAAGATGTTTCTGAGATCTCTTTGCAATGCATGGCAAAATTTTCCATCTTGGAAAAGGACTTGGAAGTGCATCTAGAACTTCAGTACAAGAACCTTTTTATTCATTTAATTTAAACACTACTTCACCAGGGAAAGATTCCAAAGGTGCTGATCTTCACCCCAGTTTTTCATCCCAAGGAATGTGTGGCCCCTGTTTTCTGTTATCCCAGTGTCTGTCACCTTCTCTTCTCCAGCATGGTCAGGGATATTTTGGGAACTATTCCTGCCTTGCATCTTCTCCCCTTCCTAAGCCAGAAGTCCTGCAGATCAGGAGCTGCCAGAGCTGTGAGCTGGATAATGCTTGTCCAGAAGTTCCCCAACAAGACTGGGCCATAAAATTGAAGAGAGTGGGGTTATTGCCCTGCTGTTCCTTAACATGCCTCCCTTCCTACCCCAGCACTTCCTGACGTGGGTTGCACCACACACAGAGCATTTTAGTCTAGTGACACACTCAAAATCCTCACAGGCAAGGGCACACTTCCATGTACAGAGGGAAAGGGAGATGGTGGTTGTGGAGTTTGGTTAATTTAAACAGAAAACTATTTTCCCTGAGAAAGTTGAGTGGCAGTGGTGGCCTTGTGTACCTTGGCAGGGCCCTGTAGCAGGCAGGTCCCTGCTGACTGGCAATGGTATCTTTGCCTTTTGCTCATCCAGTATTTATGAGGGAGAAGCCAGGAATTAGGAAGGGCCTGATCAGGGGGAACACTGTGCCTTTTGTGCCAGCTGGGAAAAGAAAGTGAGAGATGTGATCTGAAACAGAAAACACCAGAATTATTCTTCCAGCTTCCTTCTGGGCTCGGGATGAGCCACATGCCAGTAGTCCCACAATGTTCTTTCCATAAATGAAGGCAATAGTGTTGTTACCTCACAGATCTCAAACAGCTGCAGTTCTGTCACACTCCTGAGGTGCTGCCAGGCCTGGGGTCTGCTCTGACACAGACCCTGAGCAATCCCACTGAGGTATGACATGAACATGCACTTCTCTGCAGAGTGCCCTTGGGCAGGTCCTGTCCCCAGGGCTGGGGGACACTGTTCCTACTCTTCTCTGGAAGCAGAGCCCTGACCCAGTGTAGAACACATATATCTCCATCTTAGCTCATCCCACTGTCTCATTATCCTGTGATGTACCCAGCATCCTCTCCCTTGACCTATTGACTTAGGGTGATCACGGCAGATGAGCATAGTAAGGATGTTGTATCTTGGTTAGTCTGTATCTGTGATTCCTGGTTCTCCTAAGGGAGAGAAGAGAAATGTGGAGAGTGTATTACTCAGGTTTGGATCCAGCCAGGATGGACCATCAGAAAGGATAATGGTCCATGCAGTGTGTAAATGGATTTGTAGTAGGAGACTGGTCTGAGGGGAATTCTTGAGGTAAGGAGTGAGTCAGGTGTGGGCCGGGAGCTGAAGATGGGAGAAGTGACTTGGTGCAGCTCTCGAGGAGAGAGCAGCAAGACTGTGGGCAGTGAGCTAAGGGGGGGAATTGTGCTGCCTCTCTGCCCAGAGAGGGTGTGCCTGGAGCTGTAGCTGGAGCAGGAAGCAGCTGGAGCCTGCCCTCCCCTTGGATCACCTCAGGTCTGGCTCCATGCTCCTGTGGTGGAGCTGTGGAGGGTGAACTCTGGGAGAACCTCTCCCTGTGCTGGCACTGACAAGCAATCAAACAAGCAGCAGCAGTGCTGCCTTGTAAACACTGGGAAGAAACTGTGAGGATAATGTCCCTTAAAGTAGCTGACAGGCCTGGTTTTCCTCAAGTCCCTGGAGAGGGTGGAGAGCAGTTAAGATGCAGCAGCTGTGTTTGTTTTTTCTTCATTTATATATTTTTTTTTCACCCAGCAAAGTGCCGGGTGTTAATTCCTCTTGATTTGCTCAGTGCAGCCCAGTTTGGAGAGGCTGTCCCTCGAATAGGGTTGATTAGACTCCTCTCCAGCGTGCATCACCCAAACACCAGTAATTCCACTCTCTCCCAACAGTGTGCCTGTTTTCTGGTGCTACAAAGAATTAAGCTGAAACTGGTTAATGAGACAAACTTGGTGCAGCCGCAGTTTAGAGGCTTCTGTCAGGGCCCACTGCACAGTTGGAGGGGATGTTCTTCTGATAGGTTTGAGTAAATGTGTTGTAATGCACTGATGAACTCTGGTGGTCATGTGAGCCCAGCTCTTCTTCACTCCCCATATATGTCCTGATTTCACTCTCCCTGCCCTGTGCCGCTCATGAGTCCTGGGAAGCTTGTGCCATGATCACCTCCCTCTCTATTCCAAGACTACTCTTTCATGCGCAGGAGGGATAACAAGGGCTGTCATTTGCGTTCACGTGGAGAGAGGAGAAAAAATTGTGATTCAGATTGGCTGTGCCTTCTCTAGAGGGCTCTTCCCCTCCCCACAGAGGTGATCTTTGCCCCTCTGCACCCTGAGCTCCCTCCCGAGGTCTGTTCCCTGCCAGGGTGCACAGACACCCCACCACCTGCCTCTTCGGCTGATAAATCACCTCAGGATTATAGGTATGAGGAAGGACAGATAAGAACTTTTCACTTTAGCTCTCTTCCCTCCAGACTTGAAAGACATGTTTGTATTTTGTCTTGAGCATAAGGCAGACTCAGTCCATCTCTGGAATTGGAAAGAAATACAGGGGAAGGCCGGCAGAGCATTAGGAAAGCAGAGTGAAGAAGCTTCTGTGAAAGGATACAGGAGAAAGGAGAGGTGAGGAAGGCCTGCTGTGTCCCCTAGTCTGTCCTGGCATGGGACTGTCTGTTTGATCCTCGAGGGCTGTTGTCAGACAGGTGTTAAATGTGTCGAGCAGCGATACCTTGTCACTTTTTTTGAGCTGCCCATTTGGCAGCATTGTCTTGCACACTGGGAAGGGCATTGATTACTTTGCCATGCTCAGCCAGGGTCTGACTGTGCTTTGGCCCACAGAGAACCAGTGGGCGAGAAAGTGGAGAGCTGGTCTTTGCTGTTGCCAGGGGGAAGAGATTGCCTTCTCCAGCATGGAAAGCAAAAGGAGAGATCTCTTACCCAATATGAGGGAGAGGATTCAGAGTGTAGCAGTGAGCACATTGCAGCTCTGTCCTGCTTTGCTGCCTCAAACAGTGCATCCCCTGATACATGTGGGAAGAGTGCAGCTGTGGAACTTGAGGGATCCTTCCTGGAGCTTCTGTCATGTCCCATGGCAGTAATGTTGCTGGAGATGAGATACAGGCATAAGATGCTGCTGTTCTCATACACGGATTTTGTGCCCCTCTCCTTGCCCTCCTCAAGGTCATTTGAGCCGCTGGCAGGGTAGGAGGAACACAGCCCACTTTAGGAAGATGGAAAAAACCCTTCAGTTTCCATCCTGGCTCACTGTGAGTGCTGGGAATGCAGACGAGGAGGTCTGGAGCCAGGCTGGAACATGTTCCTCTGGCCTTTCCCCTCTCCCTCCTCCCCCTTCCTGAGACACAGCACGCAGCAAGCTCCTCCAGGAGACGGTGCCTTTAAAGGGAACCTTATCGCAGAGCACTTTCCCCTTATCTGCAGCCCTCAGCCGTGGCCGTGCTCTCAGAGTGCTGACTGGGGACCTGCAGCTGCTGGCAGCAGTTTCCATCTGCTGCTGGAAACTGGAAGCTCCCTGAACCTTCCTCCCAGCCTGGCTTGCAGCTGTGCATCCACCACGCCAGCCATGCACGGCCACGGGAGAGGGATCCCTCCTCCTTGGAGAGCTTCACCAGCACTGCGGGAGTGTGCCTATGGATCTCTGCCCCTTAGGTATCAGCAGCACCACGGAGGGGGATGTTACAGCGGGATGTGCAGTTCATCCAGCCCGTCCTTCCCACCCCTGCGGGCTCCCCGGGCCAGGCCGGGAAGCAGCCGCAGAGCTCAGCGACTGACCCTGAGCAGCTAAGGGGGGATAGGGAGGGAGAAGAATCGGTGCTCCAATCAGTCACTGGAGGGAAGCCGTGCCTGCTTTGATTAGCCAGCGATTTTTCTGGATACCACCCCAAAACTCTGTCTGCTGTTTTGGAAGTGGGGAGAAACTATTCTGTGGAGAGATCTTTCAAACAGAAGGGGAGGGAGAGGATATTTCCACAGCGATTGAAGAGGAAAGACCAAGCTAAAAGGGGTGGAGAATATTTTGTTCCAGGCAAGGCACTTCCTCAGCATGAGGGCTGGGCATCAGCACCCCACACAGTGGCTTCCTGCTCCCATCACTTGTTCGCAGATGGACCAGAGCTTACCGTGCCTGACAGCCAACAGCCAGCCCCTTGCCTCTGAGGCTGGCACTTCTGTGCTTTTCAGAGCCAGGAAGGTGGGAAGGTTGCCCCGATGTGCCAGCTTAATTGACAGTTGGCACAGAACAGGGGATGTGCTGATGGATGGGAGGCAGCTGCCAACTTCAGATGCCAGCACTGGCAGGAGAAAGGGCCAGGAACAAGCCCGGCTGGCGGCGGGGAATGAGCCTGGGACATAATCAGGAGAGGGGGTTAGTGCTTAACTCCATGTGAAATCCTGGGAAATGTGGCAGGCCAGGTGGCTGGCTGGGAGGCTGCTCGGCAAGGGCAGCAGAGTGCTCCAAGTCCTTGGTCTGGAGCCTCCTGGGAGCGGGACAGCAGGCTGTGCACTGCTCTGCTGACTGCTGGAAGGACTCGCAGCCAGGTGGGAAGGGCTGAGCTCCTGCAGCTGGTAATTACAGGAGAGCAATGTCAGCCCTTCCCGGGCTGGCCAGGGAGAGAACCCCCTGGTTCCTGGAGCCCTGGCAGCCCAAGGTCAGCTCTGGTCATCCCTGGGAGTGCAGACATCCTGTTGTGCTGCCTGAGGGTATTTGTGGGGCTTACAGCTCAGCACAGCCCCGCTGGCTGTGCTGGGGGTGACAGCACACGTGGGCCAGACTCATGGCTTTGGGGCTGCCCCAGCCTGTCACTGCTGGTCTTCCCTAGATGCCTTTTCCGATAGTACGGGTTTGGCAGGGCACCTTGGGAGCACTGAATCAGAGCCAGGATGTGCTGGGTTGGGCAGGTCCAGGTGCAATTGCAGCTGCTCAGAGAAGCCTCCTGTACTTGTTATCAGCCCTGATTCCTGATGCTCCAGGTGATGTGGCTCCCTACCTTTCCCTTAGCAAAGTGGTGCTGCTGAATCACACAATCACACACTGGTTTGGTTGGAAGGGACCTTAAAAATCATTTTGTTCTAATCCCTGCCATGGGCAGGGACACCTTCCACTATAACACGCCCTGTCCAACCTGGCCTTGAACACTTCCAGGGATGAGGCAAAGACCCTGAAAGACCCTTAAAATCAGTATTTTCCCATGATGTTTTCTAATTTTCTAATTAGTTTTCTCTAATTGCATCCCAATACATTCTGCTCCATGGTCCTCACCTCATCCCTAATGATCCCCAGCACTTCCCTCCTCACCTTCCTCTCCACATCCAGCAGATCTGAAGAATTATAATTGCCAAATTCTTTGTCACTAGTCTTGTCAAAAGTGTTTGTATCCTCCATTTGGACCACAGATGGGATCTGGAATGAAATCCTCATGTTCAGTTCATTTTTTGCCGCTGTGGTGGGGACAGTTACCAATAATTCATTAAAAATTTGGACACCAGTCTAATCCTACTAGAGACTGAGGTTCCTGGCGTTTTAGGGATATCCAGACTAATAACTGGGATATCAGACATCTGTTCCTGACTCCTTTCCATATTCAGTCTTCCCACTGGGGGCTGTGAAATGTTTGATGCCTCAGATTATTTTGTTTACTGCTGTTGGGAGCATCTGCATGCTCCTGAACAAATTCCCTGGAGGAAGTTGCCAGTTCGTAGGTGGTCACAGAGAGAAACTTCACTGAATTCTCCAGTCTCACTTAATTCTGGAATGTGATGGTGCTGGGAACCCAAGTTTAGTGAAAGGAGGCAAAATCTTACATTTTGTGAGATTTCAAGTATATGGGACACAGAGTGGGAAACCATTTCCCGTGGTTCTGACCTCATGCTGAGCCCTAAACTGATGGAGTAGGCTCCTATCTGGGTTCTCCCCTCCAGGCTTGGAAAGCTGAATCGGTCAAGGTTGGTGCCCTGCATTTGCCTCATCCCATGCTCAGTTTAACTGTGGTGTTTTGAGGCATCCCACCACTCCTTCGCAGGCTGCTGAGAAACCTGAAGTTTTGGGTTTCAAACCAGCCTAGCGTTCTCACCCTGTGTTGCTCTGGCAGAGCTCCTTGCCTGCAGCTAAGTTCCTGTTCACTTGGTGGAGGGGAAAGCACCATAAATGCAGAGAAAGAAATTAATAGTGTTATTTGAAGCTGAGAGTCATTCAGCCCTAGTGCTAAAGCTTTCTGAAAGGAGAACTTTAACGTTATCTAGGAAGAGTGTCCCCACTGCCCTGCTGGTTCTCCTTGCCTGATCCCATATGTTGCAGCTGCTCCTGGTATCTCCATCCTCTGCCTGACATGCTGTGTCCTGATTCCCATTTCTTGCTCTGCCAAAGCTGTGCAGGGTCAGGGATCTGGCTTCATTTATAATCACTGCTGACACTGAATTATGATTCCGCCTCAGGTTAGAAGAGCTCATGGAAAAGACTCTCATTATAGTAAATGCAAACCACTGGAGCTCTGCACTGGTCCCTTCCATCCCTTTGTACAGCATGGCTTGCTTTCCAGGGCACAAATCCTGTGATGCAGTTTTACCACTCCATTAGTACATTTTTGAGGGGGAGAAAAGGCAATGTCAGCCTTCCTTGATTCCTACTGTCCCTTCAGTGTGTCCCTGCTTGTGTGGGATCTGCACTGCGTCTGCACCAGGCCAGACACGGACTAGCCCACAGCTTGACCTCATGGAATTATGGAATCACAGAACGGCTTGGGTTGGAAGGGACCTTAAAGATCATCCAGTTCCAACCCCCTGCCATGGGCAGGGACACCTTCCACTCCCAAGGTGGATGGTCTGAGTGTTTCCTGCCCTTTTGCACAGCTCTCATTCACATGGTCTGGAGAGATCCAGACTGACACTGCACAGCATCCAGCAGCAGATACCTGAGACGCTCAGCCCTCCTAAATTCACTGCTGATGTCCTAAACCAGTGCTGCAGCCACTGCTAGGGAGGGAATAGTGTGTGCCACAAGGCCGGCTCCACATTCCCATTGCTTATTGGAGCCCATCCCTGCTTCCCAGTGCAGATCCAGCCTCGTGGGCACAGCCTGGAGCCTCTGGAGGCACAGCCAGTGCAGACCTGGCTCTTGCAAGGCACAGGGGTCAGGGAGATTCTACCCCCCACTGCACTTCTCTGAATAACCATTCAGAGGTGTTGAGAGGGAGCTGTGCTGTGGCAGCTGCTGGGGGACTGTAAGGAATGACTAGTGCTGTCCTTTTCCTGTACTCCATGTCCCCTGGTCATTTTTCAGTGCTGCTCCCATCAGTTTTGTTTACTGCCCATTTCTTCTTACACCAGTGGGGACACATTTTCCTGCTGCTGGACTGGGGGTTTGCACAGTACAAGGTGTTGTTAAATCAGCTTGAAGAATGATCCAGACTATAGAGGGCAAGGCAGGAGGGGTCGAGTGAGCAGGTTTTGAACTGCATTCCCAAAGGACTAGGTTTCTTTTAAACCTGCACAAGAAACCAAGCAGAGTAAATACGAGGGCTTAAAGCAGCTCTGTTTCTGTTTTGTAGTGTAGCTTCTCTATAGAAGCTTCTTCTGTAGAACTTCTTACCTTCTGATTCTCTGCTGAAGGGGATAAAAAAGGGAACAAGGATTGGGGGAGCACAGGGTGGAGACGAGCACTAAAAATAATATAAATGGCCATTGTAGGTTAACTGAGTATCAAAATGTCCCAATTTTAGTTGCTTGGGCTACTTCTATACCAGAGAGTAAAGTGAATTCAGAGAAAACTGCTGAGAATGATTGAGAATAACCTGGAATAAAGGAAGAGCTTGAAATTCTTTCCTTTAAGGGGAAGAGATTAAAAGAAAAAAAAAAACCTGTAAAGTAATAAGTCAGCTAGAAAAAGATGAGGGCTGTATATATTTTTCCTGCTGTATTCAGCAAAGATATGGAACAGTCACTGCAATTGAAAAGGCAGCAAATTCCAAATGCAGCCAAGGAAACGCTCTTTCAGGCAGCAGGTAATGCAGGTATTCAGCCCTTGGAGCTCCTTCCATGGGCAGCACCATTCCAGAGCAGTTTGGGTGTTTGTGTGAGCTCCAAGTGTATCCAGGGCTAAGGTGGACAACAGCTTTGGAAGGTTAAACACCACTCCTGCTTCCAAGTTTAAATCCATCTCTGACACATTCAGGGGAAGTGTTCCAAGGACGTGGGTTATCAGCCTTCTGCTGGTGCCTTGTTCTGAATTAACTGGTCCTGGAAACTCCTTCTTTTGGGAGCAGGTGGGCTCTACAGCTGATGTGGTTGGAGACCTTGTTAGTTGTGGTTTCAGCTGAAGAAGGTGAAATGATTCCATGTGTACCCTGGAGTGAAGGAGGTCAGGCCCACAGGCCAGGGGAGGAGTGAGTCAGGACAGTGGTGGGTTAAAAGGGAAGGTTGAATGGATATAGCAGCAAAGCCATTTCAGAAGGAAAAGAGCAAAAATGGGGCCAAAGCAAGCAGCTTTGTTTAAGTAATTCTGACAGGCAATGTGCCTTTTTGGAGAGAAATACCAATAAAATACTTTCTGATCACATGATGCAGCAAGAAGAAAAGGTTTGACGAGGACTTTGTTAACATTTGTAGGAGCATTTGGTGTCTGGGTCTGTTCCAGCACTGGCAGACAGGGACCTGGTGTTGAATGCCTCTTCCTTTTCAGGGGAACAGGATAAAAACCTGCCTGAGAAGGATGTGACCTTTTGAAAGGACTTTTTAACATCTTTCGCTTTTTGGGTGGGTGGTTGGTATAGGTTTGCTGCAAGGAAAGGGTGGCAAGGTTTGAAGATCTGTTTGAAGGACAGAAGAGTCCTGTGCAGGGACTAAGGAGGGGGACTTCCTTTTCCATTCTCCCTGTGGGGACCTGCTTCCAGATCCAGCCTCTGAGGCATAGCTGGAGACAAAAGAGCACCTTCTTACAACACCCCTGTCTTTTGCTTGAACATACAACATCCCTGACAAATGTTATTATTACTGTTACAATGATTATTGTAATATTGTTGTGTTATACCCCTAAAAGAGCTGTGCACATCTCCTCCTCCTGGGCTGTGGCTCTGGGGATTTCTGCCTTGATACCTGTCATCAGGCAGCATTTCCTGTTGGATTTCTAATTAAAATGGCAGCCTTTAGGGACTCTGTTCCTGCCCAGCATATATTAATGGAGGTTTAGGAATATTTTAGGTAGAGTTTAAGTACTGCTTTTAAACATCTTTGTTATGACTTAGTTCTTTTTTCTATAATCTATATAATCTGTATACAACCACAGCAGGAATTAATCTATCATACTTCCACAAATATAATCTACGCTGCTTGTTAGTTAAAAAACAGTTTTTCCTGCCCTAGATTCTTAAAGCAAATAATAAATGCACCCAGCCCCTCCCTCCTTGGCACTCCTGGGATCGGTGCAGCCTGCGTGGGTGTGTCTGAGGGTTATGGGAGGGTCCAGGTCCTCCGAGATGTGTCACACAGGGAGTTGTTTTCACTGTGCTGTGCCCAGAGAGATCCCTTCTCTCAGGTGCACGTTGCAATGTGGAAAAGGTTATATTGCTGTTATTATTCCAGGAGCGTAGGAGGCTGTTTGTCTCGCTGTTCCTCATCCTGGACCGGCCATGACACGTGTGACACACTGGATGAAAATACATTTGCATCACTGAAATCTTTTACTGTGAGGTCCCCCAAAAGATGATTCAGACCCTGGTTGGATGTGTGGAGACTGGTGTCTGTCAAAGGAATTTAGGAGAAACCTGACACTAACAGTGATTGGGGTTTGTGGTGCTGGTGCCCCGGGAGCAGCCTGCCTACGGCTGGCATGGTGCTCCTCCGAATTCAGCTGGGGCTGCAGCAATTCCAGCACTGCTGGGAAGTGCACCAGGCGTTCCATCTGCCCTCCCTGAAATGTTCCCAGCAAGGACAGGAAAGTGCCCAGAGTGGAGCACTGAGATTTGCAGGCTCAGCCCATGTGCAAGCAGGGCCGTTGTGCTGAGCATCCTCCGCTCTCCGTTCAGACACGGGGTCACAGCGCTGCAGCCCAAGGAGCTGCATTATCTGTGTCACACTCGCTGCCTCGTGGAGCAGGAAACCATTCACAGCTCCAGGCCTGCCAGGCCGCTTCCTTCCAGGGATGTTACAGTGACTAACAGCATCACAGAAGTCAAGGGTGGAAGTTGTGCTTGGTTGCCGTGGCTGTAATCGAATTAAAGCGCAGGATTGAGTTAGGTGGAAAGTGCTCAGTCTCCCTGCAGAACATGAAGCATCCTGGCAGGCTGTGCCAGGCTGGAGCAGCAATAGGTTCTGCTTTCGGACAGAAATATAATCAAACTATAAACTCTTCTGCTTCCAACTGGCTGAGCCCCTCTGGGACGTGGGGGGGCCTCACCTGCCTGTGCAGACCTTGCCTGGCCTGTGCAGAGGGAATTGTTTCTAAGACAAACAGACACTTGCTCGTTCCATTTTGGGCTGTGTATTTTTGGCTCAGCTTCTTTCCGTGTGCTCCTACAGAAACGCAGATGGGGTTAGTAGTGGGATAATATGGGTGTGCTTTGCTGTCTTGATGGAAATGCAAACTGCATTAAAGAAATAATGCTGATTGATCAAGAGCAAACCAAGTGAGTTCTGTAGTTCTTCAGCAAGTCTGCAGTTACAGGGCAGGATCTGGTGAGCTGATAGTATATCTCAGGTGTTAATCACATGGATCCCTGAGGATCAGTCTTGAATTTTAAGAAATCTGTTATGAATTTTAAACTAAAAAAATTCGAATGGGACTGAAAGGAATAAGACAAAGATCACTGCTGATTTCTTTTGTGACTGCTTTCTCTAGATTGGAAATGAGGGCTATTTTACAGGCAATCTGAATTTTGAGAAGACAATTTTCTTTCTCATTTGGAGAGTCTGTTCTCTTGATCTGATTTTCTTTCTCCCGTATTCTGGTAGTGTGTTTATGTATACATATCCAGGTGGCAGTCCCTAGTTCCCTGAGTCAGGCTCCTGCACAGAGGTAGATGGATCAGGGAGGCACCTGTAGCAGACCAGACATTCATTTAGTCCACTCTCAAACGCTTCAGAGGGAGCATCTGATGAACCCAAAACAACAGCTCTGAAATAATAATACGTAGATTTAAGTTACTAGCTTTTAACTTCTCCTTCTTGATCAAGGATCTTCCTCTAAGCTGTCCCTTAAGGGAAGGCAAACAGCTTCCAAACAGTGCATGGTATGGCCCAGCTTTGGGACCTGTGGTGCTGCTGGGAGGGAAGAGGATTGGGATCCCCCTCCTCAGCACACCTCTTCATACAGCTCTGTAGTTTCCCTGCTGGAAATAGATCCGTGCTTCAAGGGAAAGGCTGACACTGGCCTAGGTAATGGCATATCCTGATCAATATTGCCTTAAGTATTTTGTCTCATTACTGATCCAGGCCAACTGTTCCAATTGACTTTGTGCCTGAGCTCAGTGCATTCAGGGGGTGTTTTCCCAGTTAGCTCAGTGAATTTCTGATCAGACCACAAATGAGTCCTTCTGACATAGGCTGCAGCCTGGACTCACCTACATCAACTGAGTCATCTGTGGATTACCTCACTGTGCCACTCAGCTCCCTTTTCCACCTCCTGAGTGCCAGCCAGCACAGAGCCGTGGGGACCACCCTCCCAGACCACTCAGTGCTCCTGCTGGATGCCATGTCCAGGCCTCGAGGCCCCAGTTCCAAACCAGTTGTGTTTCTTGCCCCTTTGTCAGGTATTTGTGCTCCCTTTCCCCCCAGCCTCCCAGATATTCCTTTCCCTAAGCACATCTATGTATAGCTACTGAGTGACACAGACCTTTTGTCTGGTGACTCTGGTCATTCTTAAACTTCCAAAAAAGCCTGTGACCTATTTCCAGAAGTGATTCATTGCCAGCCTCTCAGGAGAACTACAATTCCCAAAAATGCAGATAAGAGCCAGGAGAGATTAAAAACAGCCTAGGCAGGTAAGGCATCTAATTCCCCCTGAGAATGAGACACCCAACCTATTTACAGCTCTGGGGGCTTGTTTTCTTTATCTTTTTCCAAAGGCATTCAACTCTAGCGAGAGATCCTGTTGAAAACCTGAGCTGTAGGCATATGGGAACATAAGCCCCATGGAAAAGCAAAGGGGAGCTTCCTCCAAAGTCAGAGAGGTGCTGGAAAAAGCTCGGGCCCTGGTCCTGGTATTGCTGTTCCCTGGGAGGTGAAAATATCACCGTTCCTCCGCACTGGAGGCACCAGCCAGCTCCTGTCCCTGCTGTCTCACACCCATGGGAGTCACAACCTGGCTCAGCAGGGGCAGAATTCAACCCTGAATGTTTTTTCCTAGAGGTTTAAAGAGAACCACGCAGGAAAGACAGTCGTTTGAGTTGTGCTAGAAAATATTTTTAAAAGTCTGTGTCACGTTGCCGTGGTGACAAAAGTTCTTAAAATGATGAAGATTAAAGTCTAGGCTGGGAATGGTGGCATGGGGAGAGGAAGGGGGGCTGCTGTCATGACAACCTCAACTCCGGGAGTGCAAGAGGCAAAACACACGGTGGTGGCAGGATCTTTGGGGTTTATATATATCCATAAACATCTGCCATTTATACCAGCCTTCTCAGTGCTAATTAGTCCTGCTATTTCACCTTTCTCTGCTGTAAATATTTTCCAGTAGACACAAGTCTCTGAGGGAGAAGGGAAGAAAATGCCTTTTTTTTTTTTACCTTTCATTTTTGCACTGGCTTTCTGCTGTTCTCTGTCCAGGGCCCCTCAGCTCCTACCCGGAGAAGAACTTCCCTTAGGCAAAGCAAGCTGCCTGAGAAGAGTTAAATCATCTCGGGAGGAGGTAGAGGCTTGCATCATGTTCTTACAGAGCCTCACAGCACCGGCTGCAGCAGGATCCTGCTGCCTCCCTTCATGACAGACACACTGAGGCTTTTCTTGGACCTGAAGGGCACCTCCTTGGGCTCCAGCTGGTACCCACAGTCCATGGGCAGTGGTTAGAGCAGGACATCCCTAGGCTGGGCTCAAAACTTTGTTCTCAGCTTCCAGTGCAACCTCTGGCAAGTGGCTTTTCTCTGTTAAGTGCCTCGTTTGGCCCATCTGGAATAACAGAGCTCACACTGGAGACAGGGAAGCACACCAGATTAATGTCAGCCGAGCCCCCTGAGACCTTCACATGAAAACTGCCACAGCAGCACAAAGGATTATTATATTTTAAGTGTAAAATCTGCTTGGATATCTCTCTTTAACACCTGGCACTCAGTGCTCTTCCCTCAGACTCGCTGTTCCAGGCAGCCCTGAGCCAAGCACATCCCAATCTCTTCCCCTGTGAGCGTTAAACCCAATGAATCACAGCCCTGACTCTCCTCTCGCTGTGACTCAAGGCAGCATCAGCAACTCCGCTGACATTGATTATGTCATTTGGTGCAAAGCAAGCATAAAAAGAGAATCAACCCCAAACTCTTGCCTTCGTCTAAAACTTGATCTTCTGGCTATAGTTTTCCTTGCTGGCACAGCAAAAAGCAGGCAAAACCAAATCCCCCAGCACCCCAAGCTGTGGAGCACAGCCTGAGTCTGCACAGTGCCTGCAGCTGTAGCTGTGCTCCACAGATGATCTCCCGTCTCCAGCCCATCTGCTGTGCTGCCTGGTGCTCTCAGCGTTGTCCCAACACAATCTGGATCCCAAACTCCCTCCTCCCGTACCACTGAGCCCTTCTGCTGAACACACTGTGATGAGCACAGCCCAAGGCTGTCTGACCCAGAGCTGATCCTTCTCAAGGGCCTCCCACTTCCCAGGACACTGTGAAGTAAATAAACCCCACTGCATTCCTTCACAGAATTCCCTTCCTTAACTGAGCCTGTTTTCAGCAAGATGAGCAACAGTTGCCTCGGAAATTCAGAGTTTGCATCTTTGTATGGTTTAGTGGCAAGAACAGCATTTTGTCCATTCTTCCCAAAGAAAAGTGTTTCCATTCTTCCAAAAGGTATCCATTCTCCACCAAAACCTGGTGAGTTCCTTGAGACAGCAAACCTTTTGGAGTAAAATTAGTTTATATTTTGGCACAGCTTAAATGTGACATCACTGGAAGAATAAATGGGAAGTTGGGGAGGGTGAGGAAGGAGCAAATGTAGGGGTTGATGATGCCTTTCCCACATCAGCACCAGGAGAGGGAAAGGAGCAGCTGAGCCCTTTTGTGTTGCCTTGCTTCAACATCGTGTTTCCCAGCGGAGTGGGTGTACTGAACGGGCAGAATTCCTGGGGGAGCTGCCCTTTTCCTCTCAGCTCCAATTTCCTGTGCGTCCTCACAGAGTTGCTCAGGGGGTTGGCTCTGTGCTCCTTGTGGATGCTTATGGCTTCCATGCTTCGGTGCTCTAATGTGCATAATGCTCTGTGTGCCTGGAGAGGATTTTTCCTCCTGGGGCAGCCCATCCTGCCAGTTGTGCGTGTTGTTTGTCTCTCCCTTCGCTTTAGCCTCCCAGGATGGATCTGCACATCAAGGCTCCCGAGCCCTTCCCGTCTTAGAGGGTTGTGTCAGTCAGGACTTATGCCGAGTGTGGAGTAGGTGACATTTGTCACAAGAATTGGCTCTGGTTTTGTGGTAATGATCCCAAAATTAGCCAAACTACTGTTTTTTCAATGAGCTGCCTTTAGTTTGCCTGTTGGCCAGAATGAGCAAGAGCTTGTTGTCCAGGCTGGTTTCAGAACTAAGCAGGATGAGGCCCAGCCAGTGACTGTAAAGGTGATCCCCAGAGAAACAGGAGCTGCTGCTACAGGGACTCAGAACAGCCACCCTCGGTAATCTGGGTAACAGTGCTTTAGGCTCAGAAAAGCTCTTGGCAGTAACCACCTATCCCCAGTATATCGGGAGATTAACACTGAGGTTTGAAAAGGCAGCTAATGCCTCTGTGAGGAAAATGTATCTTTACCTCTGTTATCTACAAAAGCCAAGGAAAGAAAGAAAGAAAGAGTAAAAGACATGCAGACTTTCTTCCCTGTAGCCCACAAATGCTCTTCTTAAATATAAGTAAACATGTATTTCCTCACAGCAGAACAACCTTAACTCTGACCCTGGAGCACTCAGAGCAGCATTCGATACTGTTTTGATTCTCTTTGGAGATTTGTATTTCCTTTTCAGGCCTTTGGTTTTTTTAAGGCATAAATGAAGAGTAAATTCTTTGCTTTCTATTAAGCTGGAGCAGTGTCACAGCTCCTTGATTATCCACAGGGGATTTATCACAGTTGTAGATTAACCCTCATGTGGATACAGACACCAGCACTGGCTCAGGACCAGCAGGACTCTCAGTCTGGATGTGGTACTGCTGAAGTCCTGTGATGTTGCTGGTGGGGCAGTGAGCAGTTTCACTGCCTCCCTGCGGTGCAGAGTCTGTTCAGAAAGGCCGTGGATGGAAGGGATTCTGTGCAGAGACAGTGTTCAGCTGTCAGCTCTCCCTGGCAGGGTGTGCAGCTCTGGCTCAGCCGTGCTGGCTCCAGTCAGGATCATCAGGATGTCTCTCTATCGCTGTCCCCAAACCCCCAGGAAAACCCATTTGCTCCAAGCATAGCACCTCCAGTACATAAAAAGCCAGCAGGGATGTGCAGTTTCATCCCAGCCTGGATGTGCAGTCACATCCCAGCCTGGCAGAGTGTGCCTGGAGGGAGCTGCCTCCCTGCACAGCACTGCCCCAGGGTCTTCTCCATGGAGCAGTCCAACTTCTGTGGCCCCAGACAGACAGTGGCATGGCCCTCCTGGATCACAGGAATTCTGGTGGGCTGTGGTTCGGATAGCCCCACCAAGCCATCTGCCAACACGAACCAACACACCTAATTAAACACTCAGCTTTGATTTCATCACAGCCCTGCTTTCACTACAAGAGCCAGGCCCCACTTCTCCAAGGTGTCCTTGATTTCTTCCAGCTCCAGAGCTGAGGTTCAGGGAATGCTGCTGCAGCACAGAGCCCACCGGAGAGGACTGCCCTGAGTCATTGGGGGCTGACATTTCAGATTCATTCTGATAGGATCCCAATAGCTTGTTCCCTGTAAGTGGGAGTTCCAAGATGGAGCTCTTACAAAACTGGAGATGACTTTGTTGAGGGAAAGTTGGTCCTCCCACTTTCCCAAGCTGTCCTTTCAGAAAGCATTGTAATGTGTCCTTCAGCTGGAAGGACAGAGCCGATTTTCTAGCAGGGATTCTGAAGCCACAGCTTGTTTTGGAGTGTCAAGAAACAGGGATATTAGCTCTGTCAAGGAATACCCGTGCAAAGAGGTGCTTTTAAGTGTGAATCTATGCTTTGCCCTTCTCCTCCTCTTCCTTCCCCATCAAGGCAGCAGAGAGGCAGAAAGCACAAGGAGTTCTGGGGTGAAGGAGGTGTGATGCTCTGGGACCCAGCCTGGGTTGTGTTACAACAGGACAAAAAGCCCTGAGTGATAACTATGAAAACCAGAGAAGCTCCAGTTACCTCTCATGGACCAGCTGTTCTAGAATGTTCCTTCCCCATCTCTCCCTGGCAAGCTATAGAATTGCTGCAGGGCACTACAACACTCTCCAGCACATTCCTGGAGTCAGTATTCCCTGCAACACAAGCACCTATTTGCAGTAGGATCTTCTCAGGGAAAGGTGTTTGTTCACACCCCTGCACAGTTATTCCTGTGTGCTGCACTGCCAGTGTTGCCTGGTTTTCCCTTGCATGTGAATGCAAATGTACTCCAAGGAGGGGCCATGAGCTGGTACCTCCTGAGTGCGACATTTGGGATTGGAGGTGTTTTACCTGCAGTTCAGACATTTACGTTTGGAGTTCATAATCTGGGCTTGCTTATGGGAATTCCTGAGCCATGGTGCATCTCCCCGGGTTAGCCCATGCCACAGAGCAGGTGTGTCACCCTGGGGGTGTATCCATCCAGTGACTCCAGTGAGACAGCCCAGATCTCAGGGTCCAGAGAAGTGAGCTGAACCCAGCCTGGCCTCTCTTTGCATGCACCAAAGGATAAAGGCTCTCTACCCTCACGTGACTAGGATATGACCCAACCATCATATGAGAAGCTCCATATCCATTCACCTGTCCCCTTAGCCATCCATTCCCTCAGGCTCTTTCTGCGGTTTTAATCTATTAAAGGAAGAAAGGCACTTCCTCAGTCTGACAGGGCTTCTCCCTGTCCCTGGCTGTAGTTCCCTGGGTTATAGGAGGGCTGGAGCTCTTTGACAACACACAGAGGTATGAGAGGAAAAGTCATTAGCACAGTAAAACCCTGGTGTCACAAAAGATCCATTCAGAGATCCTTCTGCCAACTGCTGTTCTGGCTTCATTAAAAGCACAGCCCCTGGCTCTCCCTCCCACAGCCTGGAATCACTTTGGGTTATCTAAATGAGAATGATCAGTTCTGCAAGGAGGAGAAAAAAGAGGAAACCAGGAGGAATTATTCTTTATGAATTATGTGCTCAGCTACCATACTGACCTATTGAGTCAGCATTGAGAGCTGGATTTCCTAGAACAGCCTTTCATGCTGGATTTCGGATATGTTCTTCTTTTCAGCCCAGAAATACCACTAGAATGGCCTTTTTCACACTCACTGGCTTTGTGAGCTCCAGCTGCATCTTGGATGCAACAGAAATAATGGAGTTTAGCAGCAGTTATCCAAATCATTCATCCTTCTGGTTTCCAGCATCCTTCTGCGGCTCCCTCCCAGCCTGGATTGAGCATGTCAGCACTGCTCCGAGCCTGTGACCTCGTGGCACCCTGAGTAGATGGAGAGGTGTTAATATCTGGTGTGGAAACAGCCATCCAAATTGAACAGCCAGCTCTGACAGCACAGTGATGAGCCAATTCCAACTGGCAAACCATGATTCCTCTCCTTGATAACAATGATAATGAAACCTTTCTGCCTTTCTAGCTCTTGAACTGACTCTCTGTGGGATGAGAGGGGGCTGGTGCGTGGTACAGGCAAATGTGGCAGGTACCCAGGGCCATGGGTGGTGGGAGGAGCAGGACTGTCGCTGTTGGAGCAGCCAGGAGTTGTATGGACATAGCCATACAGTCACACAGCACACCCATGGCCTGTCCCAGACACCTCCTGACAGTCATTTTCCTCTGAGTCGTGGCCCCTCCAGAGGTGATTCCCAGGGGAGTCACCTGAATCCACCTGTGCCCAGTCTCAGAGGAGCCCAGGCTCTGCTGTCTTACGTACACTGGGGTCAGGGTCTGTGTCCCTTCTGGCCACAGTCTCTGAGGAAGTTGGGTTTGCAGGTTTATTTACATCCAAAGAACTGACAGTTAATCCTGCCACATCCCCAAGGAAATGGTGAGACTGGACAGGTGTCACTGTGTGCTCTACACGGCTCATTGGAGGTCAGCTGTACAACACACGGGGTGTCACACCGTGCAGAGGTGTGGTGGCAGGGCAGGGACATAACGTGTCACCGGGCAGGGCTGGAGCAGCCGGGGTGTGAGGGCAGAGCTGCGGAGGGGACAGGGCAGGTGACACGTGGGCCAGAGTGCAGGGGCTGTGGGAGGGCTGCTGAGGAGTCCAGAGAGAGCACATGGGGCTACACAAGCTTTGTGGGAAGCTTCAAGCGGGATTAGGACAGAGCTGATTGAAATACACCCTGGGAGGGAACACTGTCCTCAGGTCAGGGCAGAAATGCAGGGATAGAGCTGGGACATGCAGCCTCACCCGATTCACAGTAGTCTTCTTTGCCCCTCCATTCCTCTACTATTTGTTCCCTTCCATTAAATCCAGCTAGGACATGGTGTCAGCGGGCTGCAGGCTGGGCTGCACGGCAGGCAGGCTGTGTGTGCCTTCAGACCAGGCAGGGCTCCTGAGCAGGCCGGGCCCAGGCCGCTGACAGCAGGGAGTCTCTGCTGTTCACGCACCGCTGGCCAAGCGTTTCCCCCTCCTCTGCCAGAGACTGCAGGTCTGTGTGTGAGGAGCAGGGATTCACGTTCCTCCAGACGAGGTTCCAGGGCAGGACACGTTGGCAGGGCTGGGCCATCCATCCTGGAGACCCATGCTGTTGGGTCTCCATCCATCCCAGCACTGTCACAGACCGCCCTGGTGACAGGTGGAGAGGATGCCACATGTGTTCAGTGTCCGTGTTTTCAGGGAGATGCACTGGAAGCCAGCACACTCTGTGGTCCTTACAGATCCAAACCATTGCCCAGTGCCAGGCTGAATCGTAGCATCATTCAATATTCTGAGTTGGAAGGGACCCATCAGGATCATTGAGTCCAACTCCCAGCCCTGCACAGATGCCCCAACAATCCCACTCTGTCCCTGTCCAAACACTCCTTGAGCTCTGGAAGCCTTGGGGCTGTGACCACTGCCCTGGGGAGCCTTTTCAGTGCCCAATCACCCTCTGGGGGAAGGACCTTTTCCCAATATCAGGAAAGTCGCCTCTCTCCATGAACTGTATTAGTGGCAGAAGAGGCTGAGTCACACAGGGCCAGCAATCCCTCCCCAGAGCCCACCAGTTAAGGTAGGGAAAACCAAACCTGGATGGATAGATACATAGCTGAAGGTAGGAGCTACCACATGCCCTGTGTGTCTGTCATCACAAAGCTGGGCATTAAAGAGCCAAGCATCCCAAACTCTCCACAAGACTCCACTGTGGGGAAAGTTGGTCCTCCCACTTTCCCAAGCTGTCCTTTCAGAAAGCATGTGAAAACATGTGTCCATCATGTGCCTTGGCTTCTCGAGCAGTGTGGTGATAGGGACCCTCGAGATCTGACTGCAGAGCTGTGAACAGGTCTCTGGGCTTCCTTGCTAAGAACTACTGTACAGCTCTGCCATGGTTCTTTTCTGTTCCTTGCCCACCTTTGCTGGGATACAGCAGAATACAAGAAATATAAGAAAATAGATGAATTGGATCCTCTTCTAGAAGTCTCTGCTGAGTTTGAGGCTGTTCTTTCTTGCATTTGATACATGCAGAGACTGCAGCTGACATCCAGTACAAAGACAGCTGCCACCATGGGTCACTGTGTAACATATATTCAGCAAGAACAGAAATCAAAGAAGGGCATTGCAGTTAAAAGATGTAATGATAGAGTTTATTTCTGAGGAGTGGCTAATGTTCCAGAAATATTTGCAACCAGCTTATTTTATAAAATGAGTTATGGAGCTTTTAATGTTAAATTAGAAGGCAAAAACACAGGGCAAGAGGGGTGAATGATTACAATTTTGTATTTTGGGTTTTAATCTGTTTTTCAGCGGGTTCTGCTTGCATACTGTGCCTGACCTGAGCTGATGTGGCCTTTTCTGTCACTTTAGCAAGTTCTTGACCCTGATACTGTGTCTAATTATGTTGGGTTGGTTGTTTTTGGGGAGCTGCCATCTAATCTGCTCCCTGTCGGCCCCTGCAGATCTTCCACATGACCTACGATCTGGCCAGTGCCGTGGTGAGGATCGTGAACCTCATCGGAATGATGCTGCTGCTGTGCCACTGGGACGGCTGCCTCCAGTTCCTGGTGCCGATGCTGCAGGACTTCCCCGACGACTGCTGGGTGTCCCTGAACCGCATGGTGGTGAGTGCCAGCCCTGCCAGGCCCTCGGTCACACTCCCCAGCGCCCACATGCCATCCCCCAGCTTTCCAATGGGCACGGAGGCGCCTGGGAGGCGGATCCTGCAGGGAGAGGTCCCGGGGCTGAGGAGCAGGACCCGGCCCGGCAGAGCTGCTCCGGGTCCTGCTGTGGAAGGCAGGAGCCAGGCTCCCCCTCCTGGCACCAAACAGCAAGGAGCAAGGATGGAAACGGTTTTCTAATGGCTTCTGGGTACACTGAGCCAAAGGAGGAGACAGGGAGTCCTGGAGCTGTAGCTGGGTCTGATCCATCATTCAGATCACTGGTCCCAAGGAAACTGTGAAGCCCTCTGCTCCATATCCTCTTGAAGGGCCAGTGTGATTACTCACCCTTCCCTCCATGGAGCTGCACAACATTCCATTAGGGTGGGCTAAAACAGACCCTGCCGGACCACAGTTGGGCCTGCTGTCATGGGATCGGGAGCCAGACTTCCCAACGCCATCCCAGGCTGTGCTGCTCCTCTGCTGTTTGCTGTGAGGGAGTTTGATACTATATGGTAAATGCACGGGGAGTTCATGGTACCTTTCAACCATCTTGCTGAGAATTCAGGATCTTTTATTCAAAGGGACAATGTCCAGTTGATTAAACAGCAAAAACTGACAAAGCTTAAAAAATTGCCTCTTATTGCAGCTCTTAACCTCCAGATTCCCCCAGCCAATTTCTTCTTTAAAAAAAAGGAAATAATCAGGCACTCGGGCAGAACAGAACAAATGTAAAATGTATAAAAGCTGTGCCAGCTCGCCATGCCTCCCACATGCAGAGCTATGGGCACATGCTGCCCATGCCTGAGAGGAGTGAGCATCCATGAAAAAGTCATCTGTTTGGGGTTTATTTATTCATTTCTTCCCTCTGCACTAATCGTTCACTTCCTGCTGCTGAAAGGTGCCAGACTGACAGTTCTGGAGACTGGAACCCTCTATTTATCTCCATCAGAAGAACAACCCATGCAGCAGCTGCCTGGTCTTCCCCCATGCTCCCTTTTTATTATTTATATGGCAGGAGCAATCACAGAACAGGGCCCCCTTGTGCTGTTCAGGTTTAAGAGGACACCCAGCTCCTCATCCTGGGGAGCTCAGAGGTGTGGGCTGAACCCATCCCTGTTCCATGAGGAGACTTGGCTGTAGTGCCCTTGCAGGACAGGTTCACAAAAGCACATCTGAACGATGTTTCCCATATCCCAACATCTGGCTGCTGGTTAATGGCAACAGCTTCTCTTTGCTCTTCCTATCCATCCCTAGGGGAAGAGGAAAAAGCTAGGGTTGCAGCTGCCATCAGGGTAACTGAAGTCAAGGGCAAAGGTCTTGAAAAGTGGCAGGAGGCAGGACAGAGGAAGAAGAGATTTAGCCAAGGCACCTTTCTAACAGCAAGACTGGGGAGAGCAGGAAGGATGCATTCCAGAGGCAGGAAGGCTCAGCAGGATCTCCAGGAGGGGCAGGGTACCGAGCTTCACTCCAGAGCAGAGCTTCACTCATGCTGCAGTCTTGTCTTCCCAGCCTTGAGAGCCTGTGAAGCTGGGAATTATACTGGCCTTGTGTGACTTTTCTTCTGCTTCTTCTCTGCAGCTAAATCACCTTCTTTTTTTTTTTTTCCCCCCCACTTAATAAAATGGAAAAAGAATTTTTTATCTCTGAAAATGGAGCTCAGGAGGCTGGCATGGAGAACTGGGGAGAGGGTTATTTGCCCCACTGATAGTTCAGGTGGCTTCCACTCCAGGAATATGCCAGCCCCAGAATAGCTTGAGATAGGAATATTTAACAAGGAGGTTAATTAGTTGTTTTGGAATCAGATAGGATTTTTCTCACAATAATGTTCTTTAATCTCCTAAGACAATTTCCAGATGTATCTTTGGGACTAGTGATGGTTGTGGATGGCATTTACATATAGTCTGAAGTGAAGTAATAGCAGAGGCCACTGAGTCAGGAGCAGCAAGAAACTGGAGGTCTGGGCTCTTCTCAGGCTTTGGTGCCAAGATGTTGATGGAAGTTTCCAGAGTGGCTCTGTTTGAGTGCTGTGATGGACAGGTTTGGGAGGGGAGAAGCCTGGATGGCATCAGGCTGTGACAGTAGGTTGGATTCTGGGACATTCTGTACTGACCTGGTCATAGCTTTGAGGAGATAAATATACTTGGTGCACGACTGCCCTGATTACAACACAGGAGCCACAACACTGGGATGGAGCCACTGTAGGAAAAAGAGGAATCTTCTGAAGCTGCTCCAGGCAAGGGGAGCTGAAAGTGAAGTGCCAAAAGCTTCAGAGGCTTTCTCCTTGAGTGTGCTGGTGCTGCTCTTCCAGTGCTCCGGGGTTTCCCACCTAGTCATTGGCAGTCCATAAAACCAGCTCTGATTTCAGCAGCAGAGGAAGGAGATTCATCACCTCCCATCTGCTTCCTAAAGGTTTGATCCTTATTCAGGGGATTTGTGAAAGGTCTGGTGTTGCCAAAATCATATCAGGGGCTCGATAAATCCCTGAGTCCACTTCATCTTGGTGTTTTATACATGCACCATGTTCCATCTTTAGCAATTGTGCAGGAGCTGGTCTCTAGATGACTCCTGAAATGGCAGGGAAGGATGTTTTCAGTATTAATTGCTCAGCCCCAGTCCCAGGGGCTTCAGCATTAGCTTCCCTGCAGTGCACTTTATTAAAAACTGGAAGCACTGGTGAGTCAGCTGCAGAGAGTGTGTGCTGCTCCCTGAGACCCTGGCCTGGCAGCTCCATCCCAGGAACCCGAGCTCTGCTGAGACCTGAAAGCTGCTGGAAACACGTGGCTCATTCCCTGGGGTGTTGTGCTGAACTGATAAACCCTGCAGGGAAGGCAAATATCCCTGTGGCAAACTCAGCGACCTTGCACAGGAAACACTGATCATCCTCCCTTCCCCCAGAAGGAGGGGAGCAGATTCACTTTGAGCTTATCCCCACTCCCTGCTCACAGCATTTTCTTGGAGTGTTGCTGATAGAAAGCAGGAAGAGAGAGGGATGCAGCACGTGTTGTGGAAGACAGAGCAGTCGTGCATGGCAGTGCCATGTGATTCCTAACTCCCCCAAGCCTCTGGGCCAGCAGGTCCCTCCTGCCCTCCCTCAGCAGGCACTTGAGTCTGAGTAGTAGATTATCATGTTCTATAAAATCTATAAGGGAGCAACAAGAATAGGGCTGCTCCACGATGGGGTGTGAGCCAGGAGCCAAGGGCAACAGGCACAGACAGTGCCCTCACCAGCCAGGGCACACTCTTGCCGGTCCAAAAGTGGGTGGGCAGAGCAGAACTGGTGATAACTGGGGATATTGGACATTTCAGGGAAGGCAGGGTGACAGGCACATCCAGATCTACCCAAGGAGTCCAGCTGGGAGCAGCATGAGATGGGAGCAGAGGCAAGGCTGGAAGCAAGGTAAAGCCCGTGCTCAGTGCCCAGGACACGGGTACAGTGAGCTCAGGCAAGGTGTGGGTGCCAGGCCTGGAGGGGAGAGGGCTCGGGGGGGGGCCCAGGCAGGGCTGACTGGGGCAACTGGGCCTGGTGCCCTCGGAGTCCTGGGAAAATCCCTGCTGTCAGGTGGAGGCCACGCAGAGCTCTCCTTGGAAACAAAGCCAGAACAGGCAGTTCTGTCCTACGTGGTTTGATCTATTACCTCCATTTCTTTCCCCCAGCTGTGTTTTCCCGGCCCAGCAGTTCCAGCGCTGTCCAGGGCAGGGCAGGGATGGTCAGAGCCCTTATTTCACAGCTAGGTCTGAGGGCAGTGCGGTAGCAAACCCCCAGTAACAGCTCAGTGGCCAGTTAAGATCACTGCTGAGACACATGTGAGAGCTCACAAGGCTGAAATATGGCCTTTCATCTGTACAGCTCCTTAGTTTTCTGAAAAGTTAATGGTGTACGGCAGGCATCCCATTTTTCCCGTGGACTGTGCCCCATCCCAAGAAATTCCAGTGCTTCTCTGTGTCTTTTCTTCTCTCACTAGTCTTCTCCAGTGAGGATTCAGCCAGACACACACAGTGTACCTCAGAACCAAAACACCCTGTAAGACATCATACTTTTCCTCGAGGTGTTTCTACACTACAGACACTACAGAACCCAGCACTGCCTTTGAAGAGTTCCAGGAACGTTGTCTCCAAGTTTTTAAAGGTGGATCTGAGCAGAGGCATTGCAATCCAGGCTCTAATCCCAGAGAAACCCTTCTAGCACTGCCAGTGTTGATGTTAAAAGCAAACTAGTCTGAGAAAATGCTTCCAAGTCATTTTAACTCCCTTTTGCAAACGCTCTCCGTGCCTGGCATGTGTCTGGGATAACATCCCTCTTGACTCTGTTCAAGCACAGATCTGTATCTCCATTTTTGCTTGCTTTGGGATTTGGTTAACAAGGAGTCATTTTTTTTCCTGTAGTTTAAAGCCTCATTTACCTGCCCTCATGGGCCATTTTAGCCACTCCAGTATATTTGAAGTGGTACAGCCCTCCCACCATGGGGTCTGGTGGAGCGGGATGTTACATAAGGGTGTGGCTCTCAGGGAAACAAGCTGTGCCAGGAGGAGGCACCTGGTGCTGATAAAGCTGTGTCCACAGTACGTTTGGAACCACCACTTCTAGTCTGGCCTAAAGTACTGCATTCTTGACCTGCCTGCTCATCCTGTGGAGAACAAAAGGCCTTAAATCTAAAGTTACACAGAAACCTAAAGCAAAGAATCGTCACATAGTCAGTGCCCTGAGTGAGAATCCAGTGCTCCTTACAATTGTATCCTAAAGGTAATTGCTCTGAAAGGTTTCCCCTTTGCAGAAGTGCCTCTCTTTGAGCAGTCCTTGATCTCCTCTCCCAGCAGACCATGCTGCTCAGGATTTGTTTGAAACACTCCATGTTTTCCTGCAGCTCTGGCCCCTCAGCCTGTCATTACTCAGCCGTCTCCTCAGTCTGTCCTCACAGGGAACCACGCTGCTCATGGGAATTGAGGTTGGGACTTGTGACTTCCCAGGGAGCCAGAAGTGTTTCTGCAGGCTACAAGGGCTCAGTATGTTGGATGTTAGAGTTTTGGATGACTAATTCCTACAAAACACTGGCAAGCTTCCTTGTAAACAGCACTCCTGGGCAGCAAGTTGCTGGAAGAATGGCTTTTAAAACTCAAGCCTGCCTGGTGCCCAGATGTTCACAGCCATTAGAGACCCTGGCAGCCAGTTTTCTGATACATCCTATTCTAGCTCAGCTGTTCTTATTCTGTCTCCCCAAATTTGCTTTGGAAGTTCAGCTTGGCATTTCTTTCCTCCCTGCTCCCAATTCTGTTGTGGAGGTGTGCTGCCCTGTTGAACTGCTGCCACACTGAGCTCAGAAAGCAGCAGCATTTCTGCATCATCCAGTGAGAAATGGAGAAGGAATTCATTTAACAAGGAAGGAATGGGACAGGACACCTGCCCTGCTCTCTCTGCCCCAGTAGAGCTGGAAATGTGCTTCCCACTTTTACAGCCGATGCACCATTTTAAGCAAAAGTTATCTCAGGATTTGCAACTTCCCTGCTGAAGCAGGGACAGAGGATGGGCTAAAGCCATGGATTTACAGCATTTGCCATTCTCTAAGTACAGGGGCCATGGCTTTAGCTGCCAGTACTCCAGGGCCGAGGGAAGGGGCCTGTGTCTAGTGGAATTGTTGGCACTGAGGGTGCAGGGTTGCCTATGTGAGCTGCATGAGATGCTCAGTGCCTTCATGGATCAGCAGTGGGTCTGCAAAATGACAGAAAACCTGAGGGGTGAAAAGAATGTCGTCTCCCCCCATCCGCTTCTTTGTCCAGGACTCTTGGAGCCGCAGCCTAGGCATGGAGGTGCAAGGAGCAAGAGATTCACTCCTTTTGCCCTTACACGTGAGGCAGCCCCGTGGCCAGAGCCTTCCTGCTGCCCTGGACAGAGCCACAGATGCCCTTTGCCCTCCCCAGTTCCTAGCTCCCCTTTGATCTGCAGCTCCTCACACACTCGAGCAACTGCACAGCTAGGAGCAGTCACCAATGGCCACATTGTCTCCTGCCCCTCTCTCTTGGCTCAGGGGTAGTTTTTCCAGGGGAGCAGGTTCCTGCTTTGTTAGGAGGTGAGCCCAGACAGGCTGGCGCCAGCAGGGAGCAAGGAGCAATCTCTGCTGGGCTGTGAATGTGCTGCTTCTCCTGTGTCTGCTCCACTGGCACTGGTGTGGCTTTGCCCTTGTTGCAGAGTGAATCAGGCCTGTCTTGCATAATGTAACTGAATCTGGCTGGGTAACGCTAACCCTGTCTTTGTCCACGTGCTTATCTCCTAACCAGGCATCAGCTCCCTCCAGAGGTCCCAGCTCTGTGCCACAGCTCCCAGTCAGCAGGGCTGTGCTTTGTCACTGTTTGCTACCCGTAAGATTACTGAAAAATTTCCATCTGCATCAGTGGCTCTCAGAGCCATTTGCAGAGGTCATCCCTGCCCACCTCACTGTGCTTGCACACCTCCAAGAGGTGCCCAGTAAACCCAGGGATCCCAGCACTGCTGGGCACTGGTGCTGGGGCTGATGAGTGGAGGTCACACAAGTGTTCCTTGGCTGTTTGACAAGCCACCACCAGGCCTTCTGTGCAGTGACCTTCCAAGGTGCTGTGTACATGTGTCTGCACAGCTACATCCACAATATTCACACCTTCCTAGGAACAGAGAGAAGGCTGATGAGGAGTGCTCAGGTCACGTGCTGCCATGAGTGTCACGCAGCACAGGCATTTTTCACATGCCTTGTAAGAGCAATGTGTGATGACAGTGCATTTACTTTACAAGGTTTTATGGCAAGGACTTGCTAGCAGATAATACCCACAGGATGGCAAATGTACCTTGAGCTGTTCCATGAACTCAAGCTAATCAGAATAATCATGAATCTTACGCTGGTTTTTCTCCCTGTGCCATGATGTAATTGCTGAGGTGCTGCTTGTGTGAGTTGCAGTGGCAGAGCACAAGGTGTCCTGGAGGAGCCTCTGCCTTCCACTGGCCTCTCCTGGCAGGTTATTGCTGCTCTCAAGTGAGACCATTTGTAGTTGTCTCAGCTCCCTGAAAAAAAGCCCCGTTTTACACTGAGAAGAACTTGCTGTCTGGACATTATCAACTTAATTTTCTGCCCTTTTCACCTCCTCAAATGATGACCACAGATCCTGACCATTTCCTAAATTGCTGGGGTGTGATTTTCCCCACTCTTAAGACCTTGCTGCTGGTAACCTTGCTCAGGCATGGTTTTACCAGTCTTTTACCAGTTCTCTGTTAAAGTCCATTTCCCACTGGAATAATCACTTCCTTCATTCCTTCTGCCACATGTGGGTCATTGTGAAAATATCCCTGTGCATCATCTCGGTTTATCCCAGGTTACCAACATGTCAGACTTCTGGCTTCCTTGCTGGAAAGACTACATGGAATCTGGAAGAACTCTGGCCAGAGTAGGTAATGCCAGATGACTAAATCCATGCTTATTTTTCCAAGTGGAGCATGCCCAGCTCCTCCGAGCCACCACAGAATTAAACTGCCTGTTTGATGTATGGAGGTGCTTTAAACGTGGATTTTTGAGTGTAACATTGGGTGTGCTTTTCTGAGCCGTGACCCAGTGCTGAAGCTGTGCCTGTGTGTCTCTGCAGAACGACTCCTGGGGGAAGCAGTATTCCTACGCCCTGTTCAAGGCCATGAGCCACATGCTGTGCATCGGCTACGGGCAGCAGGCGCCCGTGGGCATGTCGGACGTGTGGCTCACCATGCTCAGCATGATCGTGGGGGCCACCTGCTACGCCATGTTCATCGGCCACGCCACCGCCCTCATCCAGTCCCTGGACTCCTCCCGCCGCCAGTACCAGGAGAAGGTAAGGACTGGGCTTGACAGCCCTCCTGTGGCCCCACGGGGCTTTCTGTGCTCTCACTGACCCCGAGGCGCGGTTCCTTGGGAATTCATCCCAATCCATTCACTCCAACAGACTTTCCAGAAGAAACAGATGCAAGATCAGATGAATAATAGTAATGCAAGGGGGTGATTGTGTTGTCTCTGCCTGTCTTTTTAGATCAACATTATCAATGTCACTGCTATCTGAAATCCTAACTCGCTTTTTCCTTTCCGATATCTTGTTTCAAACCCCAAGTGAATGTTCCAGAATGTGCAGCTTTTGTTTAGCAAGTACTCTGTTAAAAGTATCCAGATTATTCACTTCAGTGCTCATGAGTGAAGCTACAGAACAAACCCCAAAGCCCAAGATCAAAGCTGGGAGCTCGGAGCAGGTTCCCCGGGTAGCTGTGGAATTCATTGCACCCTTGTTGAACTGCACAGTGGAGGGCACAGCCAGAAATGTCAAAGCTGATCAGATTCCCACTGCCACAGCAGCCACGGGTGGTACTGGGTTTAAGGTGATGCTGTAAATCTGTGAGATGGTCACAGATGCAAAAAAAACACCTTCCCTCAGTTAATGGGGCTGAGGAAGCCATAGGTGAGGAGGTGTTATGGTCAGGGTTTTATGGATACATTTGATCTGGAGACTAAGAGGAATTGGTCCTATTCTGACCTTGCCAGGTGCAATCAGAGTAGATGAAAGGGGAGCTGTGATTCAAGTGAGGAAATTATGGTCAGCATGCACAGTCCAGGTGAATTTTATGTTAGGGAGGAGGTGGGATGGCCTAGGAACAGGTTTCAGACATGGGGATTACTGTGCAATGCCATGGAAAGAGAGCAGGGCAGAGAGGGAGAGTGAAGATGACCAGAGGCTGACTCATGCCTTGAGGATAGGGAAGATCCCAAACCACAGCTGGAGCCAAAAGACGGAGAAAGCCTGGGAGAAGAGCAGGGAGGACTGGGATGTATCCAGAGCACTGGGCTTTGTGTAGAGTTTCACCTCTGTGTTACAGCTCAGACTAATTCTCATGGGCAGCAAGGCATGCCAAAGAGAAGGACACTGCAGCAACCAGGAATGCAAGCTGATCAGATCTCTGGATGCAGAGTATTTATTCAAATGTGTTTGAAGTAGCATAGAAGTCAAAGACTGATTTGCAAACCAACCACCTGGCCAGCCTAGAGCAGCCAAGGTTACACCTGCAGCACTGGGCACTATGGGCTTTGTCTCGAGCCAGGTCTGAAGACAAGGGCAGAAACTGACCCTGGAAGTTGGATTCCAGTCAGTGCTCAGGGAAAACAGTCACCAGGAAGCCAGCAGGGACTGCAGTGGGGGTGGCAGGAGCAGCGTGAAATGTTAGAGCTTTATTAGAATGGGGAGACGTGAATGAGAGGGTTAATGGATACAGGGGAAGAGCTTTGTGACAAAAAGGAGCAGATAGAGTGTATTTCATGTGTAGTGGTTTTAGCAGGTTCATTTCCCAAGTTTTTCTCCTGGGATCAAAGCCTCAGGGATTGAATACGTTCATTTTCCTCTTGCAAATGGGACAAATGATGGCCTAAAAACAAATATGTATTTACTTTCTGCATTCCTTAGCACTTGAATAGCCATGATTAAAATGAGGCTGCTCTGTGATTTGCAGCCTTGCAACTCAATTTAGTTCAGTCCTCATGGGACAAAGTGTCTGGTGAAGCATATTATAGAGAAAATCTCAACAAGTTTGGAGGTCGATTGGCAGAAGCAGCAATTGAGAGACCTCTGCTGAGGGCACCTGTGGGCTCTGCCTCTCTCCTCAGCATAGCTCAGCCTACAGGGACTTCAGGAGCTGTTCTGGGAATAGCCAGAAAAAGGGGAGACAGTGGGGAGGGAGTGGAACAGCAGGAACATCAAACAGGAGAGGAGGTTGTAGCTGGTAACTGTACTGAGAGGCTTTGCTCAGTATAACCCTCAGGACAAGGTTCAGGAGCGGGTTTTTGGTGAGGTTTCAGATTGTCTAGACCTCTGCCAAACCAACTTGTTCTTCCCTTGTACAAACAGGGCTTTTCAGAAGAGGAATAAAAGCCAAGCCATGCTGTTTGTTGGCTTCAGGAGCAGGGCTTGCCTCCCTCTGCCTTGGTTTCATTGAACATTTGGACGTTCAATCCCTGTCTTGTCTTAATCCGTTCCCGTAGCATCTCACTTCATGCTGTGCTGCTTTCTCCAAGGCGGGGAAGCTGGATGGGATCGATGGGGTGGTAGGAACCATGGAGAATTTGGAGAGGGAAGTTGCCCCCTCCAGGCCAGTGCAGTGCTGAGGTTCCTGAGTACAAAAGGGGAGTCCCCTGTGGCACAGAGCACTCACACCACCGTGGGCACTGCAAGAGGCACAGCCACCGTGCAGGTCTGACCCTGGCCTCCCTTGAAAAGCTCTGGCTCAGAAAAGCTCTCTAGATCTGGCACTCTGAAGTGACTGTTTGATTTCCAGTCCCAGAGGCAAAGGTAAAAGGGACCTGTCTGTCACATCCTGCATTACAGAGTTATTACAGTCACAGGATCAGCAGCTGACTCTTCTCTCTTAACCTCAGCCTGGTGTTGAACTGCACAATATCTTTGCACCCAAGACTGGTGTCTGTCTGCTACATGTGAGGCAGTGCCCCTGCAGGTCCATCCTGAAGGATTCTGAAACATTTCCCAAAGTCGTGTCGTGCAGTTCCGTGTTATAACTGCGTCAGCCTGACAGCTTTGACCCAAGGGGGGAAGCCCCACATATCCGATCTCACCCAGTGCTCCCTGCCACCATTCTCAGCTCTGCTTTTGCTAGTTCTCAGACCTTCACTCACATCCAAGTTCATCACTGACTGCAAAAGTAGCCTGCAGTAACTGTGGCTCACATGAGAGGAGGAGTGTTTCCTGCCTAAGAGAGGAATAAATTAGGTGGATATGCAAGTTATTTTCATGCTTTTTGCAGGTTCTCCTATTAATTTCTTTTCATAATCCTAGAGCTCAGATGGATTAGTATTTCTGTCAAGTCACCACACACACACACACTCTCATCCTCCCCAGCAGACTCTGTAACCTTGAGGCTTTGGGGAGAGTGATTGTGCTGTTTTCTGCAGCCACTCCGGGCTCCTCTCCCCCATCCCAGCAGGATGCAGGCAGTGATGGGCACTGTGCAGGGAGGCTTTGGCTCTCCATGTCATCTCCCCAGCTACACACAGAGGAGTGACTGAGGAGAGGTGGGAATTGCTGCTGTCAGCGTTGCAGAGCCCAGCAAAGCTGTAATCTCTCCTTCCAGAGCCTCATCTCTCCTCAGGATCTCTGCTACACTGCACTGTCTCCAGCTCTCTGCTCTTCACATTCATTGCCCTGCTCCTCCTCCTCCTCCCTGAGCAGTCTATCCAGGGCCTCTTGTTCCCAAAATATATCTGGGCAGATCCTTGCATATTCACTTGTCATTATTCTGAAGAAGCACGTGCTGCAGCACAGTTGCAAGGGGACAAGCAGGTAACACTGAAGAGAGAGTCACTTTATAAACCCTGCAGAGCACTGGTGACATCACCTCTCAGTTCTGACACAGCCCTGCCCAACCATCAGCCCAGCCCTTCTGCCCAGTTTATCCTGTGGTCTGGCTCTCCAAGCACTTCATTGTCCAACTATCAACATTTAAGCTTGAGTTCAGTAAAGAGTACTTGGGGAAAATTTAGTCAATTTAAAGGCTGAAGTATAACAACTGGAATGTTCCATCTGTGTTAGAGATGTTGGACCAATATTTGTTGGAGGGGAATTCAGACACTGCCCTTGTGTCTGCAGTGAGAGCTGAGAATCTGTCTGGGCTCATATCCTTACTCTTTCTTGGAGACCAGCAGCAGAGAGTCTTATTGGACAGCAGGTTTAAGGAGTTATTTGGGCTATTTTATGGTCTGTGGAACTCACAGCTGCAGGGGGCTGTGGAGGTCCAAGGTTTGATCAGCCTCAGAATATTCAGACAAATTCACGAGGAAAACCTTTCAAGTGCTGCTGACTGCTGAGGTGCGGATCCAGCCCCGAGCAGTGGGCATCCCAAGTGTGCTTTTGTCAGAAAAGCCAGGAGGGTGTGGGTAGGAGCTGGAGTGCTCTGTGCTTCTGTTGCTCCTTCTCCTCTTTCTCTTCCTCACCTGAACCTGCCAGACACACAGCACCGGGTGAGAGGAGCCCTCAGGCTGCCCCTTCACAGCTGCCTTGGTGCTTTAGGCTGGTTTACTGTGCAGTTTGGTGTTCTGAGCTGCCTCCAATGGGTGTGTGCAGGGAATTGGGTGCAGAGATCCAAGCTGGGGTCCTGGATGCAGGATAATCACATTAGCCTGGCAACTTGCCCTTGCTGATTAGCCCCCCCCTCCACTCCCCCTCAAGCCAAGCTAATTAACCCAAGCACAGCGCTGTACTGAAGCTGCATTAATTCTTGTGGCTCCAGGGCTGGCTTAGCCAGCGGTGCCTGGGGGACAGCAGGGCACAAACACTGAGGTAGCTCTTGTCAGCTGCTCTGAGCCCAGAGCTGGGCACAGACTGCTGGAATTCCCACACCTGCCATGCCACAAAGCCGGCAGTGGGAAACTTCATTACCAGCCTGGGCAGGATTTGAAGTGACATTCCCAAGTGCCTGTAGGTTCTCAGGTGGCATTCCCACGTTCCTAGAGTTCAGAGGGGTTCTGTAGGAGTCCCCTCCTGAGCCAACATCCATTCTGATGTGAGGAAAGCTGCAAAGCTCTCGTACTCCCTTGGTAATGTGTGTGAAGGAGAAGGTACAGAGTGTGCAGCACTTCAGAAATTAAAGGTGTTTGGAAAACTTAATCAAATGCAAAATCTCATCAAATTTCCTACTTGGAAAAAGCTTGGAGAGCTTTGGTTCCTCCTGTCCTGACTCCACTGGTTGTGTGTTACCTCAGTCTATGCAGAGGTGGCCTGAGAGCCGTTGTGTCCCATGTTACTGTCAATCAAAGCATCTGAGGTTGATAACACGGCTTAGAAATGATGTACTTTATTGATTGTGTCTCTAAGCCTCTGATGTGCCTGGGACTGGTGTCTCAGCACTGCCTCAGGGTATTTTTTCTGTGATCAGGGGTTTCTGGCTGGTTTGCAGAGTCAGTAAGAATGTCAGACATAGGCAGTGGGGTGTTATGAATAATGAGTTGTTCATCTCAACCAGAAAATCAGAAATCTGTGTCAACTGTTTTAAGGTTATTTAATCCTTCTCATGAAAGAATCCTGGCTTGATTATAAAATGGGAATGTTTTCTGAATGAAAACCTAATGGTGTCTTTTAAAAATATCTTGCGGTGCAAACTGCCTTATCCAAGCTGGGGTCTAGTACTTTTTATTCTTTCAGAGGAATATCTCATTGGTGAACTTGAACTTGGTTTGCCCATGTTTTACTAAGAGACGCCCCATTTTGAAGCAGTAAAACATGTATCATATACTGCAGTTACAGCTCAGATTTTGACATCTTATTTGTGAGCGTGGCAGTCAGACAAGCAGTTCAGCTGATGGGAGCCTGGTCTGAGCAGTGTCTGTGCACGCACAGGGCCTGCCTGCGTTGTCAGGGAAAGGGAAGTGTTCTTGCCTCAGCGGTTCTGTGGATCCCAGTATGGGATTTCAAACTTCATTATCAGTTTTGAAATTAATTCTGGCACTTGAACTGCAAATAAATAAATAAATACCTCACCATGGAAGCGCGAAGCCTCCCCGCCGAGCCAGCTCTCCTGGCAGAAGGCTGCTCCCAGGAATCCTGATTTCCAATTGCACACACTCACTGTTCCCTTGTCCCCATCCCCAGCCTTTGTGTGGTGGCAGATTTTGCCTCACCTCCCTCGTTCTGCTCTTGTGATGAAAGTACTGTCGGTCCCTTTTCCCCACCACACTCCAGATATGTGAATCCAGTGACACGACCTGTCATGTCCAAAATATTCTGTGATCTGAGTTTCAGGAGATTGATTGACCAGGTCCAAAAGTGCCCTGTGCTGGACTAGTGACTTATGCTGGCATGTGACTTCTCAAACCCAGCAAGGCCTTCTCCTCAGGGGCCATTCCCAGGCTGGAGCTATCCAGAGAAAACAGGCTGTTTCCACAGCTAGGAGGTGCAGGTTTGTACATTATACAGTCACCATTGCACCACCTTCCTGGGATGAACAGGATTAGACCTTTTGTCTGAGCACCTGTAAGAGTTGCCCACAACGTTTAATGCAAAGAGATTTGTCTCAGAGCTCTTGGATCTGCTCTCCTCAGAACCCTGAAGGGAGCACACACTTGCATTGCTTGCAGCAAAGATGGATGAGGTAAAAAAGGGGTTCTTCAGGCTCAGTAGTGGCCCTATTGCCACCTTCCAGCCCAGAAACGGGCTTATCTGTTCAGACAATCCTTGCCTGAACAGGTGCTGGTGAACAGCAAGGGGAGGCAGCTGCAGCAGCTGATGGTCACAGCCACCCTCCGGAATGAATGTTGGATACAAAGTGGGGAAAAAGCTCTGGGAATTTTCCCCTGGTGTCCGTGGGCTTTGTACGACAGCGAGGGATAAGGAGCCTGACTGTGGGTAAGGTAATTTCTGAAGGTACCGTGCAGGAAGGGCAAGAGTGTCCCAGGCTTTTCAGCAGGCAACATGTAACACGGAAAAGTCATCTGCTGGTGGCAAAACTAGTGAGTGCCGTGGTACAGAGGTTAACCCAGGCTTTGGAGGAGGTCATCACATAAAGCTCTTGCAGAATGGAGGTAGCTTCCAAAGCTGAAGAGTGCAGAGTTGGGTTTAAATTTAGCTCATTCATCAAAAAGCAGAAGTAGCACTGATAATGTTTGGTGCTGTGCTAGATGTGGTCTGACCTGTTCTGGTTGAAGTGGTGTTGAAATAACCACTGGCTCCTGAACAACCTGCTGTAATTTGGCTGTGCCACACTCTGATCCCCCCCGACTCCTCCCATGCAGCCACCCCAGCTGTCTTCCCACAGGCTCTGGATAAACTGTGGGAGACTGCACCAGTTACAGATCTCAGCAAAATTTCAGGACGAGAAAAATTATAAAAGCGAGCAAAAAATTAAAAAAGCAAAGATCACACCAGAAGTGTCAGAGTGATTTTACTGTGTTACAGAACTTCACTTTTCTTCCCTTAAAGCAGTTGCTCCTGGAGTCCTCCTGTGACTCCAGGAGAATGTGTGTCCTGATCATTTTGAATATGGGACTGTGAATGGCTTAAGAGACAAAAAAACCCAGAACTCAGCCTTGATTTGGGTTTGATGATTATTGAGTGCTGGGGAGCTGCACTGTTTTGCTCCTAAGCAGAGATCAGAGAAAATAAAACAGAGGTGCAGCTGTGTCCCATCCATACCCTCCTGTGGTGGATCTCATGACTCGATCTTTCCCCCGTGAGGCACCAAATTCCACTTGGGAAAGTCCCAACATTTGACAGGGGGGCAGCTTATGGCTCTTAATCCACTCTCCCAGCGTATGTCCTACCAGCATGGGGAATGCTGTCAGAGCACTGTAATCTTTCCCTGAACTGAATGTGCATCATGGCTCTGCTGGAGCCTCCTTTTCCATACACAAGTACATCTCCTGTTGACTTCCATGGAGTCCAGATGTGGAGGCTGAGTTTGAAATTAAACCTGGTCCCGCAGTGATTTCAGCCTATTTCTAGAAGGATGCAAACAGTATCATAGAACCTGGAATCTCCTGAGCTGGAAGGAACCCACAAGGATCATCCAGCTCCTGGCCCTGCATAGGACACCCCAAGGGTCACACCGTGTGCCTGATTCAGAACTAGGGCGAGGAAATAGTTGAGCCTCTTCAGCCAGTGATTTATTCCTGCCTGAGAGAGGAGCATTGAGGGCATGGAAGGAGTTAAAAATATTTAGTTCCCTTTGGACTGTGAGCGATCTGAGCTTTGGTGGAAGAGGAGGGGAGTAGTGAGGCAATGAGGGAAAAGTGGCCAGTTATAGAAGCAAAAATACTGAGCTAAATGGTTTCCTTTTGATATATTAATACCTCCTTCAAGGGCTTATTTGAGGAAAAACAGACTTAAGAAAATGAGCTGGGATTTAAATGGACTTGATTGTCTTCAGAGAGATTTAAATAATTCCTAAATGAGTCTTTTTAGTTGAACTCAGAGAGGCCACTAATCTCTGAGCACAGGTCAGGCTGAGGACATGGAGACAAGTGGGAGACTGAGCAGACAAGCAGAGGGAGGAAGAAGGTGAAAGGGGCTGTCAGGGGTGGCCTGGCCACATCTAAAAGGCACAGAAAGGGGCATGAAGTGGCTTCAGAAAGTGTCAGATGTGCATGGTACCAAAGGCTTGACCCTGCAGGAGTGGGGCCTTCCACCTGGCTGAGCAGCTCCAAGGAAAGGGTAAAACCCCACATGAATCTTCGGTTTATCGAACGTAGAAAGAGGGACTGATGCTTTCATTTCTGAGCAGCTCTGCTGACTCCATCTCTGCCCACGGGAGTTAAGGGCCCCCAAGTCCTCCAGCTGGCTGGGTGAGAGGAGGGAGCACCAGCAAAGGCAGGAGGGACAAGATACTTTCCTCTCGTTAGCGATGACAGAGAATGATGGTTGCTTATTTTACAGCTTTCTTTTATAACCATGATTTTAATTTCTAATCAGAAGCAGCACCTTTATTTCTGGTGAAGTAAATTTGTCCTGTTTTCCCTCTGAGCCTTATCTGGGGACAGCGGTGGTAGGAGAATCTGACAAGCCCCAGGGACATTGCGGAGCAGTAATTTATTGCTCTGTGTTACCAAGCAATAAATCCACATACAGTAGTGAATAAGCAGAGTCCCAGTCACCCCAACCAACCTGTGCTTGTGAATTTGAGAAGTATGGGGGTGTTTTTCCCAAGAAGCAAAGGCCAGTTGAAGATGGATAGCAAGGGCTTGTGGTGGAGAGAAGAGGGGTAGGGGCAGGGGGCTTGGCACCAGGTGATGGGGAGGCATCTTGTGACACTGGTCGATTTTCCAGTTGAAGGCACTGGACTAAAACTGAGGGAATAGGGTGATAATTTTGGTAAATATTTTATTCAACAAAAATGCAGCATTAAAGCAAGCAGAACTCTTTGTGGATTCCAGATAAATTTAATAAACCTGAGTCGGCAAAAGCTAGTGCCTAATGATTTCCCTTTCCATGGTGAGTGTCCTGCTTGTCCCATGTCCAGTTTGACAGGTTCCATGGATATCTCATGCTGCAGTGGCAGGACACACCTGTGTTTAGGCATCTGAGCCAAAATTTTTCCATTTAAGAGCATAACTTGCAAAATTCTCCTTGGGGTCAGGCCAGGGAGTTGCCAACATGTGAGACCCTGGTTTCTGATCCCTTTCCCTGCCTCTCTCCCTCCCAGCACCCAGCATATCCTGACACAGCATCCTGCCAGTCCCTGCAGAACTCCAAAATCCCAATAACGAAGTGCAGGGTTCATTGCCAGTGCTCTGCCTGGGTGACTCGCTTGACTTTGATCAGGCTGGAGTGATCATGAATATTTACAGTCAGCTCCTCTGCTTTGGAAATGCCGGGAAAGCCCCAGTGTTCTCTCTGCCACCTTGGCTTCTCAGAGCAATTCCTTCCCTCCCTGGTGCAGGTGGAGCTGTTGGCATGTGAGGCAGGGCCAGCACAGGCTGTACCACGGCAGTGAACTGGGGTGTGCAGGAGCGGCTGTAACCAGCACAACTCCAGTAAATAGGCTCTTCAGCTCAGGCTGCACCAAAGGGACATTCAGGGACGGACTTAGGAGAAAAGGAGAAAGAGCGATAGGAAAGGGGCAGCACAGTCCTTTTGTCAGGTACACACTCAGGATCCCGTTCTGTACTCCTACCAGTGAGAGGGAGCATTGCCATTGCAGTGCACACACCTTGTCCCTGCAGCACCTTCGGGGCAAGAGGACCCACTTACAGCCCTGTGCCCTTGAGGAAGTGTCATTTATTCTTAGAAAACACTGTTTATCCCCAAAAGCCGCTCTGGCATCAGTCAGAGTGTGCCCTTGTATTCCCCTCTAACGCAGTGGAAACACAAACCGTTAGGTAAAAATGTGGGCGGGTTAGACAGCACGAGTGCACGGGGCAACAGGAGCCAGGAAAGGGGAGGAAAATCAGGACCTGTGCAGCCCTAGGTGGGAAAGCAAAGGTGCCATCATGGCAGGGCGGACAGGGGGGAACAACAGGCCACTGGTACTGCAGCTTCAGCCAAATAACTCAGATTTTGGTCCTCTGTGTGTCCTTCCGTTTGTGACTGCACACCCAAGGGCAGGTGTGTTCTCTGCTTCCTGTGGCCCCTGGTACAGTGAGTCCTGTGCTCAGTGAGGCCCCGAGGTGCTGCACGTCCCTGCCAGGTCACGCACCCTGGCCTCTGCTCTGCCGTGTGCCGTGGAGAACCTTCTGTGGGGGCAGGTTGTGCTTTCCTTGCTCTCATCCTGCACAGGGTTTGGACAGTCTTTGCTCAGCGCTGTTTCCTGAGAGGAGATTGCCAGCTGAGCACTCCTTACTCAGCTCTGCTCCCAGGGAAGGACAGGCACCTGGGCTGCTCCGCAGCCAGGGAGTGAGGAGTTGTCTCCACAGGGTAACTGGCTGAGGATAAGTTTAAAAATTAAAACAAGGGGCAGTCATTTGGGGAATATGACAGCCAAGCCCGCAAACTGCCCTTGGGGTCAGACAGTTGCTCTCTCCTGCACCAGATTTACCTTCCTGGGCCTGGCTGGGGGTGAAGGGAGCAGATGTGGGGATGGTCCTTGAGCAGGGACCATCTGTTGCATGTCCTGGTAATGGCTGCCCTCTCTCTCTCCCTGCACAGTACAAACAAGTGGAGCAGTACATGTCCTTCCACAAGCTCCCGGCGGACATGCGGCAGCGCATCCACGACTACTACGAGCACCGGTACCAGGGGAAGATGTTTGATGAGGAGAGCATCCTGGGGGAGCTGAGCGAGCCCCTGCGAGAGGTGAGGAGGGCAGGGAGTGGGCACTTCATTTCCTGTCACCTTGGGCAGCTGTGCAGCTGCTGGTGCAGTGTCTCAGCAAGCTCCCACCTCATGTGTTTATCTAAAACTCTGCATGGTGTGCTGGTCTCATCTGTGCCCCATCCACCAGCTGGGACAGCAGGCAGAAGCAAAGGAAGGAGCCCTTCTAGCAGGGCTCACAAATCAAAGAAGTCTTTACAGAAGCCCCCCTCCCCAGCTGAAGCCTGGCAATGCAGGTTCTCCCTGGAATGTCAGCAGTATGTCGCCCACAAGTTCTGGGAGGGGTCTTCCTTCTGTGTTCCTCCCCCTGTAATGTACCTCCCTGGGAGAGAGAAGAGCTGAGGAAATGCCAGCTATGCTTTAAAAGTAGTTTTGCCGAAGTCTCAAAGGGCAACCCTGTAAAACTCCCAGTGAGGAGGAGGCAGATGGTTCCCCAAATCTCTTTCTTCCTGCTCCAGTCATCCATATGCTCCTTCCCTGTATGGCTGGGGAGTGCTGTGCTGAGGTGGTTTACTCAGTATACCTTTCTGCCACTCTCTGGGTCTGAGCTGACACACAGAGAGCAGCTCCTGTTCTGTCACACCCCCTGAGTGACACCGAGCCACAGGAGAGGCACAGCCCATCTGCTGTGTGACAGCTGAACAGCTGAGCTGGGTTTTCTTCAGCCAAGGCTGATGATCCAACCTATGCCCCAGTGACTGGTGGCTCCTCTCCCTCCCCTCTCCTGACACTGTCCCAATCTGCCCAGGATAATTCTTTCTCCCAGTGCCTCAGCACATTTGTGCAGTTTAATATCTCACTGACAAGCAAGGGCAGCAGAGAATGTGGGGCTGCCAAGGTGAGTTATTACATCTTCCCAGAGAGGAGCCCTGGGCTGTTTCATACAGCATTTCATCAGTGCTCTGCAACTCTCACAGGCCAAGGTTTCCTGCAGAAAGAGAAACACTGTGTGTGTTTGGGAGGTTGGGAATGCTGTCCCTGCTCAGAGAGGAAGCATAGGAATCAAGGCCGTGGAGCATGGTGTTGGGCTGTTAGCTCCAGCTCACCCGCATCCAGAGCCTGTTCCAGCCTGGACCAAGGGAACAGCGTTTTTTTTCCCACTTTGTAATGCACAGCTCAAGTAGGGGGTGTCCATAGGTCATTAGATGTTGACTAAACATATGTGTGTCTTTTCTGTTCCCTATCCCATCTTTTCTCCCCCCTCCCTCTCCCTCCCTCTCTCTCTCGTTTGCATCCCACTGCGGTCAGGAAATCATCAACTTCAACTGCCGGAAGCTGGTGGCCTCCATGCCCCTGTTTGCCAACGCAGACCCCAACTTCGTGACGTCCATGCTGACCAAGCTGCGGTTCGAGGTGTTCCAACCAGGCGACTACATCATCCGGGAGGGCACCATCGGCAAGAAGATGTACTTCATCCAGCACGGTGTGGTCAGCGTCCTCACCAAGGGCAACAAGGAGACCAAGCTGGCTGACGGATCCTACTTCGGAGGTGCGGCACCCATTGCTATGCTCATACATTCCCTAAATTGTCCTGCACACGCAGGGATGGCACTGCATGGAACTGACACCCCAGGCACCTCTTCCTCCATCTCTGTTCATCTCACCTGCCTTGCAGCTTCCCACAGAGGAGGTGGTGCAGTGGGAGGTGACTGGGGCTTGTGGGCACTGCAGGAGTCCAGGCAATAAATAACAACAAAACAGAGAAGGGAGGTTTGTTCTTAAAAGTTCATTTCCTTTTGCCCCCCAAATACTGACAGATCAGTGAAGCTGAGAACCTAAAGTTAAAAAATGGCCCATTCTCAAATCTCCAGGCACATTTATAGTATTGCCTAGTCCTGCTGTCTGGCATCTACCACACGAAGTGCTGGATAAACATGGAGGGAAAAACACAGTCCGTCATCTCCCCAGCCTGTGGCTCAGCAAAACGTAATGAAGGTCAGCAGGCAGGCAAAATTTGTCAGCAGCGGAGTTCTGGGACTAGCATGAGGTCAGAAAAGATTTAGGATATTTCTCTTATGAGTAACACAAAGCCCCCTGTCCTGTCAGAGCCTCTTAGAGAGCTCAGCCCAAGATGGGAAGTCTTCTGGTAGATGAATGTTGTGGTACAGACACTGAATGAACCATCATTAATGATCTGCTGAGAGGAGGAGAATGAAACCTGCCTTTCCTTCCCTTCTGTGAGGCATTTTCTCTAAAAAATTCCTATCATGCATTGCCCACATTCCTATTATTCTTAGTTCCCATGAAACAACCTCTCTGCACCTCCCTGGAGTACAAGGATTTTGCATGTCTGCAAGCTGGGATTTGGAGTTACAGAGATACCCTGACTGACAGATTCGATTGAAATTGCCCATGACATTCCATGTGTTGTAGATATCATACACACAACTCTTTGGGGTAGACTTAGCATGAATCCAAGGAATGGTGCTGGTGGATTGACACCCAACATACGCAGAGAGCAGAGCACTGTCAGGCTTTAGGTCACTTCAGCTGTCTTGAAGTGCCTGTCTAAGCTGCCCATACTCTGTGTAAGCAGTGAAAAAGCAGGATTTGGGAGCTCTCCGTGGTTGAATCAAGGGCTTTCTGTTCTGTAAGAGCTGAGCATCCTCCAAGGAGGGGATGACTGCAGTGTAAATACACCGCGAGTTGGTAGGTGCCATTAACGTGACTCTCCCTGGCAGTCTGTAAGCATGTGGCATGTCCCCAAAAATCTTTGAAAACTATGAAAAGACAAATGTTCCAGGTGTGGGGATCAAAATTACACCCAGGCACCAAAAGAAAAGGTCAGCATAGAGCCTTGACTACAGATTTAGAGAGAACCAGCTTCAATGAGAGCAGAGCTTGACCTTGTGTTCCAAGTGCCCACAAGGAGCTGGAGAAAGACAGCTTCTCCAGTAGGAATGTGCAAATGGTATCTTTGATAATCCACCATAACAAAACTTGCCTGGCTAATTAGATCAACAGAATCCCCGAGGTGCAGTTGTGTGTAGCAGCTGCCACAGCAGAGCCCCTGGTATTTTTAAATGTTAGCGCACATGCAGGGTATTAGCACTGGCCATGTTTTTGGTGGGGGAGCAGGTGGAGCCCAGCTGGAGAGCAGACTGGGTGTGAGGGTCAGTGCAGGGGGTGTGCCTGTCCCCTGTGCCAGCCTGCTGTGTCCTTGCAGAGATCTGCCTGCTGACGCGGGGCCGGCGCACGGCCAGCGTGCGAGCGGACACCTACTGCCGCCTGTACTCCCTGTCCGTGGACAACTTCAACGAGGTGCTGGAGGAGTACCCCATGATGCGCAGGGCTTTTGAGACCGTGGCTCTGGACAGGCTGGACAGAATTGGTAAGTAGAGGTGTGAGAGTCTCCATCCTTACCTGCTGCCTTGGCAACCCACCTCCAGGCTTGGTCCTTAGTTCCTATGCTGAGTTGTGTACTGAAGGAGAGCCCAGCCTGTCTCTCTATGTCTGACTTCAGCTCCCTCAAGGAGCCCCATTATCTAAACCTACCAAGGGTAAGTTTAGATTAGATATTAGGAAAAAAATTCTTCCCTGTGAGGGTGGTGAGGCACTGGCACAGGTTACCTGGAGAAGTTGTGGCTGCCCCATCCCTGTAAGTGTCCAAGGCCAAGTTGGATGGGTTTAGAGCAACCTGTGGAAGGTGTCCCTGCCCATGGCAGGATGGTCCCTCCTAAACCCAAACCACTCTGTGATTCTGTGGTTGTTACAGCTCATAGTGACCCATCCCAGGATGCTCTCTGTCCTGTGGGAGATATAACCTGTGCTGTAAACATCCTGTGTAACTACAGAAGACCAGGATAAAATTCCTTGGTCACAACCAGAGGCGTTTAACACAGAGAGATTAAGTGACTTACGCAAGGTCATGCAAGAGGGCTGCAGAGCTGAGGACTGACTGTTTTGGACTGACTGTTTTGGACTCCCAGTCTAACTTCTTAGCTTATTATGCATCTCTTATTATCCATCTCTCTGCTTTCTGAATGGAAAAGGTCAGTGGAGGTCTGAGCACAATGCAGAAGGTGAGGAGGATAATGGGGTGAGGGAGGTAGGGAATAACCTGGCACCCCAGCAAGAGGTGCAATGCCTCTGGGGCTTTTCCTGCCAGGAACATTGTATTCAGTGCATCTCATTACCTGCCGCAAATCAGAAACTGTGACCCCTGAGGAAAAGGTTCTGAGCTAAATATGTAATTTGGCAAAGCCCCCGCTAATGAGGCCCTGGTGTAAGTGGCAATAAGCCCATCACTTGGGTTATTTAAATTAGACAGTAAAACCACGGAGAAAATGTAACGTCAGGCACATCAGGGATGAGCCAGCTCGGCTCTATCTCAGATTCTGCAGGTCTGGGTGGTCGGTGCTGCTCAGCTTCCCAGCCTGATGCTCTCTGGGACTGTGAATACGGGTGGCCTGTGCTTCTTGCCTTTTGCTCTGTGCTTGCTGCACATGTAAATTCCATGAAATTCACGGACGATTCTGAAGCAGTTTGAAGAACCTCATATGCTTCTTCCCCAAGGAGAAATTCCATTCCACGAGCAGCTGCAAAATGTCAACATAAGGTCAGAAGGTGACACAGAGCAACTGGAATAACAGGCCCTTTGGTGCAGAGCCCTGACATTGCCCCCCTTCCTTTTTGCCATTCTGCTGACCTGAAACAACATCAGTCCCTATGCCATTGAAAATCCTACTGCTGTCCTTGTTTCCCTGGCAATCAAACTTGAGAAATGCCTATTCTCTCAACCTGACACCTCCACTATTGCAAAATAGCATCTCCATAACCCTTTCCAACCCCGTGGTGCCCAGCACTCTTTGGCTGGAACTGTCCCAAGGAGCCTAAGGGAGTTCTGTGCACTGTACTGAAGATAAGATCCCATGGAAATCCCTGTCTTTATAAATAAGGCATTTCTTTACTTCCCTTGGAATGTGCACCATGCAGACAGAGCAGTGCAGTAGCTGAGTAACAGCATGGACCTTTGAAGGAATCCAAAGTTACTGCATCTGCTGAGACTCACTGAGAGTGGAGGGATAATTCTGGAGGGCTGAAGTCAAGGAACAGCAGTTTTTGAAAGCCGGGTATGAACAGAAGAGGGATCATATTTTTGGTTCCTGTCATGTTCTGCTCAGGATCTGAACACAAGATGGAAGCAAATGGGAGCCTCCTTCCAAGTCAGTGGTACAATCCAGTGACTCTCTTCTGCCCAGGTGACAACATGTCCTTGGGAAGCCCAAGCCCCAGTGAGTAGTGGTTCAGAAGGCTCTGTCACTATTCTGGTACCAGGATAAGATCCATCGAATATTCCCCCTGTGCAGTGAGGAATCAAGAGAGCAGGGAAGAAGATCTCATCCCAATGTTTATGGGATTACCTGCTGTTGGAGGATGTGGAAAGCATGGTCTAAGCTTGTCGAGGTGGCAGGACCATCAGATGAGGCCTCCTCCCTTGCACCTCAAAGACTGGGAGGGATTAGTCTCCAGGAGTTGACTAAGGCTGGGATTCTGCAAGATCTGTGGCCCTGCTTAAATCTGAGTAACTTCAGACTCTAAAAACTCCTCAACCTGCAGAATATCACACTTAACACTCCACAGGCCCAGCGTCGGAAGATTTACACTCAAAGAAATTAGGCTGATCACTCATTAATGATCATTTTATCACTGATTGAATCAGCCTCTCTTTCTTCTTCTTGACCAAGCTGTAAAATTACTTGTAGCATTTGTGTGTTGAAATGATTCTGTGATTTCTCCAGTGAGTAATTCTTTGTCTGACAGTGTTTGTGAATCGTCCCAGTTTGTGATGCCTCCATTACATAAGTCACATCATTCTGTTCCTGACTGCCTTTGAAACTGGCTTTCAGTGACCACTGAAGCTTAAAATTAGATTTTCACAAGTATTTGCACTTGTAAAACACAACCACTTAAAAGTTCATTGAAAGTAAATCCAACACGGGCCGTGAGTATTGTCAAATCAAAGTTCACTGATGCGTTCACAAAATATTGGGGGACAATTATTTTCCACTGTTCAATGTGCTGTAATAAGTACCATAAATGCCTGTCATTAGGTTCTCACCATCCCTATCAAGGTCACTGGTGAGAGCTGAAAACATCCTTAAAGCCAGAGGAAGGTATTTTTTTGTTTTCATCAGGAATTTCTTGCCACATAGTTTGAAATGCATATATTTTGAATGCCACTTGCATATGTTTTGATACAAGGATGCCAGTTAACTCAAGATTAAAGATGCCTCCTGTTTCCTCCAGGCATTGCAGATGCTAAAAAAACAAAGGAAAGCCAAGACAACACAATTCCAGTCTCTAAATATAATTTATGGTATTATTGCAGCAGGAGAGTGTTCTGTTCAAGATACTACAGTGGTAGAAATTTTAAAAGCTTTGTCACATAAACAAGCCACAAAAATAGCTGTTCCCAAACTTTTGTACTGCCAGCTCGTGATCCCACTTCTGCAGTTGCAACCCTGTTGGGTTTGCAGCCCTGCTTGTCCAATCCTGACTAATCCTCTGGGATCTGCTGCTCCGAAGCTGGGCTGGCCTGTGTGAGGGGAGGTGAGCTGGGGATGAGAGGAGCTGGGATCACTGCCAAGCTCTGCCACAGATTCCCTGTTTGTCCTTGTCCTGCCTTTGCTCCGTGCCTCAGTTCCTCATCACTTCTGCAGGGAAAATAATGCTCAGAGGTGGAGCTGGGAGTGTTTCACAGCTGCTCCCTTGGGGCAGGTGCCGGGCGAGATCATGCAAAGGAGTGAAAGAGGTTGAAATGTGGATGGATAAAACAATATGTGCTCAGCATCAGTTTTACACTGTAGCCACACTGAAGTCCCACATCTGTTTACTGCATACAGGTGAGTAACCCCCAAAGAGCTGCGCATGTGAGAGGAGCAGGATTATTTATATACATATATATATGTGTGTGTGTGTATATATATGCATATATATATGTGTATGTGTGTAAGACCCCCAAGATCAAGTCCTATACCTGGAGAGTTCTTTTTTGAGGCTGCTGATGCAGGCACAGGTGATGCAAGGGTAAAAGTTCCTGTGGCCCAGGTATGCAGTGGGAGAGGGTGTGAGCTCTGACTTAAGCAGGAACTAAACAGTTGAATTTCTTTTCCTTTGGAAGGAAAGGCCCCAACTCAGAGTATTTTCTGTTTAGCCTCAGGAAAGGTATCAGTAACTCACCACCCACGAGGGAATGTAAATTACTTCAGCTTAATTAAGGTGAACTGGCACCCCTGTTCACCTGAATATGAAGTGCCATTTCTCATGCAGCTCCAGAAGGAAAACAAAGCCCAAGACACCCCAAGAGAAGGAACAGTGGGGGGTGGTGATGATATCTCAGGAGACCTGTCTTTGACTTCATCAGTGACTTTGATCTTTGCTACCTGCATTGAAATAAAACACCTGCTCAGATAGTATTTTACCATTCTGACACCTTTATAAATCATTTTCAAGCCTCTTTTTAATTACATAAAGTAGGATCTGCTTACCAATGACACCTCTAATCTCAGGGGACTTTTGCAGCCTGGAAGGCGCTCTAGCAGCTCTCTGCAACCAGCCCACGCTGCAAAGCACCCAACTGACACAAAACCAGTGCCGAAGTGTCCGGAGTCTTCCAGAGTGTGTCCCTGTCACAGCTGTCAGCTCCAGCAGGGCACTGAGATTAAGTGCAGGAGCTTTGGCACTTGTGCCACTTGAGGAGAACTCTTTGGCTTCAGTCTCCACTGATAAGTAACAGCCAGGACACTGCCTCAGGCACCACAGGCACCACAGCCCCTCCAGAATGACACAGCTCTTCTCCCCTCATGGATATTCACATTCTACCCAGCTCTGTATATTCAATTTATTTCTCTGCAAAGCTCTGTTTGATGGGCATAAATGGGAAGAGTGGGAGGGAAGAGCTCTGTTTATTTTGAATTTTGTTTAACTGTGATGAGATTCACCAGATAATATTATTCACTGTGTGTCATCTGACCTGCAGCAGTTTTGGCTGCATTCTGTCTGTTAAAAGAGATATCACATATTTTAGCAGATACATGTTTGGTTTATGGAAGAGGAGAAGCAATCAGTGGCAGGCCTGAGCTGTACTGGGAGGGAAGACTTCCACATGGAAAGATAGGGAATTGTCCATTTTAAATGTACCATCCCAGTTCAGAGGATACAGCTTTAGCAAGAGGGAAGAAGAGGTGCAGGATGCAGCGGCTGCTGCCTCAGGTGTGGAAGAGCTCACACATCCCGTGTGCCCTGGATTTATGTGGCTCTCAGGGAACTTCATCTGGAGTAGTTTCCAGAGCAGGTTTAAGTGTTCTGAACTCCTCTGAGTTTGCTTCTAGGCTTGATCCAGCTGGCTTTGCTGAGCTCTTTTCCAAGAGCTCCTTCAATGCCAGGCAGAAGCCTTCCCACTACAGTAGCTGCAGCTCAGTGTGGGTTAACTTACCTTTGAGAGGTCAGGCTGGGACGGGGAAAGACTGGGAGTTTAGAATGATTTTGGGTTCCCTGTTGCAGCTGATTTCCCTGTGTACATGGACTCTAAGGCAGCAGCAGGAGCTGAAGCAACGAGACCTCGCAGCCAGGACAGTCCCAGTGCAGAGGAGTCTCCGTGGGGCAGGGGAGCAGCCGTGGCAAAATGCCGGTCACTGAGTGTGTCCGGGGTTTTCTGTGATGCCCCTCTGGGGACGGTGGCAGCAGGCTGAATTCCCACAGGACACCAGTGACCCAAGGAAGGGAGGGCAGAGACCCCCTTGCCAAGCTGGGATGTGCTGCAACCAACGGCCCATTTAGGACCAGGCTTACGAATAATGAGTGAAGACCTGAAAGAAGTAAACGTGTGGTGGGGGCAGCCACTCTGACAGCAGGCCAGGGCATAAGGCAGCCTAATAAAGTGAGATTATTTCAAATACATGCAAATTCAGAGAGCAATTTAGTGACCTGAATACTTAAACTGCAGCCAGTGGGCTTAGAGAGAGCTGAAAAGACAACTGAACAAAAAGTCACAGCTAATTTCCCCTGTGTCTGTGCAGAATTTTAACAACAGAAAGCTAATTTTGATTATTTGATAGAAGAATTATTGTTGAGTGCTGGCTCCTTTTATGAAATCACATGAGCCTTTCTCCCTGTTCTTTTGTATGCTATCTACAGTTGAGGAAAATCTGACTTTGCAGTTCTTAATTAAGGGAGCAACATCTGTTTGCTTCGTTTCCATAATTTTACATACCCCACTCCACTTCAAAGCACCAGTAGCTTTGCTGTGAACATCTTCAAGGCTCTAAATATCTTCCTTTTCCCCTATATTTAGCTCATTGTTGCAGTGAGGAAAGCAGGGAGGTTTCAGACCCCAGAGGGAGTTCTAAAGCAAGGGAGGGGAGGTGGTGCAGGGGGTGGTTGCAGATGGTTCCTCTGCCAGATCTGGGCCATCTCGGTGGGTTTGTGTAGCGCTTTTAGGATGAGGTTTGGGTGGGTTGTTCATCTCAGTACCTTAAACTCTGCTCAGCACTTTAATTTCTGTGGGATAAACAACACAGAAGGACATACTGTCACACAGTCTCCCTGATTAGATTGAAAGGTAACAGAGTCCCTTTTCCTCTCTCCTGATGAAGCTTCTCCCTGGCTTAGCAAGAACACAGGGCTCCCTGCGGGTGGCTGAGCAGAGCTGGGAGCTGCAGGACCTCATTTCGGCGAGGGTTACACAGAGCAAACTCATCAGCCTTCAGCCCTCTCAGCGCTGCTCTCTGCTCTCCCTCTGGGCAGGGGCTGGGATGACAAATCCAGAGCAGGGAGGTGAATTTGAAACTGAAGCAGCTTCATAGATAAGATGAGGAGGAGGAACAATCTCAGAAACAATCTCAGAACCACTGGCCCAGGCACAGTTACTCCCACTCCCTTGTTCCACTGCTGGGTTATGTCTCATGCAGGACCTTAGTCAGACCTGCCAGGGAAATATATTTGTCCCACCAGGACTCTGCTCTGTGACTGTTCTCATCTGGTGCTGCTTGGAAGGAGGATTTTCTCCAGAAACAACTAATAGGACTAACATTGGCGTGTGGAAACATCATGTAAATTATGCAATTCATTAGAATGGTGAAACCAATTAATTTTTCAGTTTGCCAACCAATTACAATTTGGAAAAATGATTTTGAAAAATTCCTCTCCCCTGCAATAGCTGAGAGAATATTTTCAGTAATTTTCTACAGTGTTCTGGAGGAGAAATTTGATATTTTCTTGGCAAAACAAAAGAGAAAAATTTGATCTAATGAAATAGTTAATAGATACAAGCTGGGCTCAGGAAAACAGTGAAGTGTAATGTAATTTCAAAGGCAAAATGAAGTGCTCTGTTTTAAAAACTAACAAAAGTAATAATTCCATGTTTTTTACTGGTATTACTTTATCGATTTGACACAAAGTTAAGGAGCTTTGATCAAACCATTTCCAGTCAATATTAGGCATCTTTGGAAAACATTAGCATATTCTCTGTTCAGTGCCCTGCCAAGGAAACCAGAGTCTGTTGAGCACCTTGTGTGTAGTGAGGAGCTCAGGCTATGGGAATACCAGTTCCCATTCAGGAGCTCTGATACCATTGCTGTGCTTCCCATTGGAATCCAGGGCAGCACTGGGAATTCCAGGCCTAATCAGGCACACGGAGCAAATCAGGAGCCAAAGCCAAGTAACATGGAATTAAAAGAGTGGAATGAGGTGCAGTGATGGAAACACAGAGCAGTGGCTGCTGTTGAGCTTTTCAAGAGCTGTTCCTCCTTCCCCTTCCCCGGCCCTTCCTCCCCAGCCTGGATTTGTCCAGTATCAGGACAGCAAATGCAGCAAGGCACCTTTTTAGCTTTGAGCTCAGCATGGTGCCTCCCATCCACATCCTGACCTTGCGGTGGTGCAAGATCTACAGATTCCACATGCTGGGATTTGTACCTTCAGCTCTAGAAAGGGAGTGATTGCAAACCTGCAGCCTGAGCCCCTCCCTCCTTAACTCAGCAGTGCTGGTCACGCTCTCCCTTACCTGCCAGTTGTAGTGAGGTAGGCTGTCTTCTCTCCATGCTCTCTTTCTCTTTCAGCAGCGGTTTGTGAGCCTGTTTGTACGTGATTCTAGTAAAACCCAGGTGGAGATGACTTTGTGTGTGTGTGTGTGCAGCAGGACCCTCTGCACCACTCCCTCCCTTTCACTACAGAAATGCAGTCTAAAGGTGACGTTCATGCTCTCTCTGATGTGTCTGGCTGTGGGTAGAAGCAAGATCTGTCTGTTTAGGGGTATCCAATGTTGTTCCAGTCCAGTATACAGTGAAACAGCCATTATATAATACCCTACAAATGCACTTCCAGTGCAGACAAGCTCTCCAGCCCTTGGAACAACTTCAGCAGCTCAGAACCCTGTTTGCCTTCAGGACCGTGTCCTTCCCAGGCTGATCTCTTGCTCTGAGGTGAGAAAAGAAAGCCTTTCTGCCTTTTTTTTTTCTTTTTGAGGCAGTGATTGGCAGTAGGTGAAACACAAAAGCATTAAGCATCCCAACCCAGCACCCACAGCAGACACGTCCCAGTTCAGCTCCAGGGTCAGAACTCTGTCAGCGTTTCAGTGCAGCTCAGCACACTGCAAGCACAAGTGATAAATGCTTGATTTTCAAAGGTAAAGGAAAGGAAAGCCCTCAGTGTGTTCTTCCTACAATTACAGTTAGATTGCTCCTGTTTTTTAATGGGCTTGTCTAAAATCACAGTGTCTCCTGGTTCCTTCTGGAACGGTAGGGAATGCTTCCTAACAGTTTCCTTTGTCTGTGAGCTTCCTCATAAACTGGTATGAAGTTCACCTCTATTCCAGGAGAAGCTGAATACACTGTACTTACCCACTGATGATTTTCAAGCATGGTTCTTTGGATATTTTCTGTACTTTTCATACTTTGCACTGGAACTAAACTTGCTTTATCTTCTCAGCATCATGTGTGGCAGTGACTGGTGTCTCCCTTATACTCCAGTTACCTCCTTATTTGTGCAATGCTTGTTTCACCTTTTTCTGGTGGTAGATTTGGAACTCAATGAGTTATATTCAAGACTCTGCCGTTTCATAGAGACATTTTAGGACACCAGGACCCCAGCTCCCCTCCTCAGTGTGATTTCAGTTCTTTTCTAACATTTGGCTGGAGTCAGAGGCGTGTCTTCAAACTCTTACTCTTTTGTCTGTTACGCATATGAAAGATACACCATATACTCAAAAGCAAACAACCATCTGGGTGTCTCGTAGATGTACCTCAGATCATAAAGATCTGACTGGTATAGGATCAGAATTCCTGTGGAACCTCACTGGGAAGTACCACACAACATGGCAGTCTAGTCTTAACCATTCCTTCTTGGAAACTATCAGCTGAGCAGTTTAAATGAAAAATTATAAAATACCATACTGTGATCTTAGTCAAAAATATCACCAGTTGACTTACCTTGAAGGTTGGGATGTCATGAGAACATGGAGACAAGTTTAATGGACAAGCCGTTGTTTGCAGGAAACTAATTGACCTGAGCTGTGCCCGAGCCTTTAAATTCTCGAAGCATGACATGATTTGGAGGTTAAAGTACAGTATCCCACACTCTGTTAATCCACAGCATTTGGCAAGAGCTGTCTGTTTGCCCTGGGCCTGCACAGGAACTGGAGACAGGACATTTGGATCATCTTGGAGGTTTGCTGCTGGTGCAGGGCCTGAGGATACATTTGGTTTCAGGAGGGTTGATGGAGCTTTTGATCTGATCTAAACTGATGCCTCATCTGGAATTGACCCTTCCATACTCCACTCTGAGCCTCAGCTCCAACATGAGGTGCTGGACACACAGCACATGGACATGGAGCTGTGCAGGGCCAGGCTGGCACAGTGCACACAGACAGGTGCTGTCCTCAGTTCAAACTGGGAGGTTCCAGGAGAGGGGGCCCTTGAAAAGGCAAGAACAGGAGTCTAATTCACATTAATTTAGTAAGAAAATCATTCCAGTCGACATTTACCAGCTCCTTATAAATGAGAGCTGGCATGTTACCGATCTGTGTGCTGTGATGGGAACAGAGGTACGGAGGCCGTTATGTCCACACCAGAAACCCCTCCTTTGGGAAGGCACCTCTGCTCTGGTGACAGGACATAGCCCCAAATGGTACCCCAGAGCCTGACTGGTTCTGTCCTTCAGGCCAGGAGTGCATCCCTTCAGTGCCAGGTGCACTCCCAGGCCAGACAAACTCATTCCGCCACATTTTCCAGCCCATTGCAAAGGCAAAGCACTGAGTTAATGCTTTGCTGCAGGCTGGGAACGCCAGCTGGAACATGACGTTTCTGTTCCCTAAAGCTAGGACTAGAAGGGCATGGCCAGGCAGGATGGGAGCTGCAGGATGTCTGAGGGTCTTACCTGGGCCAGCTGAGCTTTTCCAGCACAGAAGGTCATGGAATAGAATCACAGGATCATTAAGGTTGGAAAAGACCCCCAAGATCAAGTCCTTCTGTCCCTCGTTCACAGAGAAATTTCCATGCAACTAAACGCACGTTTGACTCCAGAGTGAACAAGTCACATGAAACAGATGAGGAAAAGGTGTAACCGAAGGAGAGTAACTGAAGACTTCACTAATTTTTGAGGATTTATTATCTTTTTTTAATGGAAGCTTAGATTGTGAAGTGCAAGACAGGAATCTTCCAGATCCATAAGCTTTGCTACCAGTCTGCCATGCTTACCAAAGGTGGCTTTACTGTCAAACTAAGGATATGTGTCCTGTTGGGCTCAGTTTTATGGGATCTTGAGGTTATTCATACCACAAAAGCAGAAGATGTGATGTTTGTCATCCTTTGCTAGAACAGAGAGACTGCACAGATCCTATGAGGACAGTGGAGGGGAGACAGTAACAACAATTCTGAGGGAAGTCTGGCAGGAAGCTTTGAGGAAGCCTCCCATGCTTTGACATCCCAGAATGACTCTTTCTCTCTTCACTTTCTCTCCAGGCAAGAAGAATTCCATTCTGCTGCATAAAGTCCAGCATGACCTGAATTCAGGTGTTTTCAACTACCAGGAGAATGAGATCATCCAGCAGATCGTGCAGCACGACAGGGAGATGGCTCACTGTGCTCACAATGTCCAGGCCGCCACCGCCGCCGCCTCCACACCCACCCCGGTCATCTGGACCCCACTGATCCAGGCCCCCCTCCAGGCTGCAGCAGCCACCACGTCCGTGGCCATCGCCCTGACCCACCACCCCCGGCTCCCCACCGCCATCTTCCGTCCACCTGTGTCCGTGCTGGGCTCCCTGGGGCAGCAATCCAACCAGACTCCCAGGCAGCTGAAAAGATTTCAGTCCCTAATCCCATCGACTGGCCCCTCTGCCGTTGGCTCTCCCTCCAGTACTCCATCCCAGCTGCACACACCTGGAGCAGAAACCCCCTCATCCTCTTCCTTCCACATCCAGCAGCTCGCAGGGTTCTCAGCTGCCGCCGGCCTAGGCCAGTTCCAGGTGGGATCCCCTCCAGGTGGCTCAAGCCAGCCGGGTTTGAGCAGTGCCTCCTCGGTGGGACTGAGCCAGTTCCAGAACGCGCCTTCTGGATCACCCTTAGGTCCAGCTCAGCCCGTGCAGCAGCAGCAGCAGCAGCAGCAGCAGCAGCAGCAGCAGCAGCAGCAGCAGCAGCAGCAGCCACCGCCAGCCCTTTCCAGCAGTGGATTTGGGCACTTCCAGCAAGCCACAACCAGCTCCCCATCGACGTCCCTCACCCAGCTCTCATCAAACTCACCCCCCAGTCTTCTCAACCAGTTCCAGCCCACCACCAGACCACTGCAGGGGGGACAGTTACAGCAGCTCTCGGGCAGTGGGACTTTGGGGGGAATGAATCACTTCCAAGCCCCTCCTTCTTCCAACTCTCCATCCTCCAGCCTAAGCCAGCTGGCACAGGCCTCAGGTGGGCCATCCTCAGGCCTGTGCCAAACACATCCAAGTGCATTAGGATCTTTAACTGGAACGATAGCCCAGCTCCACCAAGAGCGGCCTCCCTTTGCCTCCATGTCTCCACTACAACAGTCTGGTGTCGCCTCTCCCTCTTACACCCCTTCTGGCCTTAGTCCTCCCAGTCAGAGCCCAGTGACAACAAGAACTTTCCAGAGTGGCCCTGCCGGGCCCACGGGCTCTCACGGCTCGCTGCTGCTGCCCCAGCCCGCCAGCCCCCCTCCGCAGATCCTGCAGGCCAAGGGCACAGCCCCGGTGCCACCGGGACGGCTCAACCAGGACATCAAGCTGATCTCTGCTTCCCAGCCATCTCTGCCCCAGGAGCTGGCGCAGACACTGGGCCACAGTTCTCCTCATTCCTCTAGAGAATCAGTTTCCAGCTTCTCTCCTTTTCCTGGAGGAGGGACTGGACTTCTGGGGAAGCCTTGCAGCTCTATTCCCGGGCGTGTGACTTTGCCGCGGCAGATGTCCTCAGGGTCTTTGCCACACCCGCTGGTGTTCGGGGCCAGCGCTGCTCCTCTGACTGCTGGTGGGCGCAAAGCATCCATAATGCTCACAGGGGATCTGGAGCCCGTCAGATCCAAACTGCCCTCCAATTTGTGAGGACTCCTCCCGGGAGCTGGTTATGTCAGCCCTGCAGTTCAGTTCCTGATTAGTTCATGAAGCTTTTTTTTTTTCCTTTCCTTCCCCCCCCAGCCGCTGCACCTGCTTTGTTTTCTCCATTTCTTTTGTTTAGGTTTAACTGTGCTTAGAAACAAAGAAAAACACATGAAAAACAACAACAACAACAAAAAAAGAAGATAACCAGGTATTCTTAGAGCTATAGATTTTTGGTCACTTGATTTTATAGAATATTTTAATACATGGAACAAAAGGATATGAGCAAATTTAATCCAACGAGGTAACGCACAGACGAGGCATGTGCCTGAGCTGGAACATGTGAATGATCAGCCATAGAAGCCACCAAAAAAAGGTTTTCCTGTTGAGACAAAGATCCGAGGTTGACGTGGGCTGTAGAAGGTGACATCAGGTCAGGTCTGTAGCTGGTGTTTGAGAACAGCCCTGGTTGGCCTCAGCTGTGACCCTGGTCCACAGCACCTGGTCCTGGGGGTCGTGGATGGCCCACTGTGTGCACCAGAAGGTGTCCCTTCCTCCCGTGTTCCCTCCTGTGCTCAGATGGCAGAGGAAGTGAGAAGAGGGGGGAGTTTCGTTGTTTCCCCTCTAGGGATTTCCCAAGGACTGAGTTTTGGTTTGGACTCCACCTGAAGAAGATGAAGATGACCAGTAGGTGGACGGGCCTCACTTCAGGTTGTCTCTTTCTGACTCCACTGATGCTCTGATGGGAACAAGGAGCAGTCCCTTGTAGGTCACACGGAGGGCAGTGATTATCTCCTCTGTATTTTTGTCATGGATGTGGGCAGTGGGAAAAATCCTGGCTCTGCCAGCACATCAGGCAGTGACCTCAGCCTGCACAAAGGCCCAAACTTCAGCCTCTCCATCGTTTGGAAAGTGTGTGTGCAAAGCAAGAGGAGGGATGGAGAAGGAAAGCGCTTGAACCTTCCCCCTCTCACGTTACTGTCTCAGTGTCCATGGGCTGACTGCTTTGAAGAGAACTAGAAAAGGACTGAGGGTGCAGTCACCCCTGCCCTCCTCCTCCTCAGCCTAGAGGAGTTTGAGCTTTGAGGCGCCCAGGGTAGCTCTGGTGCCCAGCCAAGAATCCTCCAGATTTGCAACTCTGTTTTCACCACTCAAACCAGATTAGACCAGAGATTTGGCCAGCCGTGGTCCATGCTTCCCCCCTGCCGGGGGGTCCGAAATCCTTTGTTTGATTTCACCAGCAATAAGAGCTGCACCCTGATGGGCGTTGCCCTGGCCCTGCAGCTTCACCATCACTGGACACGCCTGGGGCCTGGCAGGCACCTGAGCTGGAGTTTTTGGGCTCCCCTAAGGCAGCCAGGGTGGGGTGAGGGAGTGAGGGGCCGCTTGGTGCACACTGAGAAGATGCAGCCTTTACCTCTAGAGTGAATGTCTCCTTTTCTGTTACTTTGATCCTTTCTCTGTTTCAGTTTTTCTTAGGCCAAGAGGTGTCTACACCTCACTGTAAGAGTCAGGTGCTCAACTTTTCTAACCCTTGTTAGAAACACATCCAGCTTCCCTCTGTTTCCAGCTATCATGGGGTCCCCCAGAGGGAAAGCAGGACTTCATGCAGCAGTGCCAAAAACTTATCCCAGTAACGATACAGGTCCCTCAGACTCCCTCTCTGACCCCCTCCCACCCCCAAAACACTGGCTGACAGTTGTTTTTTATACCGAATTGTTTGCAGAACTCTTTGACATGTGCCTGTATCTTGAATGTTGCTGCAGCATTCCTGGGCACTCCTGCTTCAACGTGCTTTGGTGGCTCAGAATTCAGATATAATCAGCTTTGGTCTTCCTTAAAGGGTCAGGGGAACTCTAGAAATGTTTTTTCTACTAGCTACATACACCTATATATGTGTGAGTGTGTGTGGTGGGAGGGGTGCATGTGTGTGTGTGTGTGTGTGTGTGTGTGTGTGTGTGTGTTTGTATAGATTTTA
>VZRE01009771.1:401152-445254 GCA_013396775.1 Cephalopterus ornatus
TATATCTATCTATCTATACACACATGCTTTTATATATATAGTATAGTTATACACCTATGTAGTCTATTTATGCACACATGTAAGCACACACACACACACATATATTTATATATATATATATATCCTAGTTTTAAAATACATGTCAATTTTGACCCTCCTGTAGGACTGATTGGCAGGTGATAATTATAATCTATAGATCCTGCTTTTCCAAATATGTACAGGTTCATCTTGAAACAGGAATTGAAGCAGACTCACAGACCCTCTCATGTTTTCAAAGATACAAGGCAGTTCCTAGAAGGAAGACTCACAATATCCTTTTCAGTTTTCTATTTGGTTTAGCAAACTTCTTCCCCCATGTGCTGGAGGGCCCCTAGAATGAGTATCTCGAGAGGTTGGGAGCTGAGTTTGGCTCTGGGGTGGGAAAGCAGGGGGGAAAGGTCTCCAGCCCAGCAATGCCAAGCCCTCCTGGATGGCTGTCCTGTGACTGCTGCACTGGTACTTGAATTCACCAGCCCTGTGGACACTCAGACAGGTGGGGGCACAGGAGCCCCGGGGCTGACTCTGGCAGATGTGTGTTCCATCCCCACTGCTGAACATCCTCCTTTGCTTTGTGTTTCACGGGGATCTCTCTTGGTTTCCCAGTTCTTAGCAGTGCAGTAGCCAATATTGAGTTATTCTGACTGGACCCCAGTCAACACTAGGCTTGTCTCAGTAGATGGAACTATATTTATTATTATTATTATTATTATTATTATTACTACTGTTACTTTTGTTTTCTTTTGGGGGGAAGGGAGGGAAGAGTTCTAGGGGTGGGGTTTGCAATATAAAACACACAATAAAAACCTTAGTAAATAAAAACATGAAAAACCCATCCCTCTGACTTGCTGTCTGCTTTAAGTGGAGAACTTCAGGCAACATGAGATGTGGTTTGAAGAAGAAAAGTCCCTTGGGTGGAATTTCAGTCCTTTGCCTCACTTCTGTCTCTGTTTTCCTGATGTCTTTAGAGCTTTAGCAGTGTGTTGACCACCTCACATATTCTCACCTGAAGCCATTGACAGTAGAAGTGTAAAACTTTTGCCTGCACTTGATTTTGAAGAGTTCAAGGGAGAAATATGGTAGTTGTTTTGCAGATGTGCGTACAAAATCCTTCACGTTCATGGCAGACATGGCAACTCTGGCTGACTGTGTGATCCTTGGAGAAGGGCCCAAGGAGCAGGATACAGATGTGAACAACCTGCCACAGGGACAGTCACCGGAAGCAGACAAAGCAGGGAGGAAGGAAGCAGCAGTTTCCAGGTCTCAGACTAAGCTGGATGGTGATGCCAAGGTCAGGAGCTGATGTATTTTAGGAAGGTAAAAAGGCCTCAGCTTTCATTTCACTCCTCTTGAAGTCTGTGTCCAGACCCTCTCTGGGAAGTGACTCCTGCTGGCTCAGTTGTCACGTTTCCATGAGAGAAGTTATGAGTTAATTTCAAAATTAATTTCTGTGCCAGTCAGTCTTTTTTATTTTACATGCCATTACTATAATAGAGGGAACAGGTTGCTAGTCCTGCCCCATCCATATTTTTTAAAAAAATTATATGTAATGTTTAAATGTAAATTTCCAGGTTGGAATAGAACAAAATCCAAGTTTTGAGCTCTTAAACTTCCCTGTGAAACCTTCCTTTTGCTCCCCATGACCAGGTTTTGCTCTCAGAGTGGGAGAAATGCATGATCACTGGCTCTTGGGATTATTTCTCCCTTTGCCCAGTTGCAGCTTGGCCAGGGCTGTTGATGGGAATCTCAGCCTTGTCTTGGGAAACTGTCCTGGACCGGCTGCGCACCCCACTGACGCTTTCCCCCGGAGAAGAAGGAGCAGTCTCTGGTTTTAGGAGAGAAGGCAGGAGCTCCCAGACTCACTTCCTAGACCCTGTGAGAGATTTTGGGGTGTTGGACACCAAAAAACAGAGCAATTCCTGGTAGTACTTCCCTGCAGGCACTGGGGTTGTCTGGTCCCTGCAGCGGCCAGCCTTAGACAGGAAGGGAAGTGATTCCAGAGCCGCAGGGAGGAGCGGGCTGAGGCCCAGCTGTTGGAAATGAGGGTTTTCTCCCCCTCTGCAGCCTCACTGAGCTATTTGGTGGTGAGACTCATGGAGCACTGTATGGGCAGCAGCCTGGCAGGACCCTGAGCATTGTTCTCCAGTAACAACCACCCTGAGAGAGACTCTGCAACACCCCTGATGTTCCCAGGAAGCCTCACACTGGGGGTGGGGTTGTGCATGTCCTGGCTGAGTCCTTTTTTACAATCTCTGCAAACCGAGGGATCTCATACCCCTGGGCACGGAACCCAGGAGCTCAGATGAGGCAGCAGGAACCCTACAGGGTACTTCTGTAAATACCCCAAAACAAAAGGGCTTTGCACCTTTTCCCTCCTTGCTAGAGGAATCGTTGGTAAATTAGGAACTATCACTTTAAAGAAATTAATGTGTCATAGTATAGTGTATATTTTATTTAAAATAAAACCAGACAGCAGTGGCAGCTTTGACTCCACCCAGCCTCAGGGCCAAGCTTGTACCTGCCACCCAAGGCACTGCCATGACAGTGGGACATGAGATGCAAACCATGAGCAGCAAAACGCGAGCTGCTCCTGTTACTTTGTGGAAGAGGATCCCTTTGGGATGTGGAAGATGTGCAGAGGTGGTGCTCCCATTCATGGCCAAACCACAGCGTGTGAAATCAAACGAGGGAGTGGCTGTAGGGCTGGCACGGCCTGGGCAAGGTCACCCACTGCTGCCCCTCCACCTGCAGGCAGAGGCAGGAGGAAGTGGAGTCCAGGCACAGAGGTGAATCCCACTGCTCATACCCCTGAAGGACTTTTCCAACACCTTGGGAATACCCACCTGAGCTGCTCTGCAGCTACTCCCTGCAGATTGCAGAGAGCATGAGTGGCTGAGGGGCCCCCAAACCTCCCCATGGGACTGGAGACACAGCAAGGGGGGAGGAAGGTGAGGGCACAGAATGCTCATTTCCTCACGTGCTGGGGTGGGCAGAAACCTTTCCAGCCCAGCCCATCTCTGCCAGCAGCCTGTCACTCCCTGAGACAGGGGTACAAAACTGGAGTACAGACCCCGGCGGAAGCACCGGGGTGGGAACAAACTCCTGGAGCCCAGGGAGGGAGAGGAGTGGGGCCAGGATTGGCTTCTCCACAGTGCTGGGCATCCTTCTTGGGCCTAAAGGCTGACCAGGAGTTTCTGCTTCCCATAGGAAGGGAGGCAGAGCCAGAGCTGGCACCAGCGTGGGCCCAGTGCCTGATGAGGCAGGATCTTTCCCCTTGGAGATGATTTTCCCTGCCCAGCACTGGTGAGTGGCAGCCACAGAGGGGCTCAGCTGGGACATCAGCACCATGTGGGCAGGAAAGAGCCCATGCCAGGCCCCCAGGAGCCCAGTGCCAATGCTCTGCCCCAGACCAGGGCAGTGGCTGCAGGGGTAAAGCCCAGGAACTGGGATGTACTGGCACAAACAAGCAATCCCTTTTTGCTGGAAGCACTTTGATGCCACAGACTCCCTCCCCATCCACTACTATCCCCTTGCAGGCAGCATCCCACCCCTGCAGCCCTGGCTGAGGTGGCCTGTGGACAGGGATGTGTCTGGCCCTTTCCCACTGCTGAGCTAAAGCTGGGCTCAGTAACTCCCCTCAGCAGTCGAAAGAGAAGCAGGACAGGGAAAGCAGCTCCTCAGGAGCTGGAGGTGGTTTTGCAGCAGCTTTTCATCAACCTTGCAGTTCCTTGGTCACATTTCTCCCTTTCCCCACACAGAAAAATGCTCTGTAACAATCCCAAGGTTTGTGTCTGCCTGTGGCCCCCCTCCCCCCCCAGTTTCTAACCCAAGTTGACACTCAGAAATCTGCAGAAATTAAATCAAGCTGCTTAGGCACGTTGTGAGCAACCTGCTTGCAGAGGTGCAGCCTTGGCTGAATGCTGCTTTTCTGCAGGAGAGGACAGCCCAAGGTCCCAGCCCTGGGTCATGGCTCAGCAGCACCTATTTTTCAGCACAGAGCAGCAGTGCTGAAGCCTGAGGTCCCAGGTGTTCTCCCTGTTTGGGGTGTTGGCTGGGAGGCCCCAGGGGAGATGATCCTGTCTGTGAACTGTCTGCTCTCAGTGCCACCCTCCCCAGGGACCCCCCCAGCAGCACCCTCGGGAAGCTGAGGGGGAGCTGGGGGTCTGGCTATGCTGGGATCAGAGCATAGTGCTGGGTCTTCCCAATGTCCCCAGCCCTGCTGTCTGGATGGGCAGGGTGTCTCCAAACCCATCCCCTCAGTGCCTGATCTCTCCCTGTCGATAAAAAGGGGCTGAATTTTAACACCAGTGTCTGCACCTTGGTTTTGTCATGTCATTTGCAGAGGCCTCAGACATTCTGTCTCACTAATTCCAGCACACCTTTGCCTGAGCCCCACTTTGCCTTTAAGCTCTGATTTTAATGGAGCTGAATGTGGTGCCATCTACTATGGCAAATTAAGGGAAGAAAATCCTGACTTGGCTCTGCCATTTACAGCGGCAGGAAAGGAGACTGATTTTCTTTTAAGCAGCATTGCAACCAGCTTCCTCCAGCTTCCAGCTGACCCCAATCACAGAAGCCACTGCTCTGCTCAAGTCCCCCTTTTAGGAGGCACCTGATTAGAACAGACATTCACTGAAGTCTCTCAGAAGAGGGAGATGCTCTTGTTTCAGTGCAGGAGACACAACAGCTTCCTAGGTTAAAGCGGGAGCTGTAGCCCATCAAATGCCGGGCCGCTATAGGAATTCCACTGGGTGACCCCTTGGCCTGGGCACTGCAGGACCCGGCTCTCCCACCCTGTCCCCGGGAAGGGACTGGGAGCAGCCCGGAGCTGTCCCGCAGTGCCAGGCAGGAAGGCGTTAACAGCAGCTCCCAGTGCCACGTGTCTGAACGCCTTCCCCTCCCTGGGAAGCCGCTCTCCCTGAGTGTGCTGCAAATTAGAGAGCCCTTCAGGGTCATTTTCCCCCTCTTCCCTTTTATTTTGTGTTTTTATACACTGCTTTGTTCGGCTGTGATGGGAACGGCGCGGGCTCGCCCACACACGCTGGCACAGCCTGTGCAGAGGAGCACACGTGCTGTCCCCTCTCGCCCGGCTGGGGGCCCTGGGGTGGCCTGTGGCTCTCAGGTGTCCTGTCCACCCGCTGCAGCTCCAGGATGTGTCCATCCCTGTCGGCTCCTCTGCAAGACTCAGGGCTGACGGGGCCCACTCCAGCCCCCGGGAATCGGGGAGCTGATCCCTGCTGTGGTGCTCCAGTTGGTCCAGCTGCCTCACCATCCTGGGAACAGCTCCATGGGGTGGGGGTACAGCACATCCAGGTGCTGCTGGAGCAAACCCACCAGAGCTAGAAGGGCCAAATGGGAGCAGTGATTTCTTGCTCTTAGGAGGAAAGGTGCAGGACAAGGCTTCAGTGCTCCTTTGTAAACATTCCTGCTTTCCACCCTCCTCCCAGGAGAAGCCTGGATGTATAGCCAGGAACACAGGACCACTCCTGGGGAGGGAGGGGGCACGATGTTGAGTCAGGACAGTGCTCATGGCTGCACTGCCAGGCAGGAACAGTGTCCTGAGGGATTATTAACCCTTCCCCTGCTGCCTCATGTTTTGTGGCAAAGGTGTGTGGGGACAACTTGGTATTTCATGTCCCTGTAAGCCTTGTGCTCCTGGAAAGGCTGTGGAACTGAGCACATTCATACTTAGCTCTATGAAGATGCTTAAGCTGTAGCTTTAATCTGCTCTGCCATGAAAGCTCAACGCAGAGATCCAGGGTGAGGGTACCCACAGGAGCTGCAGATACCCTAGGGAGACCTGGAAGCACTTGGTGCATAACATTTTTAGCTCCCTGTCCCCAGCAAAGTGGTCTCCAAAACCGTAGGGTTTGGTTCAAGTAGTATGAAAACAGGCAGACACCAGCCTTGGGCAGTCAGGAATATCCTGTGAGAGCCCATGAGTCACAAGCACCGGGACTCAGCACCCATTTCTAGTTTGTCCTGGTGCTGTTCTTTGCTTGATGGGTTTTTCTAGATCCCAGCGGATCTCACAGCTCCTGAAGCAACCTTGGCTGGGAAGGGATGTCCCCACTCCAGCCCTCATCCTATGGACGCTCCACTGCTGCCAGCCCCCTGTTTGCAGCAAAGCAAAGCCCAGCTGGGTGGGCAGAGCAGCCCCAGCCATGATCAGCCCCGGCCGTGAGCAGCTGGGCTGGGCACTCAGGTGATGCTCATAATGGGGGGCCCTGATTGGGGGTGAAGATGGGAAATGGCATGGCATGGCATGGCATGGCATGGCATGGCATGGCATGGCATGGCATGGCATGGCATGGCATGGCATGGCATGGCATGGCATGGCATGGCATGGCATGGCATGGCATGGCATGGCATGGCATGGCATGGCATGGCATGGCATGGCCTGGCAGTAGGGTTCAGTGTGACCTCTCCCAGTCCTTGCAGTGAACAGCAGGTTTCTCCAGGTCTATGTAGGTAATAGGGGTGGTGGTGGTGGAGATTTTGGGGTGGCTCCTTACTTTAAGACCACTTTTTGTGGAATGCTGGTGGTCCTTCTAATTCCTGGCTACTGGGAGCAGCTGTTGGGAAAGGCTGAGCCCTGGCTTTGTGCTCCTAGTCCACACTGGGCGCTCTGTCCCCCCTGGTCATTGCTGCCCTTGGAGGTGGTGTGTGGAATGTGGTTGGAGTGGAAGGTTCTGGAAGATGCTATGTTGGTACCTGGGCCGTGTGCCCTGTCTTTGGGGGCCCATCCATGCCCACAAGTTTCGGGCCAGGACTGGGCAGCATTTCCCCCCAGCCCTATGTCTGGGGGTGCCTTGTCCTTTTTGGCTTCTCCACCTTCCCTGCACTCCCAGCCCCACTTTCCCAGCACTGGCTGCACTAGCCATGTTTTTTCCTGTTTTTCCCAACTAGGAAGAACCACCCAAGTTATCTGTGCTGGTGCCCAGAGCTGGGCAAGGGAGGGCAGCAAATCCATGGGGATCCAGGAGGGAATGCAGCCATGGAAGCCCCTATGAAGCACCTCCTTGTGCCTCCAGCCTGGTCTCCAGGGCACGGGGATGCTGTGAGGGCTGCGTGGCTCTTCGAAAGGGGATGGAGAAACCTACAGGAGCAGCTGTGGGGGGGTCAAAGGGGGAGGGCAGGATATGGTCCAGCTGCTGGGGGGATGCTGTTCCCTGGGCTTGGCATGTGGGAGTCTTCCTGGGATAAGCAGGGACACCCCACACAGGATAATACAGGGACAGCCCTGGAGGTTGTGGGGTGCTGGGAGAGGGCACCATATGGGAGTGACGGAGAGTCCTTGGGAAGGTTTCCCTGGCAGCTGCTCAGTGCCAGTGCCTCAGTGCCCTTCTCCAGCGACAGGGATTTTTTGTTGCCAGGCTCCACATCCTCACAGCAGACAGATTGATGGGAGCAGGGATGTGCCTGATAAAGCAGCAGCTGCCAGGGAAACCCCTGTGCGGGAGGGAGCTCCGGCCCCGCCGTCCTCCGCACAGCCGAGATGGATGGCGCGGATGCCGTTACCACGGCGACAGCGCCCACGGAGGAGAGATGGGCTCTGGTGTTTTCCTCTCGTACAGGGATGCCAGGATCCGAGAGGATGCTGTCAGCCATCCCTGGTTTCCCTGGGGAAGCCCCTCCCCCGGGCTCTCCCTGGCCAGGGCACAGGGCGTGTGTCTGATCACAAACCTGTGTCCTGCACCCTCCCCAGTCCCCGTGTCCTGCTGCAGGGTGGGACCTGGGGGTCAGCCTTAGCAGCAGTCTCGTGCTGCTTTTGAAGGGGTCCTGAGGGGATCTGAACTCAAGTCAGGGTTTTCCAACACCTGCACCTGGATGCTCCAGCTCTGCCAGGACCTGCCAGCCAGGGACAGTCACTGAAGTCACTAATGATTTCTCTTTCTTTCCCCCCCCCTCAGCTTTGCAGCCCAGCGCTGAAGACCTTCTTTCTAGGGGAAGATGAAATTACAGGAGCTGGGGGCACTGGCAGCCAGCCTAAAATGAAAGAGGGGGAAAAGGGACACAGCAAAACCTCTGCCCGTGGCAGCCCAGCCTTGCCCTGCCTGCAGCCTGCTGAGGGTGAGTCCTGCTGATCTGGATTAAGTTTAAGTGTGACAATTTTATTGCTACACCACTGCATGCCTTGTTTAATTCTCCCAGCCTTCCCTGCGCTGGGGCTGCTGCAGGATGCTGTAACCAGGTGTGTGTGGTGCAGGGGATGGGGCTTTGCTCCTGGAGCAGCACCACCTCCTGTTCCCAGGGCTGGCACTGGTGTCACTGGTGCATTGGTGCTGGAACTGGCCCCGTGACCAACCCCCTGTGGGCAGAGCACCTGCCTGAGGGTAGGATGTCCTGAGATAGCCTGGCTGGGGAACAGGGGTTTCTCCTAAGAAATTATCAAGGAAAACTAGCATTTGCTCCAAGTTCCAGCCCTGTGGGAGCCAGCTGTTATGGATACTGTGCCTGCGGAGAGGGGGGGCTGATGGAAAGGCAGTGAGCGCTGGAAGAAGGCTGGGAAACAGGAGCTGAAATTGGGAAACAACTGGGAAAAGTTGATTCTTGGTTACCAAAGGACAGGGAGTAGGTTACTGTCCTAGTGCAGCTGCTACCAGCCCTGTGCGGGCACTGGTGCAGGGTCAGAGAGTCATCCTCAGCTGCTGGAGAACACGTTTCCTCACAGTAAGGGGGTCCAACAGCATTCCAATTGGCTGAAGGCTTTTTTTGCTGCCCCTTCTTGGATTTTAGTCTGTCTCCCTTGCACCCTATGGCATTCAGGCTTTTCCTGCCTTTTTTCCTGCCTTTTCACAAGGCTGAATCTGTGGATGTTCTCCACTCCTTCACTTCTGTGTGCGTGTTCTCGTGGACACTTTTCCACATTGTGCCTGCCAAGGTCTGACTTTCCTTTTCCAAACCTGCTGGTCCTGCTGCTGCCTCTGCCCTGTCAGCCCTGCATGTCTGCTGGGATGTCTGTCCCCTGGATTTCCAGGGAGAACAGCACTCTGGAGAGCTGGGAAGCTCTTCTGGAGGCAGGAATTTTGCCGTGTCTGCTTTTGGAAGGTTCTAGAGAGGCACTCTGCAGCTCAGAGCTTGGCTTATAAGAGTCCCATAGCTGATACTGTGTAGTGAGGGGAGATGTGTAACCTGGCTAGAGCCTGTGTTAGATTAGGAGAGCCCTGATCCCACAGAAACAGGCTGGGAGAGCTGGGAGTGTTCAGCTGGAGAAGAGAAGCTCCAGGGAGATCTGAGAGCCCCTTCCAGGGCCTCCAGGAGAGCTGGAGAGAGACTTGGGACAAGGGCCTGGGGGGACAGGCCAAGGGGGAATGGCTTCCCACTGCCAGAGGGAAGAGTTAGATGGGATATTGGGAAGGAATTGTTCCCTGTGAGGGTGGTGAGGCCCTGGCACAGGTTGCCCAGAGAAACTGTGGCTGCCCCATCCCTGGAAGTGTCCAAGGCCAGGTTGGATGGGGCTTGGAGCAACCTGGGACAGAGGGTGTCCCTGCCCATGGCAGGGGGTGGAGGGAGATGAGCTTTAAAGTCCTTGCTAACCCAAACCGTTCTAGGATCCTATGAAAAGTTGTAATGGTTAATATTTTTGGCAAAGGCTGTTGAGTTACATCATGTTGAGCTCCTGCAGGATTGCTTTTATTGAGGTGAATTTGGTTTCAATCCAGTCTCAGTTCACGTGGAGGTGGATGGCTGCTCTTAATGGGAAAAAGCCTCCAAGTGTTGCACCAATTTATCGCAGGTGTTTGAGGCAGCCCCTTCCTTCTGTGTTGGGAGCCGCAGCGCTGGCAGGGAAAGCCAGAGCCAGGCACGGAAAAGCTGTAATTTGCAGCTTGAGTTCTTCCCTGAGCTGCCGCTGACGAGCAGCAGCACTAACGCGAGGCTCCTCGGCACAGTTATTCCCTTCCAGGAGGCTGCAGCTCCGTGCGAGCTGCAGCCTCTCACCAGCGAGTCACCGCTGCCATCTGGTGTCCCCCGGCTGTGTCACAGCCCTGTTACATGAAGGGCGGGTGTGACCTGTCACCTGCCTTAGAACGGCACAAACCCGCCCCTTTGTCAGCCGGACCGACGGGCACAGCAGCACCGGCAATTATCTGCACTGGCCAGCGCGGAAAACTCACTTTATGTCATAGAACCTGCAGCACAAGTCCTGCGAGGGGCGGCTGAGGGAGCTGGGGGGACTCAGCCTGGAGAAAAGGAGGCTCCGGGGGACCTTCTGGCTCCCTCCAGCTCCCTGACAGGAGGGGGGAACGGGGGGAGGTTTGGGCTCTGCTACCTAGGAACAAGGGACAGGATGAGAGGACAGGATGTCTTAAGCTGTGCCAGGGGAGGTTCAGGTTGGGCATCAGGAGGAATTTCTTCCTGGAAAGGGCTGTCAGCCATTGGAAGGGGCTGTCCAGGGAGGTGGTGGAGTCCTCATCCCTGGAGGTGTCCAAGGAACACCCGGTGCTCTAGGCTGGGGGACAAGGTGGGCATGGGGCACAGGGTGGACTGGGTGACCTTGGCAGTCTTTCTAGCCTCAGCGATTCCATGTGAATCCCAGAATGGTTTGGGTTGGAAGGGACCTTAAAGCTCATTTCATTCCAGTCCCTTCCACTGTCCCAGGTTGCTCAGAGCTCAAGATCAGTAAATAGAGGGCAGAGGTTTAATCTGGCTGTGTCCTGGCTGTGCTTTGGGACACTCTCAACTTACTGATCAATGCCTTTGCTCCCCATTTCTCCTCCCCTGGACACATCCCTGCACAGCCCCCAGCTCTGGCATGGCTGTGACATCCCTGCCCAGCTGCAGGGTCCTGGCTCCCCTTCAGGAGGATTTGGGGTCCTGTCCCACCCGAGACATCGGTGTGGGGGCACAATTTAATGAGTAAACAGAGGGATCCAATGAACAACACACAGAGCAGGGGCTGTAAAGCCTGCAGGAGCGTTATTCCTGTTTGCAGGGGTCAGGATGATGCTCCCAAGGACACAAGTAACCAGGAAAGTGGCTGATGACCAGTGGGAGTCTCCTCCATGAGAGGAGGCTGGAGCCAGCACCAGGGGTGCAACAAGGATATCCATTACTGCACTTCAAAAGGTATAGACAAAGCACTCTATTCCATGATTATAGTATTATTTTTCATGATTTACCAGTTTACTAAGGCTACTAAATGTCCTCTCCCTGATGTGAACCCCTTCCTTCTCTACTTGCTTATTAAAATGTGATATTTTTACCATGGAGCTTTGAAATAGAAAAAAGACAGACATTACATGTTCCGTGTTTGCACAAAAATTGAGGGAGAGTAACAATTTTCTTTCTCTGGAGGACACAACCTACCAACCCACAGCAACAAAAAGGGCAAGTAAAATTCCAAACCTAGTCCCTGTATTGATTAGGAATAATTTCACAAACTCTCCAAGCAGCCCAGAATTTGATTGGATTAAAAAAAGTGTATTGGATGTCCAATACCAAATAATAAACATGAAGTTATTAAAAAAAAGCCATAGAGGATACAGCAAATACTACAGGAAAGCAAAAAAAATTGTACAGAAAGGTTGACGCCTACAGCAGCCCTCGAAATTATTCTACATGAGAATCATAAAACAATATACAGGTTTGGTTCTTTTTTCCCCAAATGTCTGAGGGAAGCTGTCACTTGACAGCTTGACTATGACACTACAAGGATACACAATGTTCCAAATTTAAAATCACAGGATATGTAAGAAAACGTAGCATTAAAATGTGAAAAAGTGCAATACAGATTGTACACTGAATTGAATAAATGTTTTTCTTTTTTCAGTTTAACCTTAAAAAACCAACTTTGAACAGTTGTTTTATCATTAAAAATATTCCCCCTCCCCAAATTCAATGACAATATTAACATTCATGGTGTTATACATAAGGAATATTCACAAAGACCCCCCCACCCCCAGCCAGGAATACTGTGTTTATAGGATGGTATTTCTTTGGGTACAGGTAAAAAATAGGCAAAGGAAAAGGTTCACACCCTCCCCTCCAGGAGAGGGTGTGCATTTTATTCTTTAAACACATATTCTGTAGCTTATTTTGCCCTGAATTGTACTGATTAAAAGTCCAAACATCAGTTCTCCAGGTGGCCCACAGTGCCCCAATCAATTTGATTCCCTCCCCTCCCTCAAATAATAAATAAAGGCAGGAAATGTCCCAGAAATGACAACACAGAGTCCGGGAAAAGAAAGGAAGTGACACTACAGCACCATCCCTGCTGCTCTCCAGGTGACTCCATGGCTCTCCCCTCTTGTGGAGACAAGGATGAGGAGCTTTAGTTCAGTTCAGTGGGGAACAGGAAGTAAAAGCAGCAGAATTCCTGTTTGTTACTGGAACTGAAGCAGTTACAGCATTCCCTCTGGCTGCTCCCACAGGCCCAGCCCTGGCAGAGCCACAGCAGGGTCCCCAAAGCACCCGGATCCCAAATCCCAGGAGGAACAGAGTCCCCTCTGAACCAGCGGTAAGTTGGAGTTTCCTTTTGTTCTGGAAGTGGAATTGCACATGAGTTCATCAGGCACCTGGGGGTGGGGTTTGTTATTTTACTGAGCTCCAGCCCCTTTCCAGGCCTTTCCCCCTGCCAGGGAAGGGCACAGCCAGGCAATCACACACGGAGAAAAGGAAAACCCTCGTCCTTCCCTGTGACCTTCCCTTCCTTTCCAGACAGATGTGTGAACAGCACCTGAGTCACTAATACTGGTTTTCTTTTTACATGGTTTTCCAAAGTGTAAAAAAATACATTTTTTGCCTTCTGTCTCTGGGGAATCCTCCAGAGCAGGACCTTGTTGGGCTGGCCTGGGATGGAGACACTGCACTGGGGGCTGGCCGTGCTGCTGTGGGCAGGGAGCGTTCCCACAGGCACGATCTGGTGTGTTGGGAATGGAAGATCCCACAGTTCTCTCCTGGGAGCCCAGGGAGCTCCACCCCAGCCCCGGGGCCTGTGCTGAGCCCTCACTCTGCACTTGCAAGGTTCATGATGCATCTTTACCTAACAACAACAAAACACTTGCCAAAATAAGCTGCATGTAGTGTCATCTAAACATAAGGAACCCTAATTTACAGGAGGAAGTTCTTGCAATGTTGCTAAATGAGACTCTCACTGCAGTTCAGTGACCGGAGACACAGTTATGCTGAAGGGACAAGGAAGGACGTTACAGAAGACGCTTCATGTTCTTCAGTCTTTCCAGTCACTGGAGAAAGACAGGAAAACAACAAGAATGACCCCTCCCCCTGGGCCCCCTCCCCTTCCCCAGCTACTTTTCCCCCCCACTCAAAATATTGAAACTGCACAAAAAGCGACAAACAAGCCTTTGAAATTACATTTCAATTCAAACAGACTGGTAATCTCACAGTGATGAGAGGAGAAAGTCAGGCTTTTAATAATTATAATATAAAAATAATAAAAAAAGCTTACAAAGAGCAGTGCAGCATCCCAAAAGGCCATGGATTAACTGCCAGAAGGGGACGTAATTATACGCAGAATAAAAAACAAAACAGAACAACCCACACTGGCAATGAATTTCCGTACACAATAGAACAAGCAGTCAAACCTCAGCCTAGGCTGTGGAAAACAACAGTTTCTCCCTTTTTTTTTTATTACAATATTTTTTCCTTTTTATAAAAAAAGATAAAATAAAAACACAAATAAAATTGTACATAAATGCCAATGTCCAACACTGAAAAGGCAGGGCAATCACACCACTGAGACAAAACCTGACCAGAACAAAACTAACGGCGAGTCCGTTTGCTTTCCTTGTGTCTGGAGTCCAGCCTGGTGTGTCCCATCCTGCCTGGCCCACAGGGGACTGGAATTCCCTGGGCCATGACTTTGCTGCAGGACGGTGACACACAGGTCCCCTCTGGTTGGTTCCTCTCCTTCCCCCATTGCTCTCACGTGCTGTCCCTCTTTCTGGTTTGTTGTTTGCTTTTTTTTTTCTCTTTTTTTCCTTTTTTTTTTCCCCCCCCCTCTGTACAATTCCTTGTGTTCCAAGGCTGAGTCCCACGACTTGTGGAGCGGTTTGGAGTCATGTCCAGGAGAGGTGGTCACGCCGTGGTGATGGCATTGAGGTCCTTCATCAGTCCTTCCAGGTGGGCCATCTCTTTGGTCAGCTCATCCGGCTCGTAGGTCTGGGGAGAGGCAGAGGGTTACTACAGGGCGCCTTGGCTCTCCTTAGGGAGGGACAGCACAGGAAACACAGAGGAATGGTCAGGGATTGCTGTGGGATACAGCCCTGACTCAGGAATAACCACATGTGGATTTATCCACAGTTACAGGAATTAAGAATTTGAAACAACACTCTAAGGTCTGGCTGGAGCTGTGCCAGGGGAGGTTAGGGTGGATATGAGGAAAAGGTTCTTCCCCTAGAGGGTGGTGGGCACTGAACAGGCTCCCCAGGGCAGTGGGCACAGTACCAAGGCTGCCAGAGCTCCAGGAGGGTTTGGACAACGCTCCAGGCACAGGGTGGGATTGTTGGGGTGTCCTGTGCAGGGCCAGGAGCTGGACTGATGATCCTGGTGGGTCCCTTCCAGCTCAGCATATTCTATTCTTTGATTCTATTTTGAGTGCAGCTCTTTGGGCAGTTGTGATTGAGAGTCCCACTGAACAAACCATGACCAGCTGATCTGTGTTCCTTGTCTCAGCCCCTGAAGGGAATAGCTGCCTTTGAACCAGAGCGGGCAGTTTAGAAAAGTCTTCCCAGCTTAAATGGAAAAAAGGTTGAAGGAATCACTTCAACAGAAGTGCTTTGAGAATCCTTATCCTCACTGAAATCACACAGACCCAGGCTCAGAGGTCCAGTTCCAGCTGCACCAATGAGCCATCACCACTGAGCAGTGCCTGTGTGCACACAGACACCAAGAACCACGGCATCTCCAAGCCTCTTCTGAGCAAGTCCTTACCAGTTCTGTGCAGTTTTCAACCCTGACCCTGCTCTCACTTCCTTTCCTTCTAGAGACAAACCTTCTCCTAATTTAAATGGCAATGAACTTCCAGTTTTTCAAACATCTGCACTGTACCAGAAAAGTCACCCCTGCCCGGGGTCCAACAGTCTGCCAACTACTGACAATGATAAACAGCAGCAGCTGAAAAAAAACTCATTCCTACAGGCTCTCATAAAAACCAGACTTAATTCAAATCACTGCCTAACCCTAAGCCACATAATTCAACTCATCATTTAATTTTCAAAACTCATACTTGAACTAGCAATTTAATTTAACTAGTATTTAGTGTGCTGACTCTACCTGGTACTCATTTATCAATGAACAAATTTATTAATGGCTCTATTTAAATATTACCAATTTGTTGATGGATAAACTAATGAGTAAGGGCTTGGTACTGACCAAACAAAACAAAGTAGGAGTGACATCTAGACAGAAGAGCAAAAGGGCACCAGATCAAGCTTCTAGACCAGCACACGCAGAAATAAAACCAACAGGGCAACAAAAACATGTGACAAATGGAAAGGACAATGAGGAAAAAAAGTAAAATAAATAAAAAATAAGCATTTCCTGTAGCAGTGATCAGAGCTAATACCTGCGTGATACTAAAGACAATATATGATTCCAGTGACCCAGTAGCTACTGGAGAAACTTCCTGGCTTGCAATTTGAAAGTAAAACAGCTCTTCCAGTGCCTCCCACCCAAAACATCCTCAACATCCTTAAGAGCTGCTCCCAAAAGAAGCCCAACAGGTGGTCGGTTGCATCTTTCCCAAAAGTCAGAACATTTTCACAGGAGAATCTGCAAACATATTTGGGATGATGCTTACAACACGTTGGCATTAATGCCCAATGTTCCATGTGCAGTGACACTGGGAATGCTCTGCAGCACCAGGGCTGTAACAGGACCCTGCCCTGTGCAGAAGGTGCTTCTCCTGTATTTTTTATATGGATTCACAGGCAATGGAGGCATTGGAAGTCTGGAGCCTCGTGACCCTCTGCCTTTGAAAGTGTCAGTGCAGGATTCCTGAAGTTTCCAAGCATGACACAAATAAGGAGAGACCCCCCCCAGTCTGTGAGCACTGCAAGGCCAGGCCTGGCAGTGGAAGTACCTACGCTTTCCGAGTCCTCCAGCATCCGGGTGGTCTCCTGCACGTCGGGGGCACTGGGAACAACCACGGGCATGGGAGGGCGAGTCCTTCCCAGAGTCCCGATGGACGCAGTCTTCACCGAGTGAACGGGGTGGGTGGGAGCTGGAAACCAATGGACAGAGAGTCAGGCCTCAGGGAATTGGTTCTTGGCTTAATCAGAAAGCTCCTGAGAGGAGGAGAATAAGGGAGGAACAGCCTTAAACTGAAGAAGGGCAGGGTTAGATGGGATATTGGGAAGGAACTCTTCCCTGTGAGGGTGGAGAGGCCCTGGCACAGGTTGCCCAGAGAAGCTGTGGCTGCCCCATCCCTGGAAGTGTCCAAGGCCAGGTTGGATGGGCTGGATGGCAGGGGTGGGACTAGATGAGCTTTAAGGTCCTTCCAACCCAAACCATTCACTGCATGATTCTATGATGAGGAAAGACTGTATGGAAAAAGAACACTTAAATTTTGGAGTGTTAGATCCGAATTTTTGTCCAATTTATTAATGTACAGAAAAAGGCCTTGAAAATGACACTGACAAACTCACTGCAGCCTCTGACACGCTTCCTTTGATGCCCAACTTTGATGCCCTACCCCTCAAGGCCCTTCCCTGTTAAAATCCCGCTGTTTTGGCAGCAGTGCAGTCCCCCTCACCTTGCTGGGTCAGCAGGGGGGTGCTGGGCAGGGCGGGGTCGTAGGAGGCCCCGGCCGGGGGCACCGCGGGCACCGCGAAGCTCTTGAGTGGGTGCGACGGGCGGACGTGGGCCGTGGGCAGGCCCTGGGCGGGGTCCTCCTCCTGGGCACTGCCCAGGTACGAGCCCGTGGAGCCCTCAGGGTCCTGGTGGTCGGTGCCCGGCGGGGCCGAGGGTGCCGGCAGCGTGTCCGTGCTGGGCGTGTTCCGGACGGACTCTGCAACACACACACTGCAGTTACTGGATGCTCAGAAACGGCCTCTGCGGACATGGAAACACTGCAGGCTACTGGGAAGCACCTTTTCCAAGGTCACTGTCACAAGCTACAAAGGGAATTCGGATATAACCCCAGTTCTGTGTGACTGCCCTGTTTTACGGTGAATAACGGCTGCCTAATAAAATGAGCTGAGAACTGAATGACTCCCCATCTCCAGCAATGCCAAATCAACAGTTCTGCACTGAAACAGCTCCACGTAGTGATTCCTCCGATAAACAGCAGAGAACACAAAGCTTCCTTCTCCTTCTGCCCTTGAGCGTCTCACAGTACTGGCATTTGTAACCAAATCTGTAATTTAAGGTTCACACCGAGCACTAGTGCAGACACAGGAGCCTGGGTTTTTTCTGAGACAGGCTTGAAATTCAATTTACCTGGAGTCACAGAATGGTTTTGGTTGGAAGGGATTTTAAAGATCATTTAATTCCCTCCCCTGCCATGGGCAGGGACACCTTCCACTATTCCAGGTTGCTCCAAGCCCCGTCCAACCTGGCCTTGGACACTTCCAGGGATGGGGCAGCCACAGCTTCTCTGGGCAACCTGTGCCAGGGCCTCACCACCCTCACAGGGAGGAATTTCTTCCTAAGAATTTCCTCCTACTTGCTGAAAGCTCAAGCTCAAATGAAATCCCAGGCTTGCTGTGTTTGCAGCAGGCTCCACGCTGACCCTAAGAGAGCAATGAGATGGTACCTTACATTCAGGGCACTGTGATCCTGCTTGGAGCACAGGCAGGGAAGGATCTGGGTTGTGGGAGCTGTCACTTCCCTGGTATAAAAAACCTCTGCCTCTCACATATTGCCTCCCTGTGTCCTTGCAGCCTCGGGAATTGTTCTCATAAGGAAACAACACGTTTGTCTGTGACACCTTGGAACATTGACCTTAAGCTAGAAGAGCTCAGAGCTTCCTCCAACTCAACATGTTACATGCAATTTAGCAACAGTGTGGCTTCAGAAATCTCCAGAGCACTGGAGACATTGCAGAAATTACTGCAATTCATTGTGCTTCAAGCCTGAAAACGCTGCATGGAAATCACCCCCATTTTCTGTGTCCCTCAGGAAGGTTAAAGAATGTCAGCTCTCGGTAGCCAAGTCTGGACCTTTCTCCTCTCTTGGTTTTAAATGGTACTAACCAGGGAAAAAGTTCCCACATTAGGTAGCTCAGATTTAATCCGGTGTTTCAGGGCTGAAGGCTTCAGCATAAGGAATCCCTGTTTGTAGCTGTGTATAAAACAAGGAGCCTCCTTTTCCAAGGCCACCATCACGTATCTCAAGGATCTGCACAAGAAAGCTCAACCTCTCCTGGATTTTGTCTGTACTTAAACCCAAGGAACCCACATACTTAACCCTCATGGAGCAGCACAGTGGGGACTGACCAAGTTTCAGGCTTTGCTTTCCACACGCTTCACTCCCGGTTCCATTAAAGCAACACGTCCCTGGTGGTTTGTGTCTCACCTGTGGAATTGGCCCTGTCTGAGTGGGACAAGGCTGTGCCCAGGGGCCAGGGGCTGGGCTGGTGGTGGAGGTAGCTGCGGGTTGGAGAGGCGAGGCTGCCGGAGTGGAAATGGTGGTGGGGGTTATCGAGTGAATGGATGGGATGAGCACTAATCACAGCTGTGGATGAACACAAGACAGAGAAACACTTAACACACACACAGTGCTTGTGGACTGAAAGGCACCACATCCCTCCCTTTCCCACACAGCCACTCGGCAGGGGAGCCAGACCCTCAGCAGGTTCACAATCCACCTGAAACTCTTGGATCATCAGACCTGAATCATGTACAGGACAAAACCATCACCTGATTACAGGCCAAAAAGCAGCACCACCAACTTAATTCACATCAGGATGCACTGTTTGATTTCAAGGAAAAGTTCAGATGAAGAATAGATACAATATAGATCTACTATCCACGTACAGTGTATTGAGAAAATGTGGTGTATTAAAAAAGAAACAGCCCTTTGCTTCCTAATATCCTTCCAGGATTTTCGTATTTCAGTAGTCAAAGAAGGAGCTCACTTGGTACACACCATTACTGCAAATTATGCTAAAATGGAAGAGACTGAATTACCCTAAATTAGTACCTGAGAGGTAAATAACTATATGTGAGTGCTCCAGTGGGGGGGAAGCCATGGGAAGGTGTCTGCAGGCTCAGAGTTAAACACATGGGATGGTCCTGGTGGTGCTTCCTGAGAAAGGGCCTCACACACCACTGTGAGCTTTCTGTGGAGCTTCTGCAAAGTCTAAATGACATTATATTAATGTCTGCAGTTACTATAGAACACAAACCTAGTGCTGGAGGCCCTCAGAGCTCTTGAAAACAGGATAAAAAGTCAAAGTCACTGAAATGACCTCAAGCCTTGAGGCACCAGCAGACCTTGCACCTCCTTCCTCATCCCTCCTGCCCCAGCCAGCTGTGCCTGGGCCTGGTTTGTTCTCCCTGGGCAAGGCAATGGCTAAGCCAGGCCTTTCCAGAGAACACAGCAGGGCTGGCATCACAACGGGCTGTCAGAGCTGGGGCTGCTGCTGCAGGGAAATCACATCCACGGCTGTGTCTGCCACAGTTATCACAACCAGCAGGTACAACTGGAATTCCTGCCTCCCAAAAATGTGCATCACCTCTGTGATCCTCTCATCCTGCATGGGACTGATATGTAGGTCGTTGAGTGTCTTTCCCATGAGTTTTTCCTTTGCTACACTGTTTTTATGGAGCATCTTGTGATCCAGTATGAGTTTATCTTATCCTGTGTGTGTCCAGTGTTGCATCCCATTTAGAGAAAAACACTCAGGAGCGTGCAAGGTAACACTTATTGCTGCCCCAGTCTGTTATGGGGTCACCCAGGTCTGCATCCATCGTGTTCTAGTGCCTGGCATGGGACAAGACCTCCACAGAATCCCACAGCTCAGTGTCCCTGCTGGACACCATGTCTGACACAGACCAAATTTTAAGGAACTAGAGTAAGGATTATTAGCGTCAAACTGCATCCTCTGCGCCCTCCTTGTACATGGAAAACTGGGAGACAACAAGGAACATCAGACTGCTTATTGTAAAACCCAGAAAAAAGATCCTACTCTTGGAAAAAGGTTGTAGAACAAGGAAACAGTTGAAAATTCACAAACTGGGCTTATCAGGTCACCAGGACACTTGAAAAAGCAGATAGAGAGGACGAAAACCAAGTAATTAAAGCAAAAAGTTATAAAGTGGAAACAGAAGGGACTAATCTGAAATCATTCCTTAATAACACAACGGGCTGTGGCAGCAGTTACCGGGCTACAGGTGGAACATGAACACAGAGAGCTCAGGGAAGTCTAAAGCTCAGCCCAGGGGAGCTCAGTGTAATTTCACTGCCCAGTTCTGTCCGTGCACATTGACTCCTGTGCTTGTTACTTGTGTTCTCACACAGGGTTTCAGTCTGGCTGCTCACAGGTTCAGCCAAGTCCCTTTCCATCCTGGAGTCCTCATTTCAAAACTAGATATATTGTTTAATTCTTAAAACATTTCATCACAGTAACAGTAGTAGTTCTGGTTCCAGAGAAGGATCACTGCAGGGGTAAACACAGTCACTCAGAAGACAGTGAGCATGACTCCTACAAAAGGAAGTCACTGATCTCAGAGTTTCAAGCCAGTAAATATGTCAATAAAGGGAACCAGCAAATACAGCTGAATTTTCAAAAAGGCTCCACTCCAAAGGTCAAATACTAAGCTGCTGCCGAGGGAAGGCTCTTGTATGGACTGAAAGATGGTTACAGATACAAAACAAAGGAAGGGGCTTGATGGTGGATTTTCAAGACAGAGGAGAGTGAGCAGCAGATCCCAGGTAGCGGTGCTGGCACTGGCTTTAATCAATTTTCCTCCTCAGTGAGCCAGACATGGAGGCAATCAGAGAAATCTTCCCCTTTGTCAATAATTTCAAGGTCTCTGGGGTAGGCAAATGCTACTCTGGTGGCCAGGAGCTCCAGAAGGGCCTCACAGGGCTGAGCAAGAGGGCAAACAGTCCAAGGAGCTTGTAGTAAAGTCAGAGGAGGCTCTGAGAATGGCAGCTCAAGAGACACGGGGCATGGAGCAGCCGCCTCCTGAGGGGAGGCTAAAAATGTGGGACTGCTTGGACTGGAAAAGAGAAAACCAACAGTGGAGAACCTGACAGAGATGGAGCAGCTCTCTCCAGTTCCCGTGGGACAGCTGGGCACTGGCAGACCTCAAAGGGAACAGCTACAGAAAGCAGCCAGGCCCATAGGCTCTCCCTGGGAAGCACCAGAGTGGGATGGACAGACACTGGACACACTCCTGACTCTCCCCCACTCCTCATTCCAGTGCAGCTGCTCCTTTTTCCCTTTTCATGCAGAGAGGCTGGAATTGCTCAGGAGCAGTGAGCAGGAAGGCAGGTGTGGGTGTCCCTGTTTGTGGCACTGGTGTGGCTGGTTTGGGTGCTCCCTACTCCAGGAGCCGGGAATGGGGGGCTGGTGACTTACGCTGAGGTGGTTGAGAATCAAAAGGCATCATCATCTTGGGCCTCATCCCCCTCCTTCCTGCCAGCGTGGACATGCTGTCCTCAGACTCGTGTCCTGAGGGAGAAACACCAGGGTTACTGACCTGCAGCTCCTGTGGCACCTGAGCACTTCAACCCCCCTCTCTCTAGTCCTGTCTGCAGCTCTGGGAGTCACAAGTGATAAAAACAGCTCTCTCATTCTCCACTGAAAGGTGAGAAGAGGACAATTATTTGGTACTGGAGAAACTCTCCAGGCCCCAACACAAACGTGACCTTCTGGCAGTGCAGCTGTGGGCTAAAAGGATGTCACATACAACTCTCAAGAGCTTATTCTGAAACACTTGTCAGATGATCTTCCAATTGCTAATCAGTATTTACCAAGAGAGAGTAATGATTTGACTCCTGGACACTCAATTTCCTCACTACAACATGTGATCCATCCTTTTCAGGGAGTCTTAGAAACCAGGAACAAACCCAGTTCACCACTTGAAAAATGAGAACAAAAGAGAGTAACTAAATAATATCTCAATAAGGTGATTTCACCACTCAGAGTCAAATGTGTTTAACACCTCATGGCCAAAGCACTTGTTGATCTCTCACCTCTGTAGGAATTCCGCCTCTGATGGATATTGCTGTCCATGGAATTGTCAACTGGGGTGATGTCTTGGGAGTTGCGAGGGATTGGGGTGTCTGTCATGATGGGATTGGGATCTGGAGACTTATCAATGGGTTTGAGCTCCAGTCTCTCATGATGGATCCAAAGGTCAGGAGGCTTGACATCTTTGGAGTTCCCCTTGTACTTGTGGGAGCCATTCACTGATTTGCAGGCAGCTCGTTTCCTGGGAGGGAAAACAAAGGAGATGTTCTTAGATGTTCTTACATGTTGGCCTCACCTGCTGAAAAAAATTTCCCTCAGATCTTGCGTCCACCTGAGCAGAACCCTCCCACCAGGCAGGACGCTCTGAATGCTGCACACGAGCCCAGCCAACGTCTCAAAGCGTGTCCTGCAACTCCGATGCCATGAACTTGTCCCCAGTGGCCCCACATCCTGCAGCCCTGTGCTCTGCAGCCCAAGCTTGCACTGACAAAAATTGAGCTTGCAGTGCTCGTGGTTGTTAAGAGAACATTCCAGCCCTGAAGTGAGGGTGCACCACACTGTGCCCCTGCTCCGGGCTCAGCCTCCAGCAAGAGCTGGAGAGGGAGGGTGAAAGAGCCAATTATCCCAACAGGATGGTGAAAACTGAGGATCAATGACAGGAACATCACTTTCTGCACTGCTCAGACTGAGGAGGTTTTCATGGCTGTTGAACAGCAGCAGCAGCAACCTATGGTGAGGCAGAGATTTGGGATGTTGGAATTTGGGAAAAGGAAAATGCAGGGTTCCAGCACTGCCCTCCTCACAACGATGGGGGATGGTGTTCCCTCTGGGTGACACAGCTGCTAGGACTGGCTCAGGTATGGCTCAGCACCAGAGGCAGAGCCTCCCACGGAGGTGACTCCCAGCCAGACGTGCTCCCACGTCCTGCTCTGACCCAGCTGAGCCCCTGGCACACAGCAGGAGTGACTCACTGCCGGGGGCTGCTGTGTGTAAGGGAGGAGCCACAGGCTCATCCCAAGCACATCCCCCAGCTGCCAGACATTCCCACTTCCCTGCTCCCTCCTGAACAACTTGCATTGTTGGATGGTTCAGCTTCAGCAAAGCAAGTGGAGATTATCTTCCAAGCCTGGCTTTTAAAAATCTGGTTTGCGTAACAGCATCTTTTCAAACTTAAAATAGAGCTTGCAGCTCTGGTCCTACAAAGAACATGCAGAAAGAACCTTCAGGAGCCTGTAAGTGGGAGCACTGCTGCTGTGGGCTTGATTCAGGTGCTCTAAAGGAGGGAAGAATTCAGGTACACACCTATATTATGGATTTTGGAGCACTTTTCTAAGGAGTCCAGCACCTGATTCAGATTCCACTCCAGTAATCTGTCTAAAAACTGGATATTATCATGCACAGCTTGTACACTGACTCCACACAGTGAAGGACATGCTTAGGGCAGGAGTGAGAAGCTGCCTGAGCTGTGGAGCTCTCCCAGCTCCCAAGAGAGGGACTGGCTCCAGTTTGGAAACACTATTTTAAACAGCAGCTTCTCCTGAGAGAGGGGAGGTGCAGGGACACAGGAGAGCATTGCCCAGTTTGGGTGAGGACTCCTGATGGTTTGTAACTCTGGAACAACGATTGGGAAAAATGGACCTTCATCATCTACAGCCTGGAAGACTTAAAGGAATAAACACTACAGCGTGACCAAGAAAAGATGAGATGACAGGACTGGGTGGGACAGGCAGGGCAGGACGGGGGGCCCCCGAGCTGTTACTTTTTCTGGTGCGAGGTCGTGCGGCGGGTGCAGAAGACGGCGACGATCACCACGACCACGATGGTGATCACCCCCACGGACACGATGATCACCAGCAGCATGTTGCTGTCCAGGGGAGAGGTAGGACTTCCATGGGGACTGTTACTGCCTGTGAGGGTTTGAGATGGGAGAAAGGGGTTATTTTATTCCATAGAAAAGGCAAGAAATGCAAACCAAAGGTGTCTGGCATCCCAGAGATCAGCAGGATGAGGTGGCTGGTCTGCTTGGATCTCTGGGAAGTGCTTCTTTTTCTGTCATTTGCCACCTGTGTTTCTGTACAACTGTTGATCTGTAAGAGGATTTATAGATCCATTCCCAACTAGGTCTATCAAAACTTAAGTTCAGCATACAAATAGTTACCATATAAAAATTCAACAGTTAGTCTAAGGAGAGTTAGTCTGGGATCTTGCTAAAACTGCCATACCCCAGGCATCCCCTTGGAGCCAGAAACCACTGCACTCAGTATGAAAATCCTACAGGGATCACTTTGCCCTGAAAGCATTATTTTATCAAACATTACTGAGCATTCCTCAGGGCAAGGCGTCCCTAGCACTAACAAGGGGAAGGAGGAAGAGGAAGTTTTTCCTTCCTAATACGTTCCTACTGAAATAATTGTCCACTTGTGCACCACAGCAGCCCTTTAAAACTCCACTGGGAAGCAGATCTGCTCATGGGAACGCCAGCAGAGTTCTGCCAGACGCTCCAGGCTGGAGCACCATGGCAGGGATGCTACAGGGCTTACTGAGTGGGAACAACTATGGAGAAAAGTTCTGGAACTGATGCCAGGAGTGTTTTCTGGGTGGAAGACCAAAGTGAAATCAAACACGTGGAAATGGAAAAGCTTTGCAACAACACTCACCTCCAAGGGGGGGTTTGTAGTCGGGTCCTAAGTCCACTGGGCGACTTCCCTTCCCTGCAGATCCCGAGGCTGAAAAGGCCGGATATGTTGGAATGTTACGCACATACACCCACTTTAGCACCTCTAAGTTTCTTTTAGAACTTCTCTGTGCCCCCAAGGGCAGTTTTCCCCCTCCTTTTCTCTCCCCACAACATGATTTGGCTTCGCACAGCACCTGCACTTCTTCAAGAAAAGAAACTTCTCCAGAAGAACTGTTCAATTGTTTCCTGAGTTATTATTTTCCTAACTCAGCTCAGGAGCCTCTACTAACAGTCATTTTTAAAATGATAATAAAAATCATTTGCAGCAATGTACAGGTACATGTTGAGGCAACAGGCTGGGAATTATCCAGGTTTCCTTTCCTAACACCCAATTACAGCCAGTGTGGGAGACTGGCAGTAAGTGGAGGATCCAAAGCACAGTAAATGTAATATTAAGGCCCAGCCTATGCATAAAAACCTGCTTTCAACCTCATTCTCTTCTGCCCATAAGAGACAACGAAGCCTCACAAAACTGTTTTTGGTGAAACCTGAGGAAACCAATTCATTAGCTACATCCAAACCCTGGTTCTTTCCCTCTGTGCTTTCATTAAAATGCACTTAATGCAGAAATTGGTGAGAAGAATACTCTAGTAGGGGAAACATTCAGCAAGGTGCAAAGAACAACATTCCTCTGGTTACAGGAATCCAGAATATTTTGCACATTTTTACATTGTTCTACCAAAAAAAAAAAAACTAACCAAGAAGTCAGGCAATTTGGCAGTTTCCCAATCAGGAGAAGGATTTTTTCAGTTAAAAATCCCCTTTAATCAGGAAGTAATAAGTGTTAAAGGATGTGTAACAAATGGAAACTGTGAACCTCAAGTCGAAGCCTGTAAATTAGTCACTGAAATCAAGACAAATGGTGAAACTAGCCAAAGGGAGCAGCAGGAATTCTGATTAAACCTGGGCAGGGTAATAAGGAGGAATGCTCTGTGTGTACAGCAGGAGTTCCAGTCTATAATGATGGAGAAGATGTATTGCAGGACAAATGTGCCATGAAAAAGACACATTGCAGCTGCCAGGGCAGAGAGGACTCTGCACCCAGTGCTCTCCTTCTGAAGCACTGCCCTGACAATCCTGCAGCAGCAAGGAAGGAATTTTACAGCATGTTAAACAGCTCGTGTTTGATGTATTTGTGTCTGCATGGCCACGGAACCTGCACTGAAAAGATGGGGACAAACCCTAAATGAATCCTCTGGATCCCCGAACCCGGCACTGAGGAGCTGCTGGATCTTCCACCCAGAGAAGCTGTGGGAGACGGGGGGAATAAAAATAACCAGCAGTATTTTAGAAGGACAATTAGACACCCTGAGCATTTCTAGTTACAGCAGCTGGAGCCTTGACACAGGTGAGACCATGGAAAAGGGGGTGGATAGGAGATGGTTTCTGCTTTATGCCCATGCTTCTGCTTTATGGAAAACAGGTATTTTCAAAAAACTAAATGTCAGACTATAAACATGGCTGGTAACAGTAACTATGCAGATATATAATGATATATATAAAATGTACTGCATTTAGGCTTTCCAAAAACATTTCACTGTGTCCTGTACAATCCTTTGTTAAAACAGCACCATAAAAAAGCAACATGGCACCCATTAACAAGATGAACTACACATTAACTGGTAAGAATAACAATTAGAATTGAAAAATCATTATTCATGAAGAATATTTCTAATGAGTTCTGCAAAGACCTGTGCTCGGCCAAGCACAGTTCAATATCCTTAATAACACGAGGAAAGAGAAGGAAAATAACGCCCCTGAGTTTAACAGGTGACATAAAATCAGGGAACAGGGAGGAAGAGAGAGGATGTACAGTGCCACCTGCACAGGATCCTCCCAGAGCTCACATCCTCCCGGGGGCACCCTGAGCAATTCAGGATGAAATTTAGGCACCCAACCACGATGCTTCTCAGTATCCAAATCCTAAATCCAAGGATGAACAGTTTAAATCTTTAAATTCCAGGGAGCCCATCTCTTATGCAGTACAACCTATTCTAAGGAACAGTTTAGACAGCATTTACTTGGAATTGTTTTTTATTTAGCTTGTGAATCTCCATGTTACCCATCAGGTACCTGCAGCCACACAATGTTATTTTAACTCTGTGTGACTTTAGGATGGTTTTCCAAGGATCAGAGACTTTAATCTTTGCTTTTGCCCTCGGCCAGTGCAACTCCTTGAGGTCTGACAGCAACTGTCACTAAGTTCTGACACGAGCTCTGTGCTACCAAAGTGTGTGGGAAAACAGCATCATGTGCTTAGTACAGAATAAAAACATTAAAGCTGGGAGAGAAAAAAAAGACAGAACCATCAGGGCCAGAGAATCAACCCACTGCAGTTTGGGTCCTTCCCAGTCCCAAGTAACTTGCTGCCTCTTTCCTGAGAGTCCCAGTTCAGTGATGCTGTCACAGAGCAGCTCTTCAGCTCCTTTCCTGCATTTCTTCTGCCTTCTCCTTTCCTACATTTAAGCTGCTGCCATGATTTATAATCTCTGAGTGTTCCAACAGGAATTCTGAAACAACTCTCTTGGCTTTTATGATTTATAAATAATGGGATAAGATTTAACCAAATTGTTACTAGAAGAACACGTTACTTTAGGATGGATGGAAGAATTAGCTCTCTGCTGAAATGGGGTTAGAACAGAAAAGAGCAACTTTTCCCTAAAACCTTATAACCTTCCCCAATTCCCTCCCGCTGCACCTGGGCACAGACAGTGTCAGGGAGAGCCCAGATCCAAGCTCCCACCTCTGGGACAGGGGCTGGTTATGAATTTCCTCCCTAACTCCCTCCTATCAGCAGTATTTGGTGCACAGGGTTTTTGTAAAAGCATATTTAATAAATAACTGCTCAGTAACAAGCTGCAGAGCCAAGTCCAACCCTCTCAGCCCCTTTAGGATCTCTCTAATTGCAAGTCTAAGCTGTTTGCCAATGGCTGTTTAAACTCATCCCTTCAGACTAATTCTTCCCTTTTTATTGGGCTTGTAGGTTATTTGGAAGAAAGCAAGAACAGCCCTGGGACATTCACCTTATCATTCCATGTAGGAAGCCTCAAAGCTCCCATTTTCCAAGCAAACATTTGAAAGCCTTAAGGCTTTTAGGAGCCAGTGCTGGGCTCCTCGGGAGAGCCTGGACTCCAAAGGAGCTGACAGACAGAATCTCTCCTGCAGAGAGCTTTCCAGAATGAGCATCCTTGCCTTTCTTACGACAACAGTCCTGGATGTGGAGCTCACAAAGAGCACTTGTGCTAATCAGAATCAGTTTGACCTCCATCCCCTTGTGCCAAGGTCCTGCAGTAACAGGCAGGGGCTGGATGGCCCATCCCTGCAGGAGCGTCCCCACCCACGTGGCCCTTCATGGGACCCCTGACTACAGAGATCACTTTATGTTCCCAACACCAGACCACAGACAGGACTCCCAGTTCTTCCACTATTAAAAGCAGAGCGGGAACTCTCCCATTTCCAGTCAGAGCAGCAGGTATTTGTTTCATTTAGAAAATGCAACAGCACACGGACAGCAAAACCAGGATGGGTGAAGGATGGAGTGAAGAGAAATGCTGGCTGTTCATTTACCTTGGTCATTGGGCATTTTATCTGAGGACTCAGCTATGGGGCAAGCACAGGGAGGAAAAAACAAGAGAGATCACAAGGCTTGAAGAGTGAGACAGAATTTCAAGTTTCACAAAGCACAGGCAGACTGGCTACAGCACATTTCTGACCACCAATACTCACGTGGAGAAGTGTCCAGGGCCAGGTTGGATAGGGCTTGGAGCAGCCTGGACTAGTGGAAGGTGTCCCTGCCCATGGCAGGGGGTGGGACTGGATGATCATTAAGGTTCCTTCCATCCTAGTTCTGTGATACGTTTCCATGATAATAAACTCATAACTTTTTCACCCCGAGCACTTTTCTCAAGCTATCTCACATTTGTACTAGTTACCACCTACCCACCAGCATCAGTTCTTAATTCAGGAGCCTGTTGTGTCCCACGAGTTCCCCCTGCACCACCCCAGTCCCAGGGAGCAGAGGTGACACAGTCCTGGAATATTACTGTAGCCAAACCTGGGCTTCTCATAACTAAGGACCCAGGAGCAGTCACAGCACCATTAACCAAAGAGCTGAGCACAGGGGTTAACTCCAGGCAAGAGCAAGCCAACAGGGAATTCCACTCTAACCAAGCTCCAGGCTTTTCCAGGGTGAGCACAGACTGCGCGCTCCTGGTGCTCGTCTTTCTGGAGGAGCTGTCGGGATGCAGGTGCCACTTTACCTTTGGGGGTTCTGAACTGCACGGCCTCGGACATGGGCCCCATTCCCTTGGAGTTCCGGGCCTGGATTTTGAAGTAATAGGGCGTGTCCAGGGTCAGCTCCTGGATCTGGTGGGTCAGCCTGTTCCCCACGACCGGCTCGATGACCCAGTCGTGGATCTCGGCGTTAACGTCCGTGCTGTAGTAGATGATGTATCCTGTTCCCAGGGAAGAGCAGGAGAGTCACCAGATCCCACAGAAAACGAGGATTAGGGGTTTCTAAGGGTGTTCTCACTTTTCCCAGGACTAAGAATGCATCCAGATACCAGCCACCCTTCCCACCTGTTATATGGTGAGAGGAAAAAAGCCCTTTAAAATATCAAGATTATTTCTGACCACTGTTCACTGCACATGGAGAAATTGCTCATTTCCACCTCTTTAGCTATTTATATGTAAAATAAGATAATGCTGTTATTATCAAAACATCCTCAAAGTATTACTGTTATAATATTATTATTATAATACATTATTTAAATAATGTTCAAACCACAAAACATTCTCATGCACAGCTCAGCAACATGTGTTCAGTAGTTTATAATTATTTTATTTTCAGTGTATTAACAAAGTGTTAATAAACAAAACAGTGTTTTCCAGTGTATTAACAAAGATGACAATAATCTGAAGAGAACTGAGGTTGTCCTGCACATTCCAGGAAAAAAAAAGGAATGGGAGGAGTTTATGTTCTGTTTTTGAAAGGCATTGCAATTGTAAAAATCAACATGAAGTAAAAGCTTTATAGCATTTTTTTACGTATGAAACGCAGAGCCTCAGCATGAAATATATACTTGAACCAATATATATGTGTACATATATATTATTTATTATTTATATTGCCTATATGCTATATTACAATAATATATATAAATATTATATATTGCATTATATATTTTGGTGCATATTATATTTAAATATTATTTACGGTATATTATTTATATTTATTGTTTAGTATTTTGCATCTGTAATATATATTACACACATACATACATTTTTACACATACATATGTAAGTAGTGACAGTTCAAAGCACTGCAGTGGCACAAGCAGTGAGTTAACTTGTGACTGCCCTCATTACTCAGCAGGTTTAACGCTGCACATCAGGAACCCAGCCTGGCACAGCTCAGTATTCCAAACCCATCCCAACCACATCCAAGGGAGGTGGGAGCTGCAAAGCCAAGTATTCCACAGACAGGCTGCCCAGGGCATGGAATGACATCATCCCTCGGGTTTTATGGCACTACTCAATGCACAGAGGTAATGACTCATTAGTTAATGAGTCATTAGTGGAGCCTGGAGCTGTCCCTTGGCCAGGGCTGTTCCCACCAGAGGGCACTCGACCCCCACATCCCAAAAACTGCCTCATTCCCTGGAAAAGGGAAGCTCACGCTTGTGCACTCGGACTTACCACTGAATTACTATTTTATCTGATGTTTTAACCTGCTGCTTATGCACAAACTAATAAGCACTGGATGTTTTTGTTCAACCTATGTGGATAACTAAGGTTGCACTTCAGAGCACACACTGCAAGGGCAGTTCTTCCTGGGAAAATGGGATAATTTTGCTCATTTTCCATGTGCAGGTAACTGCTGGTCTCTGTATGTGGTTCTCCCTCTCTCCCTCTCGCCCTCGGTGTCGGATATTTGTTCCTGCCCTGCTTGAAGGCCCTCACTGGCCACCACCAGCCAAGTCCTTTCACGGGCACTTCATATAAAGGCTCTTGTTTCTCCACTCAAACCCTCCTTCCCACAAAGAGGAAACATCTTGCTGCCTGTTCCCAGGGATCTAACTCAGTTCAGTCTCGTCCAGAACCTGGGCTCCAGTCCTGCCCAATCAGGTGATCCTGCACCGTGGTTAATTCTGAGCACAAACCCAAACCCATTCACTGCAAACAATATGCCATTAAAATCTGATTTAAGCTTAAAACCTGGCATAAAAACAAAGTAAAACAGAAGTGAATTATTTCAGAAAGCCCCTTGAAATGGGAATCCAAAACAGAAATTACAGACAGGAACCAGGAATTATCACTTTCTGTACAATGATTTATCCTCTGTGGCAGCAATGCACTTAAAGGCAAATAACAGTTTACTCCTAATGGGACTGTCAGGGGACTAATAAACTGCCTTTAAGTCTGTTCTGTGACACAAAAACGCCACAAAGATGACAAAGAGCACTGGGATGGCTTCTCCTAAATAAACCACTGATGGGCCAGAGGCATTATGGACCATTTCTGGAGGCCTGCTATTAGAACAGCACAATCTGAGGAAGGCAAAGGTTATGGAGATATTTAAACTTCCAATTATATTTCTGGTTCCACTCCAATTTCCCACTGCAGTTAGTTTAGATCTTAATATATTTTTATGAGGTACGAAAGTAAATAATTAATCTGAGCCACTACAGGATAGAGCCGATAGGGAGCTCTTGGCAGCCCTGGGCTAAGGGGAGGGTGGGACACGGTGACAGGGTCATGCAGCACCCCCTGGGCTGTCCCCTGCCCCTGCCCACCTGTGATCTTGCCGTTGGCCTCAGAGGGGGGCTGCCAGTTCACGATGATGGTCCGGGGTTTGCCCTCCTTGCTCACCACGGTCACGTCCTTGGGAGGGGAAGTGGGCACTGCGAACACACAGAACCAGGCTGTCAGTCCCACTGGGTACAAACAACACCCTCAGCTCCCTGGGTTTTTGTTTCTATATGAATGCAGCTTATTTTGGTTTGTTCTCTTCGATGTTTTATAAATCCACCACCTACTGTAGTGGTCTCACTGATTTACTCCATTCATTGGTGACCCGGAGTGCAGCACCTCCTTCCCAGATGGAGCTCCCCCTTCCCAAGGCACTGCTGTCACCACATGCTGTGATTCAGGACTGAGTGAGCACCGGTGTCCCCAAAAACATAGATCTTTGGACAACTCGGATCACTGACTTCTCACCTGAATTTCTTCAGTCATCAGAAAGATCATACAAACTCGTGAAAGAAATCCATTTTATTTAGGTAGGCACATGAAATATCTCCCTATTTTCAGGATTATGGTGGGACTGAGACCCAGAGGTTGTGGACTCCCCATCTCTGTGTCCAAGGCCAGGCTGGACAGGGCTTGAAGCAACCTGGGCTAGTGGGAGGTGTCCCTGGCCAGGGCAGGGGGTGGAATGAGATGGGCTTTAAGGTCCCTTCCAATCCAACCCCTTTTGAGATTCTATGATTCCAGAAATGCCAATTTACCACGTAAATCCAAATCAGCAAAGCAAATCCACCAGTAATTTCGAATCTGCAACTGCTGACTGACTTTACTGAAGGACTATTTGTGATTTGGAAGGAAATCTGCACCACAGAAGCATTTGAAAGGCATTTGCTGAGCACAACTTGTGTTAACTTGGATATTGGATATACTAACACAATAATTGTAGCCCGGAGTGCCTGCAGCACTTCCTGCATTTCAAGAGCTGTATTTAAGTTACCAATTAGAAATTCATCCCTCCATCCTCTGAGATGGGCACCTGGTATCCCTGTGTGAGGAACAGGTGGGAACCAGGACAGTCAAAGCCCAAAAGTTACTGTAAATATTACCCCAAATACATAAAAAGAAGATTCAGAGGAAAAACAATCAGGACTAGCCCATAGGAAATCACTAACACTGAGCCCATGATCCCGTATTTTCCTTCATCATTAGTTGAGGAGCAAGTCCTACACAAGGCTGCTACTCAGGATATTCCAAAATAATGAGCTCAGGAATTTGGCCAGTAATACAAATCACAAGATCTTTTATGAGAAAATATATTTAGCCTTTTTTTTAAAAAAATTTTTTTCTTAGTTCCCCAGTTTTGAGGTCACATTTGCAAATATTCTTTACAAGCACTTCAACTTGAGATTTCCTATTTAAATGCAACGAGACCTCCTGCATCATTGCTCGTGTGCTTTTTGAGGTTCAAATTCTCTCTTAAGATCTTTATCTCTGCAAGTTTTATAGTCCCTGCCCTTGGTGCAGAGTTGTGGGTGAGGACTGCACAGGTGTCAGCAAAAATAGCAAACAGAGTGTTTTAACCTGGGAATAGTCACTGGGATGGGAAAGGAGCCTCAGCCCAGAGCCAGTCCCACATCACGGAATTCCCTCCAAAAGCCACAACAGTGTTTTCAAAAGCAACTGAAGCTCACTAATGGTTCATGGGACTTCAGAGTAAGTTCAGAGATTCCAGATTTTATCCAGGTTTTGCTTTTTCTCATGCCTTGTTACAGAACATTTGGAAGCTCTCACTAATTCTTTGCACGCTTGATTTTTTGGCTGTATTTTAATTTAGCATAAGAACTCCAGGCTCATTTGGATGGGCTTTTTGTCCTTTACAGTTCATCTAAGAGCAACCTAAGCATAATAAGCAGTAAATTTAATTGCACAAAGTTCATTTAACACTGCAGGATAAAAAGAGCTAATGAGGGGCACGTCGGGGGAGAGGGTCTGGCCCTCACAGTTACTCCGTGGGCCCAAGGTTTTCCTTGGCAGCTACAAACCCTTTTCTGTTCTGAGTAGGAATTTAGGGCTCATTTGGATGTCTTAATTCCTACTGTGATTTTTTTTGTCTTCATTCGCCTCATGCACCTCCTCACTCTGTCATAATTATCATCACACAGCAAATTTTAATTATTATTTGCTGAAGTATTTTCTTTGTATTTGCTATTACCGTGCTCTTTTTGAGACGTTTCAAGCACATACTTTATTCTCTCCTGCCCATGAACTGTGGTACATTATTCATCACTTCTCTGTAATTTGATGTAAATTCTCCTGCATGCAATCATCCTTTGGAATTTTGAAGGGTGTTGTTGTTTTTTTAATCAGAATTTCTGACTATTCAGAAGACCCCTCCTCCCCCTCTTCCCAATAAGTATCATCAGCAGAATCATTTAAAAAACAGAAAGGTGGCAGACCTGGCTTGATTTATTTCTATTCAGCCCCCCTAGAAGCCCAGGGGTACCTAATTCAAAGGTGGTCCCGTGTGCTGTCATGCTCCAGGTGCTGGATCTGCGCCCCTTGGTCACCATCACCGAGAACTCATACAGGGTGTTGGGCTTCAGCCCCGTCACCAAATAGCTCAGGGTGGTGGCATTGGCAGTCTGAAAGAAAGGCAAGTGTCAGGAACTGCTGAGCCATCAGTCACAGCTCTCAGGTGTCTCCAACATTTCCATAACCACAGTCATTAATTCCGGGAGGTTTCTTCTCTCTTATGCAAATTCATCAATCAAGGATTAACGTGCAGTTGTTTTACCCTCAACTAGAGATTCTCTCTGCAATCAGCACGAGATTTAATAGCAGTCAATTATAAATTAAGAAAGGCAACACAAGGTCCAGGGCCCACTTGTTATGCAGTGGCTAAATCACTGTTTACCTGGGGGGTTAATTTACAGCATTTCATTAACTGGTCTGGCTGAGGAAAACAATAAGCCCAGCTAATAACAATCCTGATTGAATCCTGGAGCTGCCTCCCAAATTCCTGCAGAATTTTCAGGACATTCTTAAATAAAATAAACAATCAACTTAAGATACACTAGTAAGACTTGAAGAGAATGAAGCTTTACTAATACATAGACTTTTTCCAGTACAAAATGGTTATCTAGGATCACACACAAAAAGTACACACTTATTGAACAGAAATTTTAGAATTTCTAAGTAAGAATTTCTATATGGAATTTCTATTATAGAAGATCTTACTAACTCTTCACACACTTGATTTCTGGGCTGTATTTTAAAAAGAACTCCAGGCTCATCTGGATGGGCTTTTTGTCCTTTACAGTTCATCCACAGGGAAACTTAAGCATAATAAGCAGTGAATTTATTGCACTAAGTTCATTTAACACTGCAGGTTTTTATACATAAATAGTGGAATTTGTAACTCAGCCGTTTTTAAATATCTGGTATTTGCTATACGTGGCTTGAACACCAACAGAATGTACTGGAGGCTGTGGGAAGGAAAAGGAAGGTGTATTTACAGATATGGCTATTCCTTACCTTGGCCTGCAGTGATCTAAACATGGAATTAAAGAGTTGTTTCAGTCTTTGACAGAGCCAACAACTGGGTACAGCCACTGCCTCCAGAAACAACATCTCCAGCTAATTAATTTTCAAGGTAAAGGCATGTTTCTTGGGGGCTCTGTGAGTAACACAGTCCAAATTCTGTAAGGAAAACCCTGATTTGTCAAGTATCAGGGAGAGCCTTTTTGTCTTACCCTGGGTGGAAGTCCAGGAATTGTGATCCAAGGGATGACTGTGGTTTGTGCCAAGTATTTTGCTCATTCACCAACATCACAGGGGTGCCCAGTCATCAAGGACTCATATAATGAATTCAAATTAAATCCTCTATTAACCTTACACCTTCACTTGGTACACCCTGAGTGTAGCTTTGGAGTAAGTGGATTGTGGCTGAGTGGTTGTGACAAAGCTGGACCAGGCACAGCTCCCTGGGAAAGGAGGGAGCAAAGCCTTGGGCTGGGACAGCGAGGGAATGACAAGGCCAAAGGAGAAACCTTGCATTCTGAGCTTCCTTAGCCCCAAAATACACACCAGCTCTTCCTCTCTGGAATGCCTGTGGGAATTCCAAGAGCACTGGAACATTCCCTGGTTTATAGTTCCTGGTCTCTCCCAGCTGCAGCTGGGTTCCTTTCACAGGTTAAAGTTCTGGTTTTCCCTACGGCTCTGAATCCTGGTATCTTTTAGTCTCCCTGCACCTCCCACTGGACGTAAATAACACATCAAGGCCCAGCTGGAGGCTCAGACTTCTCTGCTTTCTCCATTTTTTAACACCACTCTTAGGTGGTTTAATATTTTTGGTTCTGCTTAAGAGCTGCCTGTTGGACCCCAAGGAGCTGCAAGACAACCCCGGTCCCCAGCAAAGGCTCTTTGGAAAACTCTGATCCACATCGGTGCAGCAACACAGCTCAAGCACACTGGAGCCTTTTAGGAACTGTATCCCATCTGTTCCTGTGTTTACAGGCTCCAGATTGACACAGCTCCTGTACAAACTGAGGGGAAAAAAGGCTCTTTAAGGTGGAACCACTTGTGTTGGGAGCACAGAGCCCCTTCAGCAGCAGTTTGGGAGTGCCAGTGAGAAACAGGGGAAAAAGAGAGAAAATCTGAATGGACGGTCCCAACGTCCATTGGGATGAGAGGGATGGATGAAACCACACTGTGCTGAACAGATGCAGCTCTGGATCCTGGAGAACGGAGTTTCTGTGCCCAAGGCTGCGGAACAGTCGCAGGATGTGGGTTCTCCAAACATCCAGGTGCCACAGGATTAGAGCAAAGGCCCCCAAACTTCTGTGCTTTCAGGCAAATGCTTTGTGACTGATTCTGAACTATATTCCATCATTACATATTGGCTTTGGTCCACAGTAAAACTTGTTACCCACTGGCCACCAGCACCAGGAATGGTGGGAATAGATCATTTACCACTGAGGGTGGGTTTTTTTAAGCAGTTAACTAAAGAAACTGTAGCTTTATTTAAATCACTCCTGAGACCTCCCCTGCACATGACTCAGGAATGTGGGCTTGCCTTTAGAGGAGGAATACACTTATAACAATATCTTTTCATTTCAATAAAAAAAAAAAAATCAGGACTATAACAAGATGGCTCTGCAGGAGCATAAAGGGGACTCCACTGGCTGGGTATTATAACAATCAGTTCCTCTAAGCCTCATTGCAAATGTGAAATTTGCAGTCAGCACCTTTGAGGCCTCCAGATAACTCTGAAAATTAATAAAAAAAATCCAACCAACCAACTAAAAAAAACAAAACCCCAAATCCAGTCTCCAAATCAAAATAGATGAAAATGGAGAAAGGCAGGGACACATCATAAAGTTATTGTTGTGTATTCTGCATCCATCCAGTTCCCAAAGGAAAGGTTCAACTCGGCATGAACAGAAAAGGTTGTAAAAGGAACTGAAAACCAGGAGGGTTAATCTTTTCCCTGCATGACTGGCCCCCAAATTCAGGTTCTCTGCTGGCTGGATAAGAGGCAGAGAGTCAGTAACACAGACCTTCCAAGTGTCCAACTGTCCCTGTGTCCCTGGCTCCGGAGCAGAACACCCTTCTGGAAGTGCTCTTCCCTCCACTCCCACGACACCGCAGCTTCAGCTCTCTCACCCACAGGACACAAAACCAACCTGGAACGATCCTGCCCCTCCTGGCACAGCTCTGAGGGGTATTCTTACCCTCAGCTGCCAGCTCACCCTGGCTGCACACAGAACTCCTCGTCCCTGACCCCCGGAGCTGCTGGAGCCAGTACCTTGTACTTGGTGTTGGCCGGGATGTTGGTTTTCCAGCGCACTGTGTAGTACCGAGCGTCCGTGATCTTCTGGTTCTTGGGCAGAGAGTTGTCTGCCCACGTGATCCGGATGGTGTCGTGGCTCAGGATGGAAGCCTGAACTCCCACCGGGGGCATCATGGGAGACGGGTCTGGCACTGGAGTGTATGGAGCATTAATAACAAACAAATCAACCTCGGAAGTGTCTGGGGAATCGATGGGCAAAGAGTCGGGGATTACAATTAAAACAGAAGGAGGTGGCATTTTAATGTAAACCAAAACAAAAAAGGGGAAATGCAGGGTAGTGCAATGAGATGGAGGGTGAGGAATGGAGAAAAAGAGAGAAAAGCCAGAGTTAATAGGTGACATCAGACTGGTCAATAACATCACTCTTGCATCTCTTCCCCTCTATAGACAGTAAGACAACACAGACATGCTGGTATAATACTTAGTGGTATTAGTGTGCAGTGCCCTCAACCACGGCCTGAGAACCCCAAACACACAGTCATTTTAACTTTATTTTCCTCACAATGTCCACTGAGTCCTCTTCCAGAAAACAACAAGGAGAACAAAGAGCTGGACTCCTTCTGGATGGGGAAGTGTCACTTCACACCCAGGGAGCTCCCAGCAGCTTTTAAAGCATGTTATGGGCATCGAGTCCCAGGTATCAGACAAATTTACAGTAACTGTGCAACTGCAATTCCAGTGTCCTCTAGAAAATCTCTAAGGATTTTAGTCCTGCTCTCCAGGACTAAACCAAAGTGCTGCACCTACAGCAAACCCCTCGGTGGTGTCACCAGGGAGCCCTCACATGGCAACACCTCACCTGCAAACAGTTTCCTCTGCTTAAACTCTTTCAAAATTAAAACTTCCATGAACTTTTTGGTGTAAGTGACAGCACAGTGAGACTTAGATAAAGCAAACACACATCATATTCAAAATCTCAGTGTAAAACACCAAAAAAGCTGTATTTGCCCCTAAAACCCAAAACAAGGGCTGTGCCTTTAGAACGGCACCCCCAGGTTCTGGGCTCACGTAATGTTAATGTTGGGAACAAGAACATCTATCAGCAGCTGACAGGTAAGTTCTGTAGTTTCCAAATGACCCCAATTTTAGCTGATTTAATGTGGAACGTGTGAGGCAATCCCTGATCAGTGAGGGCAGCCAGTTAAAGGGATGGGGAGCACTGGGTGGCACTGACAAACCAGACTCTTCCACCCCACAGCACCACATTCCAGCAGCTGTGCAGGACTGGGAAGAGCCCCTGTTCCTTACCAGAGTGGGGCCGGGTCACGGCGCTCTCGTACAGAGGGATCCCTTCCCCCACGTTGTTAAAGGCTTTCAGGGTGATCACATAGTGGGAGCTCGGGTCTAAAGGGAAAAAAGAGATTAGAATATCAAATGAATCCTATTTTCTGCTTCTCCATGTTCCCTTTGTTCAGTATTTTAATTTTTAACTGAAATATATGAAATAACTTAATTTGAACTGAAAGTCTCCGTATAGACCTTCTGTTTGTGTTCCCGGAATCCCAGACTGGTCTGGGTTGGAAGGGACCTTAAAGTTCCTCTCATTCCTCTGCCGTGGGCAGGGACACAACAGCTCTCATCAGTGGAAGTCTCTAGTCATAGCAAATCCCCCTTAAGTACAGCCAGAAGAGCAGTGAGGAAAAACAATTTAAAAGGAACATTTTACACTGCTCTACTACAAAATGACTCAAACCTCTGATTTTATGGGACTTCTCAATACTAATATTTCTTTGGCTTTCAGGCTATTATACCCACCACAGAGAATTCTGTGGAGGGGTGAGTCTACTTTTCTTTTAATGTAGCTGCCAGTGAATGAATCTTGGTGACATTTCAGCTCCTTCTTTTGCCTGAAGCCACCCGTCCTGCAGCCCCAGCCGGAGAACAAGGGGTCCCTGCTGCTGCTCAATACAGGAGGGGTTGTGCCAAGGGCTGCAGGAGGTGAAAGGGGCAGGGCTGGGGGTCCCCCCGGCTCACCCAGGTTCTCGATGGTGTAGTATCTCTGTTTATAGTCCACCTTGATGGTCTGGGCATGGGGGGAGCCGATGCCGTAGCCGATGGCGTAGCCCCTCACCACCACGTTCTGGTTCTCCGGGGGGGTCCAGCTCACCACGATGCTGGTGACCAGGGGACGGACGTGCAGGGAGCTTGGAACCTCAGGAACACGAGTTTCTGTCATGGGAAAAGGATGGATTTCAAGGCTTTCTCTCCAATAAATGTAATTCCATGAATAACATGGGGTAGGAAGGCCAAATGAAGCACTTCTACTCTGTGTGCAATGAGCACGTAACAACGGGAAGAGCTCTGGTCTCCAAGGGAGAGCAAAGTGCTCCAACAAACAGAGCTTTGGATACTGTTGTATTTTAATAGATCCTCTCTTTAAAAGAATGGGCAGCTGTACTGAAGAAAGTATCACATTTGCTCAGGGCACTTTCTGGATGGTTGTGCATGTTCTTACCAATTTTTCCAAATACACATTAGATTTATCCCATCCTTCCCCTCCCCAAAGCAATCTACTTCCAGTTCCATCATACTCCTTACTTGTGGGCATTAAAGTAATTATACTGAAAATCCTGACAAGGAAAGAAAGATTCCTGAGCTTATTGTAGCATTACACAGGATATTCCAAAGCTCTGAGATTGCACCCTACATCTGTCCTACACTTGTCAATGCCTAAATCCCTGGGTTCGCATAATTCACAAAATACAAGCAGAAACTACACAGCCAAACTAAAAGATCAAAAAGCAGAGAGTCCATATCAGATGTTCAAACTTTACCCCCCAAAATCATCACAAATCTCTTCCCAACCCAGAGAGAGATGAAATGTGGATCCTTAAAACCAGGACTTCCACAACATGCCACTGTAAGCTTCTCATGTTTTACTAAAAGGTTTTTTCCCTACTTGGATTCGAACCTAAAAGCAACCTCACAACTGTCCCTACAGTGTCTACAACTTTAGTTTAACTTCTCAGAGGTTAAATAAGATTTCTGTCATCCCACCAGAGCCGCTGTGTGCCCATGGATTATAAACAGTTCCATGCAATAACAAACTGAGCTCCCCACTCCAAAATAAAAACAAGGACTTCTGCTTCCTGCACGGATTTCATTTTAATGAAACATGCTGCATTTCTCTAAAAACATTTAATAAAGCACCACAATAGGATTATTTGGATCATAATACAGCACTGCCCTGCCAGCCCGGGAGGGCTTTCTGGTCTCCCGCTGACACAGCCCATCAATTAAAGTTCACAACTATTAAACACAGCAAAGCTCCAACTGCAGCCTGAGAGGTGACATTTTTAACTGCACAGAAGTTGGTGCACTGGGGATAAACTTTGTACAACTGTTTAACACCTCCTGCTCTGTACTCCTGGGACACCTGCACCAACACAGCACTGTCACACTCCAGCTGTACCTTGAGGAGACTGTCAGGTGAATTATTTTCTATTTAAATTCAAAAAGCAGCCATGGAATGAAAAGAAATTATGCCTTCCCTGCCTACTGAACCTGAGAAGTGCAAGATTAGCTGCAAACACATTTGCATGGTGTTAAAATTATCCACATGAGCTTCCTAAAGAAAGAAACCCAAAAATACCCATCATCTCCTCAGTGTGCACATACGAAGTTCTCACATATGTACACAGAATGATCTGAATATCAGGTTACGTTGTCTTAACTGTGAATTTTTATTACTTTATTCATTGGAAAGAATATGCAGAAAGAAATTCAGATTTCCTGCAAGGACTGCAACATTCCAAATTTAAATGACAAAGTCAACAGAGAAGGAAAAGTTCCTTTCTTCTCCCTCCTTCTGCCCTATTTAAATTTAAATTTAATCCTGATGCTATCCTCTGGCAAAGTATTGTTAACTCTAATTCAGGGACCTTTTCATTACCTCCTGAAGTGCCTATTTGCACAGCTCTGCTCCAGTTTGGGGACCTCGTGGCTTCTCAAAGCTCCACAGTTGTGTCATATCCACTTAGGGGAAGACAGACACACAGACCAAAGTGATTTCAACTCTTAAAAGTCATTTGAATTATCTACAGAGCTGAACTGCACTGTTAACACTGGAGCAGTGAGAACAAGGATTAAGTTGAGCATCAGCCTTGCAGAGCACTGAGACTGGAGCAGGGGCTCTCCAGGGCTTTCTGAGCCGACTGTGAAGGATCTTCCAACAGTGGAGAGTAGATATTGAAACACTTTCATTATTTCATCTTCCAGCTGCCAGGAAACCTGAACCTGAGGCCACACAGATGTGAAAGACACGGCTGGATCCTGTGGCACTGAGATGGAATGACCCTCTCAGCTCCTTCCACAAGGCCAAGAGAGAGTGGCCCACAACAAGGAAAAGGGAACTTGGGTGCAAACTACTAATTAGAGACTTTTTGGAAGTGGGAACAGGTAGGCAGTTCCAAAGACATTCCCCTCAGCCATCCTTTAAAAATAGATTTTTCTTCCATTTTACTGGCTCTTGGACAGATCTGGGAGGTAATCACAGAATTGCTTCTTTGAATCCTGCCAGAATCAGGTTCCCACTTGTAAATTATTCCACTGTAGGAAAGACCAAATGTCTGGACCAATTACCACAGGTCAAAATTTGTCACAGAACATTTTCTACTTTAATTGTTAAACTCGACACTGGGAAAACAAGCTATTACCACGGTTCTGTATATCACAGACCATGAATCCATGGATTTGGTGAAAGAGACTTCACTGCTGATGGGAGATATGGCCTGAAAATACAATCAATCTCCCTTTTCTCCTCAAGTGGCAAAATAACAGTTACTGTGGGTCAAAGAAAGCACAGCACCAATGAATCATGGGGGTAGGACTGCAAAGGGCCTGTGGGGGACAACGTTTTCCTTTATTTATTTCTTTCCTACTGTGGCAGCTCATTGTCACTCATAATTGGGTATTTGACACTTAGTGCTAACATATGGCACTAGAAAGTGTAGAAGTAGGGTTTGATTCCAAGCCATTTTGTTGACTTGGCAAGAATTTTCTGTTAAAATAGACATTAACTTAATCAAAATTGAATCATAAATGAAACCTATGGTACAATTAGAACACGGTAAAACCGACGGGTTTGCCTTTACAAAAGGCAATGAAATTCCAGTGTGCTCAGCCCCTGAGCTGCGATGGCTGTGAGGTCCCTGAGCTGTGATGGCTGAGGTCCCTGAGCTGTGATGGCTGAGGTCCCTGAGCTGTGATGGCTGAGGTCCCTGAGCTGTGATGGCTGAGGTCCCTGAGCTGTGATGGCTGAGGTCCCTGAGCTGTGATGGCTGAGGTCCCTGAGCTGTGATGGCTGTGAGGTCCCCCCGTCCCAGTGCTGCTCTCACCGTCCAGGTCGCTCTCGAAGGTCTCCGCTGACACCCAGTCGGTGGCGGGGCCGGTGCCGTTCACGGTCATGGCGGCCACTCGGAAGCTGTACTCGGTGCCTCGCTCCAGCCCTGGCACAGGGACAACCCCAGGGATCAGCATGGGAATTCCCACCGCGGGCAGCAATCCCAGACCCGACTGACACACTGGGATAACCTGCTGGAAAAAAACCTCCCACCCCCCGCTGCCACCAGAGGGTCCTGAGGTCAGGGCTGGGAGCAGCCCCTCAGCCAGGGGACACCAGGGAGGGGACAACCGGGGCTGGGATATGGCCCCCTGTCCCACAGACTGCTGGAAGGGACTCTGAGGTGCTGTGTGCAGCCAGCTTTAATTCACAGCTCTTAATTAGTTTTAATTACTAATTACATCCACAACTAAACCTAGAGGTGACACAGTAGCAGCAGCTGAGCAAACTGTGCAAACTGTTTAGTGTCTGCAAGAGTCTATAATAAAAAATAATAAAAATTATAATAATAAAAATTGAAGCAGTGTGAAAATGCACTCAAAATTTGATATCTGGAACAAGCTTTGTTGTGACAAAAATATACTCGAGTTACAGGAACATCTCAATTCTGTGATAAAACTGAGACTTACTAAGTCATAGCTTGAATTTCTGAGAAAAAAAAAATCAGAACATGTTGTTAAAAACTGCGTGTTCCTCCTCTAGAATGTCACGATTTCTTCTCTTTTGACCAACCAATCGTTTGCAGAGATTTTAAAAATGAACAAAACGTTGTCTTGCTCCTGATCTCACACACTGCTCACTTCTGTAAACAGGATTCTAGTTCTGGTAACAATATGTAGTTTACACTAAGTGATGGACCAGACTGGATTTTTAAGTGTACAAAATAGAGGATGTATTACATTTACACTAGAAAGGAGGAGAAAGGTTGATTCCAATGAAAGGAGGTGGGGTGATGTGCAGGGGTGGATCAGGCTCTGAGCTGGGTTATTGGTTATCACCTGCAGTATCCCCAGTCCCTGCTCCTCTGGAATCCTTCCCCACATTCCATTCCTGGCACTTGGACAGATGCTGCAGGCACCCCTCATGCCTCTTATAAGGAATCATCCAATCCATTTAGCAAATTTATGGCACAATCGGGTCAGCAGCCCTCAGCTCTCACCTGCAGCCTCTGCGACCTCGGAACCCTCCAACACCCGTCTGAGATGTGACTCAGTTTCTCTCCCAAGGCAAGACCCTACAGAATCCTCCCTCTGAGCCCTTTAAAAGCCCCCCCCCAGACCCC
>VZRE01009771.1:445263-566376 GCA_013396775.1 Cephalopterus ornatus
CCCCAGTGCCAAGCCTTGCTCACCCTCGATGAGCTGGGACAGCTGGGTGCCCCCGACGCTCTCAGTTACGTCGCTCTTGCGTGAAACCTTCCGGTAGCGGATTTTGTAGCCGGTGATTTGTCCGCTGTGGGTCCCTGCAGGAGGGGGCTGCCACTGCAGCAGGATGCTCTGGGGAAGGCAGCACAGGAAGGCATTGGGAGAGAAGTTTTTAGGAAAGGCTTTTAAAACAAGTCTCCACTCACAATGACCAAGTGTTCAATTTTCTTTCTGAAGCGCCCAGGACACTACAAACGTGTGTTGGTGTGTGCACACACTGCAAACAACAGTTAACCAGCAGGAATTCAAGATCCGGTCCTTCAGGCTTTTGTGCCTGATTAAACCCCTTTCATCAGGAGCCTTTGGTGCACTCTCACTGTCTTATTGCATCCCATGTCCAGCCCACCACCGGACTGGAGCTCCCAGCACTTCAAGCCCCACGCTCAGATATTCTCCTGCTGGGCAGCTCACACACAAAGAGCTCAAAAGTAGCATGGGAGAAAAAAGACCCATAGCAGCTCTAAAATGTGGTCAATCTAAGGCCCACCAGCCTTTAATTGTCCATTACCAAAGGGAGATTTGCCACATCTTACCTTGGAATTCCGTACCTCCAGCGTCAGATTCTGTGGTGGAGCACTGGGGACTAGAAACATCAAAGGAATTACAATTCCAAAATTTTCAAACATGGGATTTCCTTACCCAACCACTCTCTGCTCTCATTCACTATGGAAGTACAAACCCTTCTGGTTTAAGACACTTTATAAAGGACAAAATCCTCCCAGAGGTACTTTCTGACACACAATGACTGGCTGAGGAGGGTTCTGTGTTTTCATCACAAGCAACTCTTTATTTAAGTCCTCAGTTACCACAGCTATCTAAATAAAAACTGTTTTATATTTAAAGGTATATCACACAAACTCTCAGAGATGAGATCCCACTCAGTCCTTTCCCAAAGCAAATCTTTAATTAACACACTGCTTCATTTGGGGAATCCACATTTAGTCTTCTGGCCATGGTTTTTGTTATCATGATTTTCTGTAACAGGAAAAGCTCAGTCACCACCTCCCTGCGACACTGAGGAGGGGAAGGACATGATATAAAGCCAAACTTTCTTTGCTGGTTGTTTGATGCAGTTTGTGCCTATGTTTAGAACAACCTCCAAGTTCCGGGTTGCACAAAGAGTGGTGAATAATTAATGCAAATATTGCCAACTTGGTGAGAGACAATCAGCAGGACACCAGAAAGGATATGAGCATGTAAGTGTAATCATGAAAATGTATCTCCACACACGCACAGCACGGTTTGTCACAGAACTGGTTGGGTTGGAAGGGACCTTAAAGCTCATCCTGTTCCACCCCCTGCCTTGGGCAGGGACACCTTCCACAAGCCCAGGTTGCTCCAAGCCCCATCCAACCTGGCCTTGGACACTTCCAGGGAGGGGGCAGCCACAGCTTCTCTGGGCAACCTGTGCCAGGGCCTCACCACCCTCACAGGGAAGAATTTCCTCCCAACATCTCATGCCAAACATTTCCATAGGAAAAGACTAGCTGGTGTTGCACAGGACACAGAAACCAGGCAGGCAGGAGCACCAGGACAGGCTCAGGGCTCAGAAACTGGGAGAGAAATGCCTTGGCCGGGCTGTGAGGCAGAGATTACATTTCCAGCTGTAATCCCTGATCAGGAATTCCATGAGAAGCAAAGCAATCCTCACAAGCAGCACATAAACCTTGGTTTGAATGGTAATACCTGCAGAGCCATCCCTGCAACAAGGCACCGGAACAGATTAGGAGCGAAAACCTACATCAAAATGCAGATGTTGTTAAATCACGGCTAAAGCAAGCTTAGGGAGAAATCCCTGCAGGGAACACAGATTGCTCATGGACACTGCAATAAGAAAACACAGGAAGAAAATGCGCATCATTTCCTCAAAGATTTGGGAGCTTGCAGGGGGAGAGCAGCGTGGTTAAGTAGCAGATTATGAGATTGGAAGAAGCAAGATGACATCCTTCAGAGAGCTTTAGGAAATAAATATCTGTAGGTTAAATGTGAAAACATAAGACTGAGAAGAAAGAACTTCAGGAAAACATGAAAATGACATTATAACTAATAATGAATTCTTCAAACAAAGGAGCTGGAAGCCCTTCAGAGAAATCAGAGTTAGCAAATGGTCAGGGTAGGAGAGAAAAGGACAAAGATAAAGCCACACAACTCTCTTTGCAACTGTAGTGTGGGAAGGGGGAAGGAGACGTTTCCATGACATTTCAGGATCTCTCCAACTGAAACATCAACATTAGGGATTAAGGAAGGAGTTGGACGTGAGGAACAGCAGCATCTTGCCAGGGTGAAGTGCAATCCATCCAGGGTTTCTCAAGGAACTTGGGAACTAAACAGCTGCATGACTTATGTACCCTCTGCCGAGTTACCTCGATACTTGGAGATGGTAAATGTGATGCCAGTACTACAGTGGGATCCACTCCATTCCCGGGAGTGTCAAAAACCTCTAGGAGGCAAATAAACTGAAGCAACAATAAATCACGAAATTTAGAGAGAGTAGGAGCAATAAGAGGAGTGACAGTATGTGTTTCTCACTTCTGCAAGGGAAATCCCACATCACAAAGCTGCTGGAGCTCCTGAAGGATGAGGCAATGAGGGCATGGCACAGAAGTGCTCACCAGAGTGAACAGCTGCTCAAAGTAAGGGCAGGAGCAGGCAGGAAGGGACATGGTAGGAGACGAGCTGTGGAGCTCCCGTGCTACGATCTGAAGACGAAGAACTGCAGAAAGACCGTGGGATGTTTCCTCCTCAGTGCTCACAAGCAGCCAAAGCCAGTCAAATGCAAGTAACGCCTCACTTGTATCTTTGATACCGTTACAGTCCTGTCTACCTCCGTATTTAAAAGTACACAGGAGAAAAACACCCTGGAGAAAGGTTCAGAAAAGGGCCCTGAAGGTGGAAACAGCTTCCACAAGAGAAATGGGTAACCATTCCCGTGACTTGGGAATCTGGAAAAGGGGTGAATGACGGAGAACACAGCAAAGGTCCACAGAGGGAGGCGTGGGACAGAGGGGGCTGTGGACACTGGTTATTCCCCTGACTCAGGCAATAAGTAACACTAACACAGAGCAGGGACAGAACGGACAAGAAGTGGGGATTGTTCAGAGGAAATTTATCTGTACAATCTTTGTCCACTTGATGCTGTGGATAAAAGCTGGTCTGGATTAAAGAAGATGCTGACAGGGTTTCATGGAGGAGAAACTGAATTAGCAAAACACAGAAACCAGAGTCAAGAAGTGCCCCAGAGACAAGCTCAGACCAGGGCAGAATTTGGGACAATACGCCTCTCTGCTCCTCTGTCATTCCTGAAGAGATGATTCCAGGCTCCACTTGCTTTCCATCTGGCTGTTCTCATATATAAATAAACTTCTCAATAAAAAATATGAGTTAACATTAACTCTGATCATTCTACAGTTGCTCGTGTATCTCTATTTGCTCACATTACCTGTTGATTTGCCTTATAAAAAATCCTGGCACCAGGTCCTGCTTTCACCATTATATGCAACAGATTTAATAATACCTGTGCTGGAGTGCAAACAAAGACATGCAACATTTCCCCACAGGAAAACAATTAAAATGAAAACACTCCAAAAACAAAAGTCTGCTGACATACAAAAACATTGGGGAACCTAAAAAATTATTTGGAGCTGTTGCACAAATTTATTTGTTTTTCTGTCTGCTCTCAATACTCTGTAGACTCAGCAGTCCATGAAATAAACTGTGGATGCTGGAATGAAGGACACCATTGTTCCATAATCACAAGCCCAGATACTTCTGCAGGTGCAGCAATTTTCCTTCACCCAGTTTGAAAGGCCTCTGGGGAATTCTGACCAAGAACAGCCACACACAACAACGCTACTAATACAGGGCAACAAGGAACAAAACCCATAAAAGTCTGGCTAAAAATTCACTGGAAGGAAATTGCCGGATAATTCCTGCAAAACTGACATGGATTGAGGAGCTTTACCGTCTGAGAGGGTGCGGACGACGACGTCGTGGGTGGAGACGCCGGGGCCGTGCTTGTTGTAGGCGACCACCCGAAAGCTGTACTCGGTGAACTTCTTCAGCCCCGTGACGGTGTGGGACAGCCCTGCCACGTCCACGTCCTGCCCAGAGCAAAGAGACACCCAGTCAGGCCCAGCACCAGCACTGCAACCACCACCAGTGCCCGAAGAGTGCCCGTGCTTCACACAGGAACCCTCCGAGCAGCGCCTGTGGATCAAACCCGCATTATAAACCCCCAGGACTTCTGAAGATGCCAACCCTGAGTTTACAAGAGAGGATTCTCCCTGCTCTGTTTAAATCCTGGACACTGGCTCCATACATGGAAAGGGATCTGGAAACTTGCCTATTAGGAAAAATTACAGCTATAATTGGAATAGTGGGATGCAGAAGTGGAAAAGACATCAGGCCTGTTTTAAACTGATGTAAAAAAAATATTTAAAGGCTAAGGAAAATATATTCTACCCTTTGCTTTTTAAAGCTGGAATCATACTGATATGCATTGGGATGGGAATGGGGCTGTGATGAGTGGGATTAATCCTCACTATTCTCAGGTGGCAGCCTAAACTTCTACAGAACACACTGGATGCTTCGGTGGAATCATCAGGAAATTTAATCCATTACATGCTCAGCAGTATCAAAATATCAATCACTGGATCCAAGAACTCAAGAAGTATGAACAGTTGAGATTAAGGATCATGCTAAAATCAGCGGTTTACCTAATTTACAAAAAAACAGCCTATAAAAGTGTGCAAGCATCTTCTCTATCACCTAGACCAGAACTGCTAAATGATGACAGGGCTGTAATTTCCTTCTCCTCCTGGGGTATGATGGAATTCCCCAAAAACTACTTGATGCTGATGAACCCACCAAAATAAGGCATCAACAAAAAAATTTTAGTTCCAAGACATACTCATTCCATACTGAAATTTAAATTTAAATATTTCCGTATTTCAGTTTGTCAGAAAACCAAACCCTTCCCAAGGTGTTTTTAGGAATTCAAGGTATCCCCATCACACAGGCTGTTGGGGTGGTGCATCTGTACCTGCTCGGTGTCCTGCCCCTTCTCCATGTAGTAGAGTTTGTAGTTCTGGATGTCCCCGTTGCCCGAGAGCGGCGTCTCCCAGGTGATGGTGACGGAGGTGGGGGAGCTGGAATACGCACGGATGTTGGGAGCCGGGCCGGGCAGCTGGACTGGAACACAAGTGTGGAACTCTGCTAGTTCTGGAGCCTGGCCAGGGATGGTTATTGCAGTGACAACCCCACTGTTCATCACCCCTGGGGAAAAGGTGGGTGTTTTTCCCATTTCAGCACTACCCATGGATTCACCCGTGGAAAGGTGGGACCAAATGTCTGAAGGAGATCCTGCTCCCTGGGTCACAGTCCTTTTGTCTGGGATGATCCTAGCAAGTGACAGACTTGGCATTTGCCTTAAGTTTTCCCTTCTTCCTCTTTCAGGCACAGAATATTCTGACTTGGAAGAGTCCCACAGGGATCATCGAGTACAACTCTTAAGTGAATGGCCCATCCAGGACCATGACCTTGGTGTCATCAGCACCATGTTCCAAGCAACTGAGCTAAGTTAATGACAGTTTAAAAGTATTACTTTTATAACAGTTTAGAGAATTTAACAAGGAATGCCTCATCAGTTCCTCTTGATTGTGGCAATAAATCCCACAAACCCACCAGCCTGGAAAATCTTTGGAAACTATGGTCTGCAAGTGCAACTTTTAAGAGCATCAACTTCTTCTGGGAAACGTCACGAATGGGGAGAATAAAAGAATTAAATCAAAATCGATCCCAAAGTGAGGAAAACTCCAACCATTCCAGCTCACCCTCGGGCTGCGTTGCCACCTTGAGCGGAGCCGAGCTCTCCCCGGGGCCGTGCCTGTTCTGAGCCACAACTCGGAACGCGTAAACTGTCTCTGGCATCAGGTTTTGGATCATCACTTGTGTCTCTCCGGGACGACTCGTATTTTCAACACGTTCCCTTCAGGAAGCAGAAGGTTTAGGCAGAGAGACAGGCACTGATTAGTAAGGGGGGTTTGGAGGGAAAGGAAGGAGTCGCTGCGTCCTGTTTGAACGTATCCCCCGTGTTAGTGACGTGCTGGTTTACACTGTGTTCTCTGCACAACACAACAGTAATGTGCCAAAATTGCTGCTGACAAACCGCTTCGAATTTTGCAACTTCTCTTTGCAAAGAAAAAAAACAAACGCAGTGAAGTAACAGAATAAATTACACTCGACAGCACCAAACTCTCAGCAGTTCTCTGCTATTCCCATAACAGCAAGTGATAATTCACAGTGACAGTTTATCCTGCAACTCTGAAGCCAAAAGAAAAGCTATTTAAGCAGCACAGTCTGGTGAGATTTGGGGCATTTTTGTTAATACCACAGGGCTGCTTTTTGTGTGTTCTTCAAAGGAGCTGTTTTAATGTGTTCTTGTTCTCCAAACTTCACTGGGTTCCTCCCTGGTGTCTGGATTTGTTCAGGACACCCAGGGCATGGCCATGGGACCCATGCTGGATCCACACAAGGAGTGGAGGCAACCTCTCCTTCAGTGTGACCCCTGAGTGCCTCACACTCGTGCTGTGCACATGGAAGTGGCCTCTACTGGACCCGAGTGGAGACCCCAACCTCCAGCAGCAGCAGCGAGGAAGATCCAGGCTACCAGCCCCCCGTCGGTCCCAGAGCACCCACGGAAGGAATGTGCTTTGCATGGGAAGGGGCATCTCTGTCAGGCCAACATTTTGCACGCTGGAAGCCATAATCCAGCTGGGAGAACACGTGTTGTGCATGGAGGCAACTGGAAGGGTCATTGCTTGGTGATCAGTGACCCTCCATTGACCCCCTGGCCTCCCGGAGCCAAACATTTCCCCCTGCGGAAGCACCGTCTCACCCCAATGTAGCCCAGGAAACTCCATCAGTTCTTATCAGGTTGGAGGGGGAGATTAGAGCATTAACCATTAACTAATAACAGCCTTTATTTCCAAGACAGGCTGCTGGCACCTGAACTCGTTGGAGCCACGTTTCAACAACAATTGCTCCATATTCTGTCCTTCCCTGGAAAGGAGCTCCTGCTCCCTGAGAATGTGAACAGCAGTGCTACAAAAGGAGAAATGAGAAACTTCCCACTGACAAAATCAGGGGGAACGTGCCTGCTCAGAATACAATCCTTCCCCTTTGGCCTGCCAGGCTCTGTTTGGCTCTGCAGGGACAGTTACTCTCGTCCCATTGTCTCCTCCCATTAAAGCATTCCTGATGCAGAAACCTGGGAAGAACCATTCCAGTGTCTCCCCACCTCCCAGCCATCCTGCTTCAGTTTCTATCACGGAAATATGATGCCAAAATCCCCATTTTTAATTTCTTTCCTCTTACATCAACCGGTGTGGTTGATTTAGCATAACTTGGCTGAAAACACTTTGAAATCCCTGTTGATTTCTGCATTATTACTCTGCATCCATGGAGAGGGAAACAATGCACTCACTGTAACTAAACATCTATTTACACCCATTTTCTAGAATGTTCCCCTCCATGGAGCTGAGCTAAAATGGCACTGCACCAACAGCCCAATTTATTTCAGATTTTTATTCATTTTCATCACTAATTTTTCCACTTCCAGCATAATGTTTTCCTGAAAGCACATTCCCCAATGGAGTTTCCTTTAAGACGAGCCTTAGCCACAAGGATGGGATCTGAAAGCCCAGACTAAGTGTGCCAACGGATCCACAGCTGTGGAATAACATCCGGCTCCCATTCACATGCAAAATATTGCATTTTCTGCCTCAAGGGTAAGTGCACTCCCTGATTTCGTCTGGGGAAAAAAGATAATCAGCAAACCAAGGTTATTATTTAAAATTAGAAGAAAAAAAAATCAGAATTATTTTACTGGAAAGACAACATTTACCAAAAATAAATAGACACATCAAAGTATTGTAATTTTCAGTAATAATAGAAATGTGCCTTCACAACATTATGGTGAAATTATGTTGAGATTAATGTAATTAAGTGCTCCTTTATGGCCTTTCCTGGGGAGCCTGAAGCACCTTTCCCGAGTGCTGCTGTACCTGATGGGATAACAGGCACAGGGAGATGGGCTCCATGAGTACCTGCATTACCTTGTGGATCCTTATGACTATGACCAGCTTATATATGACTATGTCCACTTTAATCCCAGCTTAAGAGCTCTGTAAACTCCAGTCAAGGTTTACAGCAGCTCTCGAGCACCTCAGGGGAGAGCCATCAGTTCAACCCCCAAACACGGGTTTGCCTGGAAATGCCAAGTTTGAAGTTGCACTTCTACATAAAAAACAACGTTCAGGGAATTATTAAAAAGTGAATATTGCCTGTGCCAGCCCTGTCAGCTGTGGAGCCTGGCAGGGAGCTCCAGAGACGTTCTGACAGTGTGATTACACACAATTAAACCCCATTTTCTGTGTTTGAAGCACACTATGGTGAACCATGAATTTAAAAGTATTTGAGTATCTCACACGTGCAATTTACCCTCTTGTACCAGACACGTGCTGGTTATTTCTTTTATTTTTGTCCAAATCTTGAAGTCTGGAGTTCTTCTGCCTGAGCGCCTGGCTGAAGTTTCACAAAATTAAACCTCCCCTCAGCACATTTCCATTTTCACACCCTTTCCAGGGGAACTGCCTTCAGGGTGGAATCAATCTCTCACATGAGGATGAAATAACTCTGTAACTGTGTAAGACAATGATCTGATCAGATTACTTGGGTCCTCCAGAGGTGTGACAGTAAAGCCATGAGACACCACTTCACTCCCATGACACTGCCTCAGCAGGAGCCTCTCAGATGTCACCAAGCCAAGGTGGGGACAAGGCACCGGCGGGTGACGTTTGTGCAGCCAGAGAAGCAGAAACACATCATCACCACAGCCACTTCCACACCCTGAAACGCTCCTCTTGGAATCGTGGAATGGTCTGGGTTGGAAGGGACCTTAAAGCCAATCCCATTCCATTCCCTGCCATGCACAGGGACACCTTCCACTATCCCAGGTTGCTCCAAGCCCTCTCCAACCTGGCTTTGGACACTTCCAGGGATGGGGCAGCCACAGCTGCTCTGGGCAATCTGGGCCAGGACCTCATCACCCTCACAACCAAGAATTTCTTTCCAATATCCAAACTAAATCTACCCTCTTTCAGCTTAAACCCATTCCCCCTTGGCCTGTCCCTCCATCCCTTGTCCCAAGTCCCTCTCCAGCTCTCCTGGAGCCCCTTTAGGCCCTGAGAGGGGCTCTCAGGTCTCCCTGGAGCTTCTCTTCTCCAGCTGAACACCCCCAGCTCTCACAGCCTGCCTCCAGAGCAGAGGGGCTCCAGCCCTTGGAGCAGCTCCGTGGCCTCCTCTGGACTCGCTCCAGCAGCTCCACATCCCTGTGCTGTTGGACCCCAAAGCTGGAGGCAGCTCTGCAGGGGGGGTCTCACCTGAGTGGGCAGCATCTCCCCCTTGAATAAGTTCAAAGGGCAAAGGTGAGGAGCACCTTGTCCCTGTATCTCCTTCCACTGAACAGGTGAAACTAAACGAAGGTAAATCAGTGGTGGCCGAGGCAGTTGGTCCCTCAGACCCACACTCCTCGTACGCTGGAGGGACTGACGTGCTCCTGCAGCTCAGGACATGAGGGTGACTCTCTACAGCCCTTCACAGATGGTTTAGAGATACCAGAGTAGCTACAAATGCTCTCCATGTCATATGGCCTTGGTTCCTTTCCACAAACCTGACTTAAAAGGTAAATAAATCAAACACCTGGTTTGATCACTGCTCGAGTACAAGGGAGGAAGAGAGAACATCTGGGTTACTAAAAGGTTCCAGTAAAGCAGGAACTGAAAAGGTATGAGCAGACAAAATGTAACAGCATGAGGAGATGGTACATATGCACTTAGAGCACAGCAAATATACCATCATCTATAATTCAGGGGCTACAAAGCAACCATTTAAACAGGGTTTTATAAAGCTGAGGAAGGAAGGAGGGTGGCACAGCCAAGCCTGGCTTCAAAACTCTTTGACTTCTGACTGCTCAGGGAGGCGTGACAGCTCCTCTAGTTCCGTACCCACTAACCAGCAGCATTTCCACAAGGCCCAATCAACTGGTCAAAAACTACCATGGAACACCAAAATGATAAACTGAGCCTTTTACTTCATTTCTTCTTCGTTTTTGGATTTGTTGTTGTTTTTTTTTTAATTTTACTCTTTTCATTCTCTAAACCCAGGCTGAAAGCAGGACCTCACAGTATTTCCATACCCATCTGTGAAACGTGTGATACCAACTGTCTTTATGAGGCATTAATAAAAAACAGCTTCCAAGAAGCAAGTGGAGAACACAGTGAGTGTGTGCCAATGAAAGCCCCTCAGAGCCTACACTGAGCCCTGATCCAGAAGGGCCCTGAAGCAAAGACCCCACTGAAGTCAGTGCCATCACCTGCTCACACACCAAGCACCAGCTTAGGGTTTGGATGTGTAAACTTTGTGGGTGCCACTGACCAGAGCCCCAGGGGATGCTCTGCAGGAACTGGGAGCAGCAGGTTCTGCAGAATGCCCTGTAATTCCCTAATTTATTCACCAGGAACCATGAGATCACTCTTACCCTTAGTTCTGTTGGTCCAAGAGGAATATTTTATAAATTGTTATAAATCTGGTATGTAGTGGAAAGGGACGGATTTTATATCCTCAAAAGCAGGGCAGGGAGAGGCCTGGAGTCATCTCCAGCAAATCCCTTCCTAAAAACCCAGTGATTGGAGCAGTTACAACCAGGAACATGGAGAAGGGAAGGCAAGAAGCAAGGATGGCTGGCAAGATCCCACCTTTTTCCTGTCTCACTTAAAATACATCCAATAAGAATGTACAGAACCACAGTCACAGACTGGTTTGGGGTGGAAGGGACCTTAAAGCCCACCCAGTTCCATCCCCTGCCATGGGCAGGGACACCTTCCACTAGACCAGGTTGCTCCAACCTGGCCTTGAACAACTTGGGTATTACTAAAGTAAGGAAGTAGTAAAAAACCAACAACTGGGAGGCAAAGAAAATGTTACTAATTGCCTCAATTAACTGCCATGAGCCTGGATTGGATATCTACCCTCAGAATTAAGGAAGAGTAGAAATTCCCCACTAGTAGGAGTGTGTTTTCTGTTCTCTTCCAATGCGTTTGTTAATTTTGAGTCCCGTGCTCTCCTCAGTAAGGAGACACATAACTTTCCCTTGGGTAATAAATCTGATAAACTAATTTGCAGTTAATTAAGCACTGCTCCAAATGATTGTTAGCTCCAACTTCCTCAAACTTATCACAACAATTTGAAACTGTAACGCTGCACGGTAGATCCCATCAGGAAGGGAAAGGGGTAGATCCATATTATCCACTGGGATAATACGTCAAAAGCTTATGATTGGGAGTAATTCATCTAATTTCTATTTACAGGAATTATTAGGAGGGAATCAACGTTTAACCAACACCTACCATGGCATTTAGCCAACACCTGCCACACGTTTGTCCCTGGAATCAGAGTGAATTCACAGACCAGCACGTGGTTTCTGGAGGATGTTCCTGTGCCTGCTGAGGTGGCACCGACAGCAGTGTCAGTGCTCCTGATGAGCTGTGACAGCCTCTGCTGCTCTCACCTTCTAACAGGCTGCTAAAAGCAGGTAGCAACTGTTTGCAGTCAATCAAACCGTGCCTGTAAAAATTCCTACGTGCAGCAAACAAAGCCAATAAAACTCAGGGTGCAGGAGGGAGGGAACACAACCCCTCACACCGCACATCGAACACGTCGGGTTACAGCCTGTCCAAGCAAAACCAGCGTGAAGAAGAGTCTTTACCTGTTGATCCCTTCCTTGGTGTAGAAGATGGAGTAGGTGAGGTTGTCCCCCTGAGGGTCTGACACTGGTGGCCTCCAGGTGAGCCTGATGAAGCGGGTGGACACGAGGGTGGCCACGACGTCCCGCGGGGCCGAGGGCAGGGGTCCTGCTGTGGCTGGTGCTAGATGGTCATTAGTGGCACTGGTCAGTGAAGTGGGAGGCAATGTTGGGATGGCAACATCTTGTCATGTGCAAACATTGGGGAACATGAAGGGCAAACATCACCACGGTTTTAAAAAAAAGAGAACAGGGGAAAAAAAAAACACAAAAGAAATAAACAAAACCACGATGGGAAACAAAAGAAAATGAACACACAAAAAAGGCCATTAAACTGAAGGCTGACATGCAGGCAGAGGTAACTACTGACCACTAATGGGGTATTACAGGACATCATTGGAGCAAGCAGACCAAATCTCCATTGTAATGAAGTGGCAGGAGGGAGGGAAGGGTGAAACTGGGGATAAAATCCGACCTCAGGAGAGGACGTACCAGCAGCAAACAATACTGTCATTGCTTTGTAAACCACATGTAATACCACACCCTTAACAACAAAAACCCAACTCATATTAATTATTCAAACATACACCCAGTCCCAGTTTGGTACATTAGCTCATTAACATGCAGGATTCATTTATACTCTTCTCAATCATAAAAACATGACAGACTGACACACAGAATTGCTTTAAGTGCAAACTCATTCAGGTTGTGCAATTAAACTCTGCAGCCATTTCATATGTAGCTGCTTTCTGGACTGGGTGGGTTCTGCCCCTGCCCAGAGCAGTGACAATCCCAGGGCACTGCACCCACAGCCCTCTTCCCTCCCTTTGACCAAGGGCACTGCTTTCCTGCCACCAACACTCTTCTTCCCTTCTCTAACATCTCTTCCATCCTTTACAGCAACACTAACAACATAAACAGCTCTGGCTTCGCATTATTCCCACACTCTCCAAACTTCTCAGCCCAAGTCACGTCGTGTTCCTGTGCTGCTACTCCAAGCCAGGATATATCCCAGGGATTACTGCATTAAAAGGTTGGGAGTTGACAGAGCAAGCTGCACCGAACCAAGAGCTGCTCTCCAAATCCTATTAAAGCAATCCATCCAGTAAATCTAACACTGATACTCTGAGCAGCTGGACCCCAATTACCACTAAGTATTACAAGCAGCACAATTAGTAACAAAACCCCAAAGCTCAGGATACCCTGAGTTTTTATGGATTTTTAACTATTTATCAAGCTTAAACCACCTGATGACTTTTTCCACATGGGAATCCATGCTGCCAAATACATCTATTCACTTATTAATTATGGGAACTAACTAAAATGGCTCTGATTTTCCCCAGAAAGAAGTTCAAGACTAGCAGGGCTGTTGCTGAGAGCTGCAGCATCTCCACCAGAACACATGGACTTGTGTCTTGATACACAAGGAGAAAACCTCACAAACAACCCGACTAAAGGAGACAATGTTGTCTGAACAACCCAACCTTCAGGCAGACACACTGACATGTCTTCCATCAACAAAAACCTGATTTTAAGTTGTCAAAAACCCCTTGTCAAACCAAGCATCAGCTCACACATAGGTCTGAAATTGGCAGGACTCTCATTTTTCCTCTTCTATTTCTTATGCAACTCCTGACAACAACATATGAACAAACCCTTAGTTTTTATCACATTTGCACCACGCAACCCCAGTCCATGGGCAGAGCTGAGACAGAGTCCAGAGACAGGAACACACAGATTTTGGTATTTAAAATCCAGATCACACAAAGACACACTCAAGGCTATCTTCTTAATTATCCTTCTCAGACTCTAATAGCTAAAGATCCCAATTAAGTATTCTCCAGCAGGCCCTCCCAATCAATAGACACCATTAATTTCACATTCATTGCAAAATCTATTTTTATCTAAAACCCCCTATTTTTTATGTTCCATAATTAGATTTCTTGCAGAAATGCACCACATTTAGATCTTCTGGAACTGGACAGAGCCCCATTCCCCCAGGGTTCCTCTCACTGGTGCAGATCACTCAGTAGAGCCCTGAGTGAAGGCCAGGGGATCTTCCAACAACCATCCCTGCTCCTGAACAACAATTCCAGTGCCACATCTGTGGTCCTGGTTACATCAACCAGGCTCCTCCTGTGTTTAAATCCCAGCCCAATGCTTCCTTGGACCAGAGGCCTCCTCCCTGCACCAACCATCACTCCCTTCCACACTGTTTCCACAGAGGAACAAGGAATCCTGCAGAACCCTCCTTGTTCCCATTATTTTCCACACCTTTCCCACTGTCCCGCTTGACTGACTTCCACTTCACTTCAAATTCCAAATTTCTGTTCACTTTACACTTCAATTGACTACATTTCCCCTGCAGACAGCTTTAATTTCCCACCTTTCTATTAACTAATTACATTCATAATATAATTTAAACCCCTGAAAGAGTTTGAGGAATAATCTGTAGGGAAGCTCTTCTGTTATAAAGACAAACGCGTGTTTTCCAGCTGCACCAGCCAAACACCCTCTGAAGCACCATCTCCTGATCCATCCCAGCAAGATCTCTGTATGTGAAGTATTGGTAATAAATGTGTGAAGCCATCAAAGCCCCTCTGCTTTTTAACAAGCAAGACACTCCAGCACAACAAATGCCTTAAAGCCACCACTGCAGTTGCTCATTTTGACTCCAGGAGGCTGCAGGAGATGCATTTCTACTGTGTGGACTTAAAAAGAACAAACCCCCAGAGAACACCACCAGACAGTTCCTCAGGACAGCCGTGGCTTTTCAGAGCTTGACATGCCAACCACGTCATCTTCCACCTTACATTCACACTTTGTTTTCTCTTACCTATCTTGGCAATATTGTCAGGTGATCTGCCTCAAATTACATGTTTTTCATGCAAAATGTGCATCTTACTCATCTTTAAAAATCATTCCATTTGGTTACAGTGGAGTATTTTTTAAATTTATCTGCTAATCTAAAAGCCATCCCACACAGTCGTGTATTTGTCTTCCCCCATAATGAAACGGATTCATCTTTTACTCAAGTGATGTGCACACAGTGCTGAAGAACCTGCAGGCATCGAGATGATGAGTCTGGGAGAGCTGCCAAGATCTCCCACATCAACAGACACCCAGATTTACCCTCGTGCAAGGCTCAAACCCAGCAACGTTCCTTCCGACACCGTTACAGGGAGAACAGTCACAGATCACAAAAACCTGACAGCTGAAAAAGAAACTGTGAACCAAACACAGCACAAAGGACCTGCAAACCCACCTGGAGGGGGGCAGTGACAGAGGGAACCCACCCTGAATGCTGCAGGTAAATACCAGCTTGGTGGCAATTTGGTGCTGCTGGTAATTCTGGGACTTACTCAGAAGACTGGGTTGTTTCCTTCCTTTTTTCCCTGTTCTTGCTCAGAATGCCAAGAGTGCCACGGCTAACTGATTTGTACCCAGCCATGCGAGCAGAGTGCAGAGCTGTGTTAATGAGTAATTACGCACAATTAGCTGTAACGTCAATAAGGAGCAGCTTTATTACCCTGAGCTTCCCAGCTCAGTGGAACAAGGAACGTGCAAACACAAGTCTCCTCTTTCTAATGGATCTTTCAGCACTTTTTAAAAAGTAACTCTGGAATGTTCTTTGCGGAACTATTCCTACACAGTTTCACATGAATCTCATTTTAAAAAAAAGCATGTTCAGCAAGTGACATGTGCTTTGCACAGTAATTTATCTCCCGCTGTGCAGTAACCGGGACCAGAAGGATGTCAGAACTCCTGAAACTACAAGGTAAAGAGTTCCACTGCTGCATCCCCCCACTGCAGGGCAGAGCAATTCCCACCATACTTCCAGCCGAGGCAAGCCCAGCAGGAATCCCAGGGATCCAAGGTAAGAGAACAATTCCGATTGCTAATCCTCAAGTCCCCTCCATCAAGCTGCTCTTTCCAGGGCTCCTTCTGAGCAGACATCAACTATTGCAACTATTTTATCAAAGTATTTTGCAGGGTGTGCAAACACCCCCAAGGATTTGGACTCAAATCAATGAGATTAGAGAAGGACAAAGTTGCAGGTTTGATCCCCATAAGGGCCATTCACTTATTGAGCTGGACTCGATGATCCTCGTGGGTCCCTTCCAACTCAGAATATTCTGTGATTCTGAAACAAACACCATCAATAACTTCTCTAATTGAATCCCTCATTGGCAAGGGCATAAAGTTTTAATGCCACCAGCACTGGGCTGGTGACGTGGAAGAGGCAAAGGTGTTGATCAGTTGGATGCACTGGTGTGGTCCCAGCTTTTCATCTTATAGGAAAAATGCCCCCCGGTGCTCCCAGTGTAGTTCACCACAGCAGGATAACAAAGAGCTGGAGTGTGCCTGGGGTGCTGCTTCATCATTATCACCTCAGGATGCTGATGGGATCTCTGTCCAACATGCCACACCTGAAAACTGCTCACTGAAATGTCCTAGCTTTTAATTAATTATTAGAAATATTTTCCATGTTGTCCAGCCCCTCCGGTTTAGATTTCCTTTTTCCTGTGGTACGTTATTGGCACAGTCAGGGCTTCCTTCTGTTTGGCAATAACATCCCAATTGTACCCCTGGACACACCACACAAAGGAAGAGGGAACAGGGATGTTATCTGTCATCTGCCCTGGCAGTGCTGCCATTATCTGAGTGACCTGGGACAGTGCAGCTCCCCTGGTACCTCACAGGGCACTGCCACCACCCATCTTGGGCAGGGGGTATTGGAATGCAGGAATTGAGATGCACAAACACTTGAAGAACTGGTTAGTGACCATATTTAGGCTATTCTTGGCCATATTTAGGCTATTCTTGGCCATCCATATTGGAGTGTCTGCAGCCCCTGTCCAAGGAGAGCGTCAGGGATTTGGGAACTGTGGCTGAGGCAGCAGGAGAGGCACCAGAGGGTGATCCAGGTGTTCTGGGAGCCCAGCACCGGCATCACAGAATCCCAGAATACGCTGAGTTGGAAGGGCCCCACAAGGATCACAGAGTCCAACCCTCAGTCTGCACAGGCCCATCTGCCCCAAGCAGCTCTTACCCTGAACACCCGACAGGGATCTGAGTGCACCTCCCAATCCAGTTCCATTCCAAAGGCATCGAAATCCAAGGCTATCTGAGCTGCAATGCAGGAGCAGGAATGGGTGGGAAATCTCTCCTGATGGGAATGAACACTCTGTAGCTGCACCCTCTGAGGATGCAGATGATGCAGCAGTCGGGAACAAGGCAGACCTGGCCAAGGGGAATCAGCTGCTGAGGAACTTGGGGCATCAGTTAATAAACACAACTGCAGGAGGAAAGAAAGTCCCCTTTGGAAGGACTTCAGAGTGGATTTTAGAGCTCTTAAATGTGAATAAATCTTTGATTTCAGCAACAAAGACCTACTATAACTAAAAATAGCAAATTACTATTTTGCCAAAGAAACCTGTTGGCAAAAACATGACCGAGGATTTTCAAATCTCAACACCTTTCATATTTCAGCTGTGTTCTATGAGAAAAAAAAATACCTGAGAAACACCTATATGCTTAATTTTGACTTGGGGTGTTCCCTGGCACTGCTTGGAGGATCCAACCTGCAGGAACACGGAGCACACCCGAGGAGCTGACCCACAGCACTACTCAGTGTCTAACCCTGGTGTAAGTGCAGGGCAGGGGCTCAGAAAGCAACCACAGTTCTGCTGGTTTGTATCGCAGGGGTTTGGACATCATCTGCTGTGACCCACTGAAAATCCATCTAACACTGACCACTGTGGACAGAACCATGGAATCACGGACTAGTTTGGGTTGGAGGGACCTTAAAGCCCACCCAGACCCACCCCCTGCTATGGGCAGGGACACCTTCCACTAGCCCAGGTTGCTCCAAGCCCTGTCCAACCTGGCTTTGGACACTTCCAGGGATGAGGCAGCCACAGCTTCTCTGGGCAACCTGTGCCAGGGCCTCACCACCCTCGCAGGGAACAATTCCTTCCCAATATCCCATCTAACCCTGCCCTGCGGCAGTAGGAAGCCATTCCCCCTTGGCCTGTCCCTACTTTTCAAAGAGGGACATCATTATCCTCCTCTTTTTCAGTGCTATCAAACTTTTTGCTGCTATTCCATCCTGAATAAACTAACTCCTCTTCCACACAAGCATTTCACCTCACTCAAGGAAGAAGCTTGAGGACAAGAACCCGACACAGCATTTGGAATCAATTTTGTCCCTCATAGACTTAAAAACTCAAACACAATCCCCCACCCTGAGGAATGGACCCTCCCCCAAACAACATCCCTCATATTCCTCATAAAATGAATCAGAGATGTTTGCTTATTTATTTCCCTATGCCGACACGTTCTGCCCAAAGCAGGCAGGCAAAATGCCTTTTTTTAATTTTTAATTGCCTCAGATTAATTTACATCACCACTGGGAATGAGAGCTGCTATTTACTCTTCACTCAGAGCACACTATTGCAAAAAAATCCACCAAAAATACATAACAAGCGAATGTTTAACTAATACTCAGTGATTATGATTTTTAAGCATTTATTTGATTCCATTTTCCGAAGTAAATGGCCACTGCTGGGCACTGAGCAAATTGGGATATATAAATATAGTGATAAACACGTCCCGACCGTGAGCTCGTGTTTGAAAGGAAGTCATAAAACCCTCCTGATAACGAGCCCTCCTCCCGCTCTCATTTCACCGTGAAATGTTTTGGTGGAGAGGAAACAATTTGATTTTTTTCCTGTCTCATAAAACAACCATTAAAGAGGTGTCATGGGCCTCACTGACGCATTCCAGGGAGCCTCTCCCTCCCACCTGCCCAGGAACCCCCCGGTTCTGACCACATCCGGCAGGATGGAAAGGAAAAAAAGCCCTGCATGGATTTTGGTCACAAGATTCAGGTTATAAAAAAAGGAAATAAGCCAAACACACCTCTACCTGTCCCCTAGGAGTTCAAAACTCACTGGTTTGAACTGGATTTTGTTATTGGAAAGGAATTCCAACCATAACAGTATATTGTAAAATGAGGGATAAAATCTTCAAATTCAATTTTTTAAAAATTCAGTATTTCTTTTAACAACCACTCCTTGAGAAAGGAGAGTCAAAACCTCAAAACAAAACACATCTATAGAAGCCAAGGCAGTAAAACTGCCTGGAAATGCACCCAAGGAACCCTGCCCAGGGTATCCTCTTACTGTAAATATTCATAAATTGAACTCGTATGCAGAATTAAGAAATCTCTTGAGAACAGCAGAGCCTGCAACAACCTGCTGTAATTTGACTTTAACAGTAACAGAAAGGCAATGGTTTTATTTCAAAAGCAAACGTGTTGTATTTGAGCAAAGCTCTTTATGGAGCAGTTATTAATAAAAACACCATGTGCCTTTGGGCAGGGCTCGTTTTTGCACCAGCTATTTGCATATTTGAAGATTTCAAGATTCTGAAGTTTCCCTGGGCCTCTGCCAGTACCTCATTCTGTCACCTTGAGCAGATCCTTTCCCTTCCCACATCTCCTTCCGTGGGATCCACAGGGGTGCTCAGTTTTCATTCTCTGTCTGTACACCCCAAGTAACGCGGCCACCAGGGCTGGAAATGCTACAAATATCCCAAATAATCCTCCAACCAGGCAGGCTTAGGACTGAACCACTGCTGTGCTGGCAGAGCAGGACCAGGACATCCCTGGAAGTGTCCAAGGCCACACTGGACAGGGCTTGGAGCAACCTGGGATAGTGGAAGGCATCCCTGCCCATGACTGCATGGGCTTTCAGGTCCCTTCCAACCCAAACCCTTCTGGGATTCCGTGACCATGACTCCATTCAGGATATATTTTCAAAGCAACAGGTTAAACTGAAATAAATTAATCCAGTAGACAATTCCTGCTTCTGTTCCACGCTGCTGCTCATGGATCACTCTGACAACCCCTGATTTTAAATCGCAATCCTTCATTTAAGTCATTGGAATGCTCCTTGGAGTTCCCTCAGGATCAGACACCCGGCTCCCCGGGCAGAGTCCCTGCAGGGCTGAGACAGCAGCACACACGGGTTTAGCCCAGTGTTACCCTACAAGTACTTTTCTCCAAGAAATAACTTGGAGGTGGAGGGTAATTTCCCTCAGTTTGGGAGCTGTTGACACTCGAACAACTCGGCAGCACCAACTCTGGCAACCTGGAGGTGCAACAGATGAGGCTGAACAATCTGTTTGTACGTCATAATTGTCCTTATTTCTGCCAAGCTCTCTATCAAACTTACTTAACTACTTATTAACTACTTATTTAACTATTTTTTTCTTATATGAACTCTATTTTTCTTCCATTTAGGTTTATATATACACAATTTTTTTTTTTTTTTAAGGGAGAGAAGGTCCCCACAAACCCACCTTTCCTCTTCTGGTCTATAACCACATACAGGGCAACACTTTTAGATGTGGTATTGGATTTTTTTATTCATTCCAACTGGATTTCTCTGCTAAAGGCCGTATGTACCTCCTCCTTGCTGCCCATTTACAGGCCACCTCAGACCCACTGTTTTTACAGGAACTAGAGGAGGTATCAGGATGTTTGGGAATTTATATAAATGAAACAAAAGCCAATCTTATAAACTAACATTTCTTTTTACTTTCTATTTTTAAAGCGGTAATGGTTTTTGGCTTCTCCATATTTCTAATTCTAACAGGAAGAGCAAATCCCATCAGTGTTATTAAAATACAACTGCCTTCCCCAGCACAGAGGTTGGGAATTTGGCCTGCACATCCCAGCACATGGGAATTCAAGGTTATTCCCTGGATGTACACAATGGAGTTTATAGCAAGAGATGTAACACTTTAGATGTGGATTGCTCTGGTCATTGACCACTGTTCAAAACACCTCAACAACAAGATTTAAAAGCAGTTGATGTGTAAATTGGTGCTGAAGAAGAGCAGGAGAGAGGAGAGGGACATTCCAGGGGGGAATGCCCATCCCCTGTGACCCGGACCTAGGTAAGACTTCCCTCCTTCTCCTTTATTTTCCTATAGCACCTTCAGTGATGATCTGTCACCAGAAAAACCACACAAAATCCATTTGTCTTTTAAAGACTTTGGACCCATTCGTTTCTTTTTTGGGGAAGAAGGTGACAAGAGAGGGGAAACAACCAGGAAAAATCCACACAGGCTCTCCTATCGCAGCAAGAAGGGTGACATTCTGCAGCCAGCTTCAACACCAGACACACATTATTAACAATGAGATTTCTTTGTTAGATTTATTCCATTTCCTTATGGTATAAACCCCATGAGCCTTCCCAGGTTATCTTGTCAGGGCTGCTGGGGAAATAACTGACACCAGGAGAGGCTTCTCCCAGCTTCACATATTGGAGCATACGAGTCCCATTACACATGTGACCAAACTGTAAACCAATCCTCTCCCTCTTTCTCCAAATGGCATTCAGCTGTCTCTGCTATTACTGTATAATTTAGCAACTTTGAAATATAAGCAACCAATTAAGACCATATCCACACGTTTGTTCACCCCGCTGGTGCGAGACTGACAAAATCTGATATTTTCCTTTTCCAACACGAGCCTGAGATCAATTACAAATTAAGGGTATTTCTGTCAATCTTCACAACCCTGGATATGAGGAATAAAGGCTGAGGAAATGCCTTGGGCAGGCATGACAGATATCAAGCTACAGCTAATCCTGCCACTGCGCTCATCTAAAAATGAAAAAAAGCACAAACCACTAAAAGCAAACAGCCATCGAGATACACTCAGGCATCAAAACCCTGCAGTCAGTGCTCTTCCCCATGATTATTTGCATTTTCCCCTATAACCAGATCCAGGCAGAGGAGCCATCAGCCATCACTCTAGGGCTGTAGGTGCTCCCACTGAACACACTCGTGTTTCCAGAGCGGCACCGCTTTGTTCCCGGTGAAACCCCTCCTGACAACACGTTGCCCAGTCAAGCTCCAGGAATACCTGAAATATGAGCATAGCATCACTGGAATGGGTGGATTTGCTCAGTGATATTGAGCTACATGTATCTGCTGTTATTATCCTTTCTGGTGGCAAAGAGATTTTTACTGGAGTGAGGAACTCCCTTGGGAATTCAGGATTAGCCGGAAGAGATAAAATGGACTCAGAACCTTCCAGACTCTTTCACAGTCGTTGCACGGTGTATACACGTCCCACCTCCTTCCACTTACACATCAGGACAATAAATATGGAATACAGGTGAAGGACAGAAAATACTGATTAATGTGTGCTGAGTGTTTCTCATAATACCTGGAAGCTTTTTGCTCCTCCAGGTTCTTGCCCCGCCCCAAGGAATGTTGATTCCTTACATATTATTCCTCTTCACAACACGACAGAATTTAAACTCAAGTACCTTTTAACCATTCATTCCCCTCACAAAAACCAAAATTAAAGAGGTGACAGTCCAAGTGTTTCGAAGCACAACTGCATAAGTAGCATCACCACAACCCATGTTTGTGCCAAGCAGACTTAAATTGAAGTCACGGCGCACACGCTCCGGTGTGAATTCCATCAGGAGCTTTCAAATTTCTTTGCCAAGTCAACTGTAAATACAGTCATAAAACAAGAAATGAAAACTAATAAGCACAATCAAAGCCTCCTATAAATTCTGTTATGCCTTCCTGCAATTCACTGCACACTGGCAAACATTAATCTATTACTAATTTAATCTAAATTAGAGCAATTTATTCAAAGCTCATGCCAGCTTTAAACATGAATAGGCTACTGAGTGCATGATATGAGAACTGTTTAGTTCCCCGATTCATCAAGCTAAAATTCAGGAAGTTTGAGATGTAGGGTGGTTTAATCAGTTCAGCTTCTCAATAAGACTATATATAAGCAGGGCCCATAAAGAGGGAATAAATAAAGGTCATTTATTAAACAGGGATTGAGTCAAGAAATGCAACTTACAGAATTCAAACCGCTTCCAGGCCATTTTGAACAGACATGCCTCCATGAGAAACACAAATGCTGCCTTTCCCTGAGGAATAATAGCTAAGTAATGTAAATTAACATCAAAATTAAACCAGAAAAAAACCTCTTTCAGCACTAAAGAGGAGAACACACTGCTGTGTTTACAGAAAATTAGCAACCAAGTGTACACAACCAGCACAAAATATTCTCAGAGTTTGGCTTTGGGTTTGACTGTTTGAAGTCAGTTTGTGATTTCAGATGCTGTTTATGTTCCTGAAACACAACTCTCCAAATGAGATTTCCAAGCTGTTCCTCCACCATCTGAGGCTGGTTTGATTCCGTAAGACCGGGATTGAGGCAGTGACTTGGGAATGCTTTCACCTCCTGTGGCACCAGCGCTGACACTGCTCCTTAAAACACTCTTGTTTTCAGTTGGGGGGGGGTGGGGTGTCGGGATTTTACATTTGTTGCTCTTAAAGCTTTTCAGGGACAAACCTCTATGTGTGCTGAGTGAAAACCAACACAGATATTGTGGGCATGTGACAGACAGTGCAGAGAGGGAACTCCCCTGCTCCTCCTGTCTCCTAGGATGCCCGTCACGCTGGATTTTCCATTCTCCTACTTTTGGATCTTCCCTCCCACGTGGGACCAGCCGGGTCTCTCACAGCTCCCCAGTTTCCAGTCCAGCAGAGCTGGGTGCCCGCAGCACAGACCTGCTGCCACAGGATGGTGTGGGCTGGAAGGGACCTTAAACATCCAGTCCCAAGCCAGGTCCGTCACCATCTCCAGGATCGATTTCCTTTAAGTGCTTTTACCTCTCGACAGAAAATGTGAATTTCTGTCTGCAAGGCTTTGCAGCCTCACTATTCAGTTTTAGTCTACAAATCATTTCTTCCCTGGTGGACTCTAAGACTCATGAAAGCCACTCCTGAAAGCCACAGGGACCTCTTTCCATTTTCCTTCCATTAAGACACATAAAATTGTACAAGACAGAAAGAACACAAAGACATTTCTGTCTGAGTGCAGAAACAGAAGAGTCTGCAGGAGGAACACCCAGAGTCCTTCTCTGTTATTCAATGAACTCTTTTTATCTTGCTCTGGCATTTCATCCACAACACCCTGCAGATTTTTCAAGTACTTCTATAGTCTCCAAGAACTCCATGGAATTCCATAGACTGAGAAGGTTTTTACTAGATTACCTTGACAACAACACTAAATGTCTTGATTCACAGTATGTGACTCAAAGGAACACTCTAAAAAATCACCTCTGTAAGAAGTGGGAGCCTGAGAAGTTACATTTGGTATCTGTGAAATCATCCAAAATGGGTCCTGAAGTACCACGTGAAGTGTCAGCCTCGGGGCCTGAACCAGGCAAGGGTATCAGTTATATTTATGTAATTTTTTACATATGGCAAATACCCAGAAGTGTAACTGGGTTTTTCAAATCAGAGCACAAGCTTGCCAGTGCCAACTTTCGGATTTCTTTCAGCAGAAGCCAAAATTCGTCAAAAAGAACTTATCTCTGCCTCCTACAATGGAATAATGGAACTTACAGTTATGGAAAACGCAGAGTATTTAATATATCTTGATTTAAACAAGGCTTTTGACATGGCATTTGACATCCAACTAGAGCTGGGAATCTTTTGCTGGTGTCAAGGCAGGGGAGCTGAAATGGCTTCTATGTGTGGAATGGGACCCACGAATCTCCAAGGCTGTGTCAGCCTGAGGTGACCTCAAACAGTCCAGTGCCACTGGCAGGACAGAAATGACCCATCTGCAGCACAATCTGAGCTGCAATGTGCTGGCTCCAGAACCCTCGGATCACATTTCTGATGTTCTCCACCATGTTGAGGGTCAGAGAAGCCTTCATCTCATCCCATCCCATCCCAGCCCAGCTCTCCCCACCTCCTGTCAGTGCTCTGAGACTCAAGACAGCTCACAGTCAAGCCCTGGCAGAGAAATATCCACAGAAAATGAAATTATTCATGCAGCAACGGCCCTGGACAGAATTCAATTGCACAAAGAAAGCACCAATTTAGGTCAATAAATGATGTCTTTAAAACTCCCTCACAATTAGGATTCACGTAATGTAACTCAGTGGAGGAATTAATACCATACAGAGCAACTGAAGTGGTGTCAGACTTTAATCAAATGTGGTTTGTAATGTCTAACTGCCACCAGCACCAGACATTAATGTGTCTCCTAAGGAGATCAGCAGGAAATACACACCACAGAATTGTCCTGATTTGGCTGTTACATTAAAAATACAGACACAAAGAGGGTCCATCCACACGGCTCAGACGCTCAGTCCTTCTGAAACACAGAGGTCTGGAGGATCTCAGGAGTTCATCTGAACCCGTTGCTTGAGCAGGGCCACCCTTGGCCAGGTCTCTCAGGGCCTTGTCCAAGTATGTCTCAAATATCTCCAAGAACAGAGATTTCCAACCTTCTCTGGGCAATCTTGAACCACCCTCACCATGAAACTGCTTTTTCCTATCAGAAATTCCCTTTTTTTTTGCAGCCTTCCACCTCTACCTGCTCTGTCCCTCCGTCCCTGTCTGAGCACGAAGATGCTGTTCAGGATGAATCAAACTCCTTTCTCTCAGAGTCACAGCACATTCCAATACATTGTTCCCAAATTTTCTTCGTAGGTCCCCACTGGTTCCACTGTGCCAATGTCTTCCTTGCTGGGAAGCTTAAAACTGTCCTAGTATGGCCTGGTCAGGGCCAAGAAGGGGAAAACAATCAATCCCTTGAGCTCCTGCCCACCCCACCAAGTCCTTTCCTGCTGGATTCCAGCCTCTCCCACCACTGGCAGTCCCTCAGCGCTCCATGTTTGTCGGTGCTGAACTGGGAGGTTCACCCCAGGCCTGCCTCCAGCTCGTCCCATCCCTCTGTGCCAGCGTGCTGCTGCTCCCCCCATTCCAGCAGGACCTGCAGCCCTGCTCCAGGTGCTTCCCATCCCGTCACTGGTGAAGCCACGACACCTCCCAGCCCCAGGATCCAGCCCCTGGGTGATGCTCCACGGCTTGGGCTGCTGCTCATCCTTCCCCCCACTCCCCGTGACACTGGGAGCTCTCCACGCACCCCAGAATCCACCCAATCCAGTCTGTATTTCCCCAGTTTAGCTTCAGAGATATCACAGAAACAGTGTCAAAGGCAAAGGAAACAATCTCCACTCCTCTCCACTGCAAGGCCAACCGTTTCATCTTAGAAGGCCATGGGAATAGTTGGGCACAATTTGCCCTTGCTAAGTCCATGCTGGATTTTCCCCACCATCTCTTTCATGTATCCATAATGTGGCTTCCAGGGGCGTTTGCTCCATAACCTTCCCTGTAAAGGTTCCAGCTCTAGCTGAGTTTTGTCTTTCCCAGTTTCATCCTGCACATCCAGGCCATATGCTTCATTTTTCTACCTTTAGTTTCAAATTCTGTGTACTTTCTTTTTGTGTTTGAGCCCAGTTAGGAGTTCCCTCTTTACCCCTGCTGATCTCCTGGATACACATGCTCCAATTCCTGCACTTTGGAGCAGTTCCTGTGCTTTGAGAAGACTGTCCTTCAGGAGCAAATGGTCTCCCTCTTGTCTATTCACACAGTCTCCCATGGGAACCTACCAAAAATATCCCTGAACAAGCCAAAACCTCCTGGAAGTTCCAGGCTGTAATTCTCAGTTCCACCTTCACTCACCAGCCAGACACAGACAGCCTGCAACAAGGAATTCCATCCTGCTCCTGAAACTCCCTCCCCTGCTGCCACCCCAACACACACCATGGTGAAAAGCCCACACATGAACCAGGACCTGCAATCTGCAGTCGTGTTAAAGAAGCTTCACCTACTCCCTGCCCTCGATGGTCTCCAGCAGACACACATGTCCACGCTGTCCTTCCATTCCCAGAGCCCTGTGCAAAAGCTCCAGGCTGGCTCATCACTCTCTCCAAGCTGAAGGTACACTGGAGTGAAGCCTCAAGGGTGACCCTCTTCCTTGCTTCCCTGCCCCCTCCTTCCTAAAGAACCTTCATCCACCCCTTGGAGCTCTCCCAAGATGTCTCTGTGACCCCAAGGCCTCACAGCATTGTAGCTACTTAAATACTTCTAATTCCTCGGCCTAGTTTCCCATGCTGGAATGTTAAATCACATGTAGGATACCCTTGCTTGGATAGAAGCCGTTGTTCATGAAAAAGTTAAGTTTAAAGAAATGGATAGTTCCACCACAAACAACCCGCACGTGGTGTCCTACAGGACACCAGCAAGCGTATTCGATTCACTCCTTGAGATCTCACTCCTGTACAAACTCTCAAAAACTCACAATATACCGAAAAAAACCAACTTCTGTAGTATGAAAGTACAGAAATCCCACAAGTAACCACACTTGAGAGCTCTGGAGGTAACACAGTGCATCCCAAATGATGTTTTGAAATTGTTCTCCACATAACTGGCATATTTGTTTACAGTCTATGATTTTCTTTACATGGCATTCAAGCATCACTCCTTTTTTTTTTCTGAGTGCCTGAGTACTTGTCAAATGCCTTTCATGGGGGTGACAGGGAACCATCTGCCTCTCTCCTCGTCCCTATTGCCACCTGTTCTGTTGCGGTCCCCAAAGGCAGCGCTGAGCAGTCCCAGCTTCCCTGGATGGGGCCGGGTTATGGGGCCTGGCTCAATGTCCCCTCGTGCCACCAGCACTTCACCTCCAGGAGGAAAGCCCCAACACCTCCACCACAGGGGTTTTCACAGACCACACACAGTAATGCTGCAGAAACATGACAAGAAATGGCTTTGCTATAACTGAGTGAGCATTGGTGTATCTGGTCCATTACTGGGCTGACCAACGAGGACTGGGAGGAAAAAAAAGCTGGTTTTGTGTAAAATAACGCAAGGAGAGTTTTGAGGGTGCTGAGAAAGTTCTTCCTTCTCACTGGGATACACTGAGGTCTCCATGGGGGCATCTGCAGGACATCAAACTACTCATCTCTCACTCCTCAAGGCAAAGAGAGGAGCAGAGACTGACAAAGTGCAGAGGAACTTCCCTTCCTGGAGGGAACTCTCAAACGCCCCCTAAAAGGCAGAGCCACAACTCCAGGGAGACTCCCAATGGAACTGAGTGGCCAGGGGAAGGTCAGTATCTGAGAAATAGGGACACAACTTCAAATCCCAAAATATTTGGAAAGCTTTTCATCTCCCTTGCAAAATTCTACACCTGAAGTTCAGTAGAGGGGATAAAGAGGATTTAACTCAGACCACTGACCTGAATCCTCCTCCCTCTCCTCCCCTCCCAACCTTCTCAATTACAAAGACTTGTCCTAAAAGTCTCTCCTCTCAATGCCACAGTTCTTTCATGCATTCCTGAAAAAGCAAGAGTTGTGGACTCTGCACAGCCAGTCTATTTCCAAGTACAGTGTAAATTTATTAACAGAATTACCAAAGTCGAAAAGAAAAGCCCCTCCAACAAGCCTTTCAATTCAGCCAGTCAACTCTTTGGTTTGTATTTTCTACAAATAACTTCTTGCATGTACTAAAAGCTTTTCAGAACTCACTCCAAACCCAAAAAAGCCCAACCTAAAAGCAAGTTATGTCTGAACAAGGATTATATTAAGCTTGTTGTAGCAGCTGAGAGTCACACACAGCCTGGGCTGTGTGGCTGTGCCCAACACACACACCCCAAGTAAATCACCAAACTCCTGCTCCCTGAAAGCCAGAAACCTGCCCAAACACAGGAGACTTTCCCCTGTAGCAGGAAAATGCTTTTCCAAACTCCCTTGGGCTTCTACTTTCTCATTTACATTTAACTCATTAGAGATCAATTTGATAAGCAAAAGGGCTAATGAGAAATAGTTTGTCAATAGCCAGAGTTTGCCAGCTCCAGTTGGGAAGGAGCAAACAGAACAGCAAGGGAAGGAACGCACTGCTAACTGGGAAGAACTACTTTCACATTTAGTTAACAGTTTTTCACTGAAATTACTTTTTAAAGTGGCGAAGTTGGTATTTCTTATCATCAGGTATGAAATTAATTCAAAAATAAGCTTTCTGAATTAATGATTGGAATGTTCAAAATAGTTTTTGCTCAAATTAGTGTTTTGAATTTTCATACCAAGGTTGCTCTCATGAAAGAACTACTACATGTGATACCTTCTCCCTCGTTCCCTGAACACTGTTTCCTTCCTTGCTGTTCGTATATTGTGAGAAGGTATTAAAATATCTGTATTTTCTCCCACTGGAAATGCCAGTTTTCATGTATCACAGCTGAGACACAGCACATTCATTCCTCATTGCACTCCTTTTTATGCCACCACTCCACAGCAAAACTCCAAGTAGTTTCACAGCTGCTCCATGTGGTTTTCCCAGTGCTGGAGAACAACACCCAAACCCCCTCAGTGTCCCAGGGGTGCATTTCTAACGCACTGCAGGGCAGGGAGCAGAGCCATACAACTTCAGGGGTATCTTTACACCCAAAGTGAGACTCCACCACTGATCCACATCCTTTGGCAGCATGCAAAAGAGAAAGGACAGCATTATAAGGCAAAGCCCTTCAGGATGGCAGGACGAGCTGCCAGAGCAGGACAGGAGGGAGAAACCACCGGGCAAAGGGCAGCAGAGGGAAGGGAAGAGGAGAGAGACCACAGGAACTCCAGGAATAACAGCCATAGTCATTTATAAACCACTGCTGGCAACTGGGTGCAAGTACAAGCTTGGGCAGGGCTTCAAAACCCAAGGACATTAATTATTCAGTATTTTTCAAACGTGGAAAATATGGAACAACGCTTTCGCTTGACAGACCTGGAAACCACTCAGGTGGTTAATGCAGAGCAGAAATTAAATTACTTTTAATAATTTTTCTGGCAACCTGATGACAGTGGGGCAGTGTTGGGTCTGGATGCCTAACCCTGCTCAGAGGTTGGAATCCCAAAGCTCCATGGCATTAAAGCTACTGAACCCAGGAGAGGGCACCTTGCATTCCCCAAATAACTGTGGGAAGTACCTGCAGCTCTTCAGCCAGCAATGAAACACACCCAGACCCAAACAGGAGTTCAGAAGAAGCTGTAAGAGCACAACTACTCTACAAAGCAATTAGAAAATAACTGGGAAGTCTCTCCTTATGGCACGTTCCTGACAGTTTACTCTCTGCACAAACCCAGGGATAGCAGATTCACACCTGTTCAGATTCCAAGTGCGAAGTTCCCTCAAGCCTCCAACTACACCTAAGACTGTTTCTCCTAAACCCTCTCCATCCAAATAAGAAATAAATCAGAATTTTAAAACCATCCCCCCACAAAGGCAACATGAAAGACCCCTCAAAGTATGGCTTTAATATTTTCTTGTCTGACTTGTCTTTCCTCTCATCCCTCTTCTCTTGGTTTTCTTCCTTGGGCTCTTAGAAATTACTTTTAAGAACTGTGTGACCTGAAAGAGCAAAACAAGCTGATGCCTTAGTAATGATATCTGTACTATTATTTTTTTTGTCTTTAATCCTAATTACTCCCCTTCACCATCCCAACCATGCAGGGCACTGCAAGGTGAGCGTTAGCAGTAACTCCACTGACTGGAGCACAATAAGAAATATTTATCTTAAACTGCAGCTGTAACTCAACAAATGTGCAGCTGTAGTTTGCAGAAATGACAGAATTGACTATTTTTTACACTAAAAGCAGAAAAAAACCTTCCAACACTGGAATGACTTCGATGTAAAATACTTGATTTGGGGTGGGCTCCATAACTGCTGCTTTTTCAGGTTAGTGATTTCAGGGGTTGTTTTCATTTTGGCTATTCTGTTATTATTTTTAAATCTCAGCCTGCAGCCGTATTTTAATAGTTTATTATTGCACCAAATATTTTCAAAATACAGGGTGAATCCTGCAGAATTCCTTAATTCCCTCTCAGTAACTTAAAGTGTACACAAGATGATGCTGAATCACTCATAGGATTTTAGACAATCATCCTGTTCTAGCTGAATTACAAATATAACCCATCATGTGGAAAACATCCCTTGGAACGTCCCTCCCCATCTTTTGGCTCTCTGCTGTCCCAGTTTATCTTACCAAGGTCAAGGATTATCAGCTGGGCTCCAGCCTGTGCATTCCCAACATCATTTTCTGCAATGCACTGATAGAATCCTTCGTCAGACTTCACCAGACCCAAAACTTGCAGGTTATGTTCTTTCTGAGGAGCAAAGGGGGAAAAAACAGCGCTTAAAAAAAGGGCTGCAACTGCCAAAACAATGGTGTCATTTGGGCACTTTTACTGTGACAGGAGGAACTTCCAGCAGGAACAGGGTGTTTGGATTTCACCTCCTTTGCACTGAATCCTCAAGTCAGACGGTATCCAAAGCAGCAGCAGCTCTCACTAGTGGCATCATTTTCAAGCATCACATTTCTCAGCCATTTTGGTGGTATTTTAAGCCCTGACTTAAGTGCAGAGCTCCCTGTGACAACCCCACAACCTCAGGTACACCCAATTATACAGCCATTAAGTTCTCAACTAGGCCTCAATAATGATTTGCACTACATCTAAAATTTCCCTCTGGAAGTACCCGTGTGCCAAAATTCATGATCCACAACTCAGTTATATTTGTATTTCACCTCCTGCTTGAAATTGTAATTTTTATGGAGCACAGACAATGCAGAACCCAGAGTCAGTGGTCATGGTGAGCCGGTACTTGGACAGCACCTTTGGGCACTCTGTGTCTGTCTCCTGTGGAAAATCTATGCTATAAAGACATCACAACTCATACAACATAAGCAACATGCATTAAAGGTTTTAACAAACCATTTCTCTTCCAGGCCCTAAACATCAAAAGGGCAAAAGCACGAAGCAGTTCCTATAAAAGAACCTGGTTTCCATGAACAGATGTAGGAGAACTACCAGGTCAAGAGCTTAAAAACCTGGAACATGGACAATTTACTTACAACAATTTTGAAATAGTCACTGGGGATCACCATGTCTCCGTTCTTGACCCACTTCACGGTGGGTGTGGGTTTCCCGGTCACCTCACACTCGAACACAATGTCCATGGACTCATGAGCGTAGATGTTGGCAGGTCGCTTCAGGAACTCGGGGGGAACTGCAGGGAAAGGGCAAGATGGACAAAGGATGGTGTCAGCACCCAGAAGAACACACCTTACACACAGTCTGGCACACGGGAGTGGTTGTGGGGACTCCAGCAGCAGCAAAGATTTGCAGCTCAGGGTTTGACAGACGCTGATACAACCTCTGAGTTCTTTCACAATTGCATTCGGGCCAGGTTGGATGGGGCTTGCAGCAACCTGGTCTGGTGGAAGGTATCCCTGCCCATGGCAGAGAGTTGGAAGGAGATGAGCTTTGAGGTCCCTTCCCATCCAAACCATCCTGTGATCCAATGGTTTGGGTTTGGAATGGTCTCTTTGAGAATACAAGAAAGAAGAAATCGAACCAAGATGCATAAAGTGTAAAGTTAAACCTCAGCAAGTTCTCTGTTCTCAGTACTTCAGTCAACAGGTAAACAGAAGCTAAATTTACATTAAAAAAGACTTTTAAACATGAATGGACACAAAAGATGAGCCTCTCCTTGGGCACCACTGCCTTGTGTTCCTGTGAAGAAATTCAGGTTATCCATCAGATGGTGCTGCAGTGATCCAAAGAGCTTCTTCTCTGGTGGGTGTAAGCCAAGGAGACTCCATGTACAGGTGCATCCCTGTGCCTCTGGCCCACACTGACACCACCTCTCAGACATGTACGAGTGAAGCTGTGTATCTGGTAACACAGCAGAACAGACGGGTTCTTCACTAACAACCTGTACCAAAGGGGGTGCCTCTGGGTCTTGGCTGCCTTTAACACGTCCCTAAGTCCTTAGAATAAGATTAATTAAATTAAAGACATTTAAAATCCATAAAAACTCAAGAGATACAGAATTGCTTGGCAACACGAGCCCCAGGTGACCAATGCAGAGACACGACAAAGACTGTCTGTGAACACACAAGTGCCCCCAAGGACCCTCCAGCTGCATGTGAGGCCTCTCCACTTCTTTCCTCAGCAGGCCCTTGCTGTGTGAGCATCACCTGCTATGAAGAACACCCACCTATTTGTTTTCACTACACTTCCCGACACAAGGGCATTTGCTTCCTTGTGTTGGCAGCTCTGATAGCTGGAGTTCCAGGAAAGCCCAAAGCAGCCTTTTGCCCTTTAATATTTAGCAAAGAAAGTCAATATGGAAGGGCCATGGAGTTTAGACAAACAGTTTACATACTTGGCTCGTCAAGGGGATTTGTTTAGTGCTGGGATACGGAATCCTTGTTTTACTTCTTCCCGTGAAATGATGGCAAGGGTCTGTAGGTGGATTTAATACTTCATAAACAAAGAGATGGAGATGAGCAGCTCCCCAGAAATCCCTCAGTTTTGGATTATAAATTAATTAGGAGAACATTAATATACAGAGATATTTATTTATAGAGTAAGAAGGTGGTTTAACTCTCAGAGAAGAGTGTAGATCTACATGAAGCTGCTCAAACTCTCCCACAGGAGCAAAAATCTGGGGCTGAGCCCAGCTGCCTGTGACTTCACACAAGCACTTCATATCAACTTCCCCCAAATGCACCAAACACACCATCAATCCCACCTTAATTCACGTATTTTTGTGCTTACTCTCCGATGCTTATCCCTGTAGACAACTCTGACATTGAAAACTCTTCACTGAGTTTATTTGTCACAAAGCTGCTATTATTTATTCCCTATGAAAATTACTCTTTTATTCCTCCCTGGCATTTTTTATTTATTGTGAGCTGCACTCTTTCTCCCTCCCTTCCCATATCCCTTTACTTTGCCCAGCTCAACAAGCTGTGTTTGCTTTGCTCCGGTGCGACAATTCACCCACAGCTCCTCAAACCCCTGTGCATTCATCTCCCAGCCTGTGGGGTTTCAATCATTTACATGTAATTTCAGATGTGTCTCACCAGTGGCTTGAAAAATGGCATAAACAGGGTGTCAGCACTACAGCAAATCTCTACCCCGATCCATCCTGCCGCATGTGCCCTTCCCAGATGCATCATCCCGCTGCCAGTCCCAGACAGATCATTGCTCGCTCATCGTTAGCCGGTTTTAACTAATGAGTCATTTTGTTCCAGCCTGCTTGATCAATAGTTTATGTTCTCATTTCCTTTCCATCTCTGTCTCCACATGTATCCAGACACACACACATATCGATTCCTGCAATGCTGGCAGAGCTGAAAGAAGGGCATATAAATATTGGAAAAGTTCATTTTTCCACCAATGTACAAATGCTTCTATTCTCATAACATTCGGTACAGGTGGATTTTAACTCCTTGGCCACGTATTAAACTTGTCACAGGAACCCTGACAGACACAAGCCAGCAACATTCTCTGTCAAAACATGAAACTTGTGTAAAAAACTCATCACAGAATCCCAGAATGGTTTGAATTGGGAGAGACTTTAAAGCCCATCCCACCCCCTGCCACGGGCAGGGACACCTTCCACTATTCCAGGTTGCTCCCAAGCCCTGTCCAACCTGGCCTTGGACACTTCCAGGGATGGGGCAGCCACAGCTTCTCTGGGCAACCTGGGCCAGGGCCTCACCACCCTCATAGGGAAGAACTGAAACCCAAAACTGAACCCAGTAAAGTTCTGGGATGATTTCTGTTTTCTCCACTAATGTTTAACTTGTAATGAAGACATTTGGAAAGTACTCAAATATCTTTGGCAACTAGTATGGCTTCAATCCGGGACATCATCCAGAAAGGGGCACTAATATTGAATCACAAGATCCAGTATTTTTTTGCCACAAAAATGAAAGTTAACTCAATATCCTATTACCTTCTCTCAATTAGTTTAGATTTAGGAGATTAAGAATTTGAAACACATTATTTTTTCAAAGTGACTTTGCTTTTCTGGCTTACGGAGCAAATGCCAAGCTGCTTACAAAGGGATAATAACGTGGAAGTGCTCATTTTATCAATTACTTCCCAGTTAATGAATTAATAAATGCTTTTCAAACACACTTTCATAGTTAGCTGTGTCAGTGTTTAGCATTAACACAATGCCAGTACAGATGTTTGTGGTAGAGAAGTTAAATTGATAACCAGAGAGCAAACGAGCCAATTACCATATAAAATAAGGTTTGCAAGGGAAGATCATGTGTTCTGTTATTAAACAATTAAACTTCAAAGACGACTTGGCAGCTCAGCCCCCTCTCCATGTCAGCAAATAACTACTGGAATGGCAAGATGCTGGCACAGAACTTCACACACTCCTAGAGAGCCCCTACCAGGAGTATCTGCCACCCTTTTGGAGAGCAAAGAGACAAAATATTTTGATCACAACAGTGATCAACAGAAGAAAGGGGGGAAAAAAAACCACAACAAAACCCAATCTACATCAGCAGCTGATTCAAACTTCTAAGCTACATCCCAATAGAGGTGAAATATTTGAAAAATAAAATGTTTTTTTAAGCCAACTGCTCTAAAATGAAGGGAGGGGCTCTAAAATGAAGGAACTACAGACATGCAAACAGGAATTGCACCCAGCGTGCCATGGGAACAGGAGTGGATGCTGGACATGGATCCCATTCCATGTGTACGGGTGAACAGAAGGAAACGGAAAAGGATTCCAGTGCTCAGCAGCTCTTGCCTGTTCTCTCTCATTAAGGGAGAAATTCTGTGCCTTTTGGGGGCAGGTGAAATAATCTCCTTTCAGTTCAGCCTTCGGTGCTGCTGCAGACAAGACAGAAATTCAGGACATTCCTCCTCCCCATCTCCAGAGGAGGAGCTTCCCTCCCAGTCCCACAACCCCTGAGGGAAGAGCCCAGGTCTGTGGTTTCTCAACCCCAAACCCGACACCTCAAGCCGAGCTGTAACTACACATGGAAAAGAAGAACTCAAGTTATTAACTACTCACAACTTTCACCCTCCTCAGCTACCACACAATGAACCTCCTCCTGCAGTAACCAAATCAGAACGCTGCTGTTCGAGATCAGAACTCATTTAATGCACATTAATCTTTCCCAAAAGCCAAATCCCCTCCCTTGTCGTTCCCCAGAAGGCAAACCCCAAAGCAGCGACTCCTGGTATCAGACTTGAGCCACAAATAAAACTCTGCAGAGGCAGAGGGGAGCCCAAGCAGGCAGGCCTGCTCAGACCATCAGGATAGGGGAAACATCTAAAAGTCTGCAATTCTTTAAAAAACTTCCTTCCAACCAGAACCAGGCATTACTGTCAGTTCTGCTCCCAGCACAGGAGCTGCCCCAGTGACACAAGTCCTCATGGATTTAAACACTCTTGTGCATGAAGAGCACAGGAATGGTCTCATCTGGGCACTACAGAAACACTGGTTGCAAATATACTTCAGAAAAACTTATTCTCTCTCTAAAAAGCATTAATTAATAATAATAATAATAAATAAATAAGCTGTCGGCTCAAGCACAGCACCAGACAACCCCAAAATAAACACAACTAATTAGTGGGTCCAAAGGCTTTAACAATCACAGAATCACAGAATGGTTTGGATTGGGAGGGAAATTAAAGGTGACCAAGTTCTACCCCCTGCCACGGGCAGGGACACCTTCCACTAGCCCAGGCTGCTCCACGCCCCGTCCAACCTGCCCTTGGACACTTTCAAGGATGGAGACACTTCCAGGACTGTTCCTGTGCACGCGAAACGACATCAGAACTCCTGGAACAGCCTGAGGCAGCCAAAGCACTGAAAGGCAACAACCGAATTTCCAAATAAAAATTGTCCAGGGCAAGACTGAAGAAGCCATTTCTGCTTCCTCAGCCACCTACAAGTGCCCTCAAACCCTAAAATTTAGGAGTGTGTTTTCCAAAGTCACACAAATCACAGTTCCCGCCCCTTCTCCTTATCCCCTTCCTTCCACACTTTTGTCCACGACAAATAAATCTTTAGCCATCAAATACAAAAGCATTTTCTAATTTCAAAAGTTTTCACAGACCTCAAATAGCAAACAAACTGAGCGGACTGGATAAATTTCCATAGTGTATCTCAACCAATCACAACTGAAGCATTCCTGGTCAAATGACTTCCATGTATAACCACATTTCTGCGGATGCTGGTGGCAGAATCCCTATCTTGTATTTCAGTTAACAATTTAAATTACCAGTGGTATTTAAACTGGACATGTTACCATAAAACCCATTTCAGATCAGTCTAAAATGGTGAGCCCAGAGGAATTTATTTCCTCCTCTAGGGAGAACAAGCTGTTCCATTAGGATATGCTACAAATCCTATTAGAATCCTCATAAACTTCATTTTCACAAGGGCAAGTTTGTTTCCAAGAAGGATGGAACTGCAGTGTGACCATCCCTCCGTCAATCCATCCCCTCCTGCCATTCCCCCCCCAAAACACAGGGAAAATGCAGGGATTGATGTTTGACTGCAGAATTTTTTACTATCTTTTAATTCTATGAGTTAATTGTACAAATTAGTTGGTTTTCTTCAAGTGTATCGTGAAAAAAAAAAAAGGAATTTACACTTTAAATGGAAACGGGGAGTCATTAAAAAATAGCTAAAGTACATGGATAAGCACTCTGAAAAAAAATAGAGGTTTAAAGCCCAAAACTATGTTGTAGGCAAGTCAAAAGTCTTCCCAACCTCCGAGCACGGCTGCCACGTCCTTAAAGCACATTTAATATGCAGCTGCAAAACTTGCATTAGCAAACAAAAGCTGACAAAAAGGAATCTTTCAAAGTCCCCACAAAATACAGAAGTGTCAAATTAATATAAAAAAAGCAGCGTACCGAGACACAAAAAGGTTATGAAAGTGTAAACTCCTCCATGCACAGCGATTTCTACTGCACCAAAAGCAAAGCTGCAGTTGAGGAACAGGAAGTTTCCGTGGTAGCGAAATTATGTAATTAAGTAAATGGTTATTTTTTAATATATATTTTATAAAATACATATTTTATAACCGGTTCTGTGCCTGTGGCATCCTCCCAGTGGGAATTCCTTCCCACTCCTTTACCAGATGAAGCAGAGAAAGAGGGAGTGTTTTTATGGTCTCTAATGACCTCGTTAACCTCTGCTCATCAGCCGAAATGGCCCAAAATGAGCATTTAATGGTCCATGTTTTGCTCCCGAGGACTGTTTGGTCCTGAAACACCAACTCCATGGAGAGCTGGATTCAGGGGTGGGAGAAGGGTAGGGGTTGAGTTCATGTGAGAACAAATATTTCACATTTACAGTGAAAAGCTTCCATTCAGATATTGCCAAATATGAACTCTCCTTCAGAGGCAGCCCATAAATTAGCATTTCAGAGGCAGAAAGTCAGAAAACCTTCAATATTCAATGATAGGACAAGCAAGAAACAGGATGAGGATTAATAGCACAGAACAACAATAAAGTAAAATTATATTGATCAATTAGGAAATAGAATAAAAAGCCAGCATATAATTCAATAAATGCACATTTCTTTTAAAGGGAAAAACAATAAATTGCAAATTTATGGAATAGGAAGTAATAGCAATAAACTTTGCAGAAAAAGGCCTGAAAAGCAAGGACTTGATCAGAAATACGACCATGGACAAGGCTCCCAGTGTCATACTGGTATGAAAGAACTGGTCATAGTGGAGCCCAAGAGCAGCTCCCAAAACCTCCTCCATCCAATACACACCACGGCCCCGGTGACTGTGTTACTGGAGCACCGCATTTCAGGGAAAACATGAACTCTGATTTACAAGAAAGCAATGAAAACGATCAATGACTCAGAAAATTGGCTCCAAAGGAAAAATGAAACAGCTGGATTTGGGTATTTGAGCAAAGGCAGGATTATGGAACTGGACACCTCAAACAGGAGCTTAACAGAGAAATACCCACTGCTACACAAAGAAAAACACTGTGTGTACACATGTATGTATTTATGTATCATTCTTGCTCAGAAAGAGCTCCTACACAGGACTAACATCTCCATCCTTGCCCTGTCCTAACTAATACTCCAAGCAATTGACTGCTCCTCTTCAAGGCCAGAATGAAAACGGGTTTTTCTTCTCAGTATGAGCTTTACTAAAATAAAACTGTCCCTTAAAGCAACTTCGACACATGCAGGAGCCCAGCAGAGCTCTCATTACAGGCTGGGAGCTTTGGACTGCAGACCGTGAGAGGCCACGTGCCCACTCCCACAGTGAAACGGTCTGGGAAGTTCTCCAGGCGCAGGAACACACAGCGAGTTCTCCGAGCACCCTGTGCCTGAGCAGTATTTTATGGCTTTTACTTGCCTCAGCAGTTGCAGCCCAGTTCAGACACTAATTCCATGCTGTCCCCAAACCTCTGGCAGGATTGCAGCATCATCCATACCCCCCTAATCCTGTCTACACAAAACCAAGTGTGAATGCTGTCCACTGCTGTCAGCTCTGCTCAGCAATGGTGTGAAGTGTTGGGAGAACCCACCTTTCCAAGGGGCCCCTGCCACGCCCTGCTCCCCCAAAACCACACCCAGATATCCAGGGAACAGAGGCTGCCCCTCCACAGGGACACAACCACAGGGAAGAGCACATGGTGCTACACAGCAGCCAAGTGCAGTGCCCAGGACAGAACAGAAGCAAAGCATAAAAGCAATGTATCTCCAGATATTCTCCCAGCACTCCTCAATCCCTGGAGGAGGGATTTCCTAAGAAAGAGGAGATACCTCTTTGTTTCCTCATCCTGGTTAGATTTTGCCTTTAAAAAAGCTGCCTTTTGGATCCAGGTGAGCCTTCAGCAGCCCTAATGTTGCTCCAAGTGATGCTCCCTCAGAAAATTTACCCAATTTTGCATGTTTTGGAGTCAAACCACTACATGATGTCTCTTGGTGGTTGCCAATGAAGAGAAGTGAGCACTCATTTCCTATTTCCTTCCTCCAGAGCACTCATGATTTTACAGAGCAGAACCAGTTTCACATGGCCCTGAGCAACACGGTCCAGTGGAAGGTGTCCCTGCCCACGGCAAGAGTGGAATGAGATGGGCTTTAAAAGGTCCCTCCAACTCAAACCAGTCTGTATTTACCTGTGCAAGTCACTGTGCAGGGCACTGAACTCCACCTGTTACTTAATTCTTTATGTTTCCGAGGCTCTTCACTGGCAGCATTTGCTCTCACAACCTCAAGGAACTCAGGATAGCAAAGTCAGTCACCCAAAATCTCCCTTTCCAGCTCATTTATAGAAATGCTGGACAGACTCAGTGGGGATGCAGCTCCACTGCTGGAACCAACACCTTATTCTCACTCTGATTTTCTATGAAAAAAGGAATTAATTCCCTTTTATTGCAGGACATTCCCTCTGACTCCCAGCACCAGCATTCCAGGCTCTGAGTGAGGGACACTGTCAGAGGGGTTCTGGGAAAGGAAGGGCAACAACATCCTTCAAAAACTTCTCAGTAGTGAAGTGTGATTTTTCCACAGAAACCACACATAACTGGATTCAAACATCTAACACCACTACCTTTTCTTACAATTCTTGTCAATTTAACTAGTCCAGACATGGCATTAACTCATCCCTTCCCTGATCTCCCCTAAAAGATCTCTAAAATACCTCCTGTCACACTGACCAAGTATCTTCCGTCTGATTTTTCCAGTGTGCTAATTTAAGTGGTAGGTTACACAGCACACTTGGGAACTCAGGATTTCACACTTCATCTCGCTGAGAAATGTGGAGTGAACACCATCTGCTCCTGCTGATCACTCACTGTTCACTTCAGGGATTTGTTGTGAATTATTTCACTAGCTCTGCAGTTTCAGGTAGGACCTCCCTCCAGCTCCCTCTGTTTGAACAAATAAAATATAATTTAGGACAAAAGTTTCCAATTTTGCAGAGAACACACACAGCAAGAATTCACTTTTCTGCTCCAGGCTGTCTTCTCACCCTTTTCTCTTTACTCTCCATCATCTCTGACCCTGTGCTGTCCCTGGCAGGCTCCCAGCTCCGACAGACTTCGGAAAAACTATCACAAGATTTGTATGTTATTAGCAAGTGACTGGAACCTTTGTATTAATTTACTTGTAAATAAATATGAGAATGATAATTTCTTTTTCTTCTCATTTCTGGTGAGGTTCTGGAGGTGAGGTTTCTTCTCTTTCCACTATAACTTTGGACTGGTGTTGGGCACTCACAGTGACCACGTGCTGGGTTTTTAACTTTCTGGTTGTGCCTTTTCTTTTTTTTTTTTAGTAAACTTCCTCAACATTATAGAGATCATCCTTTAGAAGACCAAACACTGATGGTGATGATCGATGTCACCACTCTGGACTGGCAACCAGTTTACAGCCCTAATGCCCTAATAATTACTCTAATAGCCCTAATAAATTTCAAATTTGAGTCTGGATTCTCCGTGACAACAAAGCACTACGTCTCCTCAGGTGTGTGAGTTTGGCAGTTGGGCAGAGGTTGAGCAGGGCATGGGGAGGGATGAACACTCACCAAGATGATGCTGCTGAGCTCCATTTATCAACACGGAGGCTGTGGCTGGGAATCCTCTGTGATCCTGTAAACACACCCAACCAACCCCAACAGCACCTGGGGAAAGGGTGCAGCAGAACCTGGGGAAACTCAGCTCTCCCCCTGAGCAGTGCTGGGTTCTTCACAGCCCTTCCCTGGGTACTCTGCTCCCACACGGCCCCTTCCCAGGCTCAGCTCCCACGCTCGGGGTGTGTCCCAGCTGAGGATATGCAGCAAAGTGCAAATGAAATGCTTCCCCCAGCACGGCCCATCCCTCAGGTGGGAGTTAAAGCTGCCCTCAGACACAGCAGCTGTGGGGAGACACTCCCAGCACAGTGCCAAAGCCCGGGATGTGTAATTCCTATCTGGTTCTGCCTGATTTGCTGTGCTCTGCAAATTGCCCTGGGCCTGGAAGGGCTGTCCCTGTGGCAGAAGTGGAGCTGGAGCTCCACAGGGTGACAGAAACAGCACAGCCCTCCTGCAGTTGGCATTCCAACGTGTCCCAGGGTGAGGGACAGCAGGTGGGTGCTGAGCAGCCACTGCACTCTGACCCACAGCACCCAAGGATCGGGGGGTGATGGTAGTGCCACATGCAGCCTGAGCCACGGAAGAAGATGTGCCAGAGCTTCCTCTGCTGTTTCCTGCATGGATCAAACACTGAACTCTGGCCAAGGATCAATGAAAAGCTGCTTTCCCAAGACTTTTCAGAGGTGCCCAGTGACAGGACGGGGAGCAACGGCCACAAAGTAAAACACAAACTTCACCTCAACATGAGGAAGAACTTTCCATGGAGGTGGCAGAGCACTGGAACAGCTGCTCAGGGAGATCATGTCTCCCTTTCTGGAGGCATTCCAAGCCCAGCTGGATGTGTTCCTTTGTCACCGGCTCCAGGTGACCCTGGTTGCACTGCATGATCTCCAGAGGGCCCTTCTAGCCCTCATCATTCTGTGATTGTGGGACTTCAGAGTATTTGGACCCACTGGTGAGTGTTTGCTCTACAGCAACCTAAACTCTCGTGCTTTTCCACACAACAGGTGAACGGGCAAGTGAAAACTTACACCATCGGCAGACCAATGAGGTACAAATTTGCAAATTTGTTTCCATCTGTGTGAGAGTTTTTGCCTCAATACCTTCCACACTGTCACCTTCCCTCGAGTGCTTCCAGTAAACCCCCTCTATGACCAGTTTTTATTTTAGATACCAAAGATTTATTTCCTTTTTGTTAAGGCTGAGCCCATCCTTTGTCTAAGGACATCCTTTACAAACTTCTGAAGGCACAGTCTGGGACTAATGTGTTATCACACGAACTTCCCAATTAAGGAGGAACTCATGGCAAAGAAGAGATGACAAAATACATTTCTATATTAAAAAGAGACAACCAGATCATATGTAAAAGCTTATCAACTGTAATAAACTAAACCAGAGCTCACTCAGTGCTCATCAGAGAGTATTACTGATTATCATTCAAAGCAAACCTTCTGAGCAACTTCGAGGATGATTTTTAGAAGTAAAAACCTTAATCTGGGCATCAATAATGTAAAACTGTTACATTCATTATTTCTCTGTTTTACTAAGCTCTCCTTCCCCAGCCCTTCTAGGAGAAATCACGCCTGTTTGACCCTGAACCTCCTCCAAGTACCATGGAAACATCTGAATAACAAGAACGCTCATCAAAATTTAAACTTCTTACAGCAGCGCCAAAGGCAATGAAATTTTTATTGAATTCCAAAGCCCTCATTTTCCACACAAAGCACAAGAAGCAGCAGACAGCCCCGTGCACAACACAGGCCTGGAGCCTTTAGGGTCTTGTTTCCAATTTCCAGCTATTTCCAGCTGAAACCCTCAATTCCAGTCACTCGGGAGCGAAGCTGCAGGAGAAGTGTCTGTTTAGATCCCTCCTGCCCCTTCCCAAACAAAACACCAGCAGGGACCCTCCATCTCTCCTGAGACTATTTAATGAATGGATATGCAGCACTGTTTTGATCACTGTTACTTCAGCACTTAAGGATATTTATTCTGGAGAGAGAGATATATATATACATATATATATATATATATATATATATATATAAAAACACCTACACAGCAAGGCCAGGACAAAATGAACTAATATTTAATTTAAAAACTTGTGTGATATCCCCCCTTCTAGAGTTCCTTTTCAGAGAGAAGCTAAGTAGGAATGCAGATAAGTTGTTCACTTTTAAGGTGACTTTTAATCCCACAATGATTGGTTTTGGTTCTCAACCGAAAGACCAAATGGCACAGTACTTTTGGTTTTAGGAGAACAAGCAAAACCACACAACTCCCTGTTATATATATCTATATATATTGTATCTATAGATATATATAGTGTATATGCAGATATACTGTGTATCTATCTATATATGTAGTGTAGATACAGCTGAGGTCTCCATCTACAGTGAATGACACCCAAATACCTTGTTTAGGAGTTTATAACTTGCCAAATCAGGAATATGGCAAGTTTTCCACCACTATTTTCCTCCTTGAATTGCACTCTTCAAAACCTCAAATCCTAAGTTTACAACTGTTCAGATAATTTTGATCAGTGAAAATAAATTTTTTTTTTTTTTAAAAATCAACCTTAATCCTTAATTTGTTTCTTTTGTCAAAGACGCACAAGAGAAGGGAGGTGCCTGGAGAGAGGAGAGGGATTGGAAAAGGCAATGAATGGTCCTGGACTGAACAGAGCCCTGGACAAGCAGATGCTTTCCCACCTCTGGTGGGATTGGGTAGATGTTTAGGAAGCAAATCCCATTTCTGAGGGGTGATGCTCCAAAGGGACAGATTGGGAGATGTATATCCCGAAAAATCAATGTTTAAGTGTCTCACACGGGGCACTAGAACAGCTGGATACATTTCATCTTAATTTTTCTGTGTCCCAGTCAATTTTTTAAATGGATTCAATACCACTTCATTTCAGCAGAGTGCAAAAACACATTCATTAGTGGTTATGAATGATTCAGGTTCCATGGAGCTGAATACCAAAACAGGAATAAATATGGATTTGAACTGAGCATGATAAATAAATCATGGTACTACCCCCCTGAATAAGGAAAAAAATATCAAATATTGAGTATTTGCTCAATTGAGTAGTGCTCCGAAGTTTGTGCACTGCACAAGGCAGTAGGATCCCGGGGAGAAACAGCAGGAGAACATGCATTTTAAGAATTTCCTAACTTTATCCCCGAACAAGGGGAAGGAGGAAGTGGCAAATTAAAGACAGCAAGTCCTGACATTTCCTCAGCTTGGCCTGTTTCCCTGTGCAGCCTCACAGCGGGGCAGAGCTGCGGGCTGAGGAGCTGCCAGAGGCCAGAAAGGACACAGATTTTAAGATAATTTCAAATCTTCATACGATTTGTTCACGGAATACAGATCACCTCGGCTCACTTGGGGAAATAACAGACTAAGTCTGGGAACAGCACAAATAACTGATGGGATCAACTAAACCCCTCTCACGTTCACCAGGGTGTGAACGTTCAACTCACAGGAACCAGGCACATCCTGGCACTAAAAAAATACCTTTTTTCTGATCAAGTTAAAAAAAAAAAAATACAGAGAGTTAATGCTTTTCCATTTCTTTGTCTTGTAACGACACAAATTCTGTAGCTGCCTTTACACATCAATTCCCATTTATCCAACTGCTTTCATTTCCAACTCAATGAATGCAGGCCTATCTTCACATCAAAGTCCCTTCTAATTTACAAATCCCCAAAATAACCTTAATTACAATCCACTTCAAGAACAGCTTCCGTGTAAGGAACAAGCAAACAAGACTCTGCTGTTTGGGAAGAAACAACTAAAGGATCCAATAAAGGCCCATAAAAACATGTCCTGGTGTGGTGGGGGAATAAGGACAGACTGGCTCAGCCTTTCCCATGCAAGCTGGGAAAAGAAAACCTAAATAAATTAACAGATTGGTTCAAAATAAAGAAAAAGGGATGAGGTGAATACAAGATGATTATGGGGGAGATGAGAGCAGGAGATGGATTAACAGGAAAGAAATCCATGGTGGGTTGATAAACAATGGAGAAACTGCTCAGAAAACCCCCAGTCTGCAAATGGCTGCAGAATGAGACAACTCAGGGGAAACAACAAGTATTCCTGCCCTTTAGTTCAGTTCTCCCAGGACTGTGCCCTTGGACACTGTCAGGAAGGATTGGCAACACGGAGCCTTTCTCCTGGTGCAGGAGAAACCATGTCCACCCCTCACATGCCATGACCATGTCACACCCCCTTGGCTGAGGGAGAGCACTGAAAGGAGGACTGGGAATGCTCAGCCATCCTCCAGCCCTGGCTCCAGCCCCAGCACCAGAGCTCTGTCCCTGTCCATCCATCCCGTGGGATGCTCCTCTCCTACTCCCACAGCAGCCACCTTCAGTCGGAGCTGTGGCAGGTGACACACCGAGGGAAGTGTCAGCTGGGTCAGGGAGGATTGGGGCAGGTTTAGTGCCAGGGGAGAGCCCTGGCAGAGCTCAGCAAGGGGCACTTCAGCACAGACCCTCCTGAGGCACAGCCTGGGGCTGGAGGGCACAGACCCTTCCACATCTCGGACACTCTGCACCATATTTAAGCTGGAATCACGGAATGGTTTGGGGACTTTAAAGCTCACGTAGTTTCAATCCCCCGCCATGGCAGGGATGCCACTCACCAGAGCATGGTATGGGGAACCTTAAAAAACACCTCACTGTGCCCGAAGATCCAAAGTTACAAACTTAAACGGGAGTTGAGTTAGCACAGGGTGGATGTGGAATTATATTTCTACTTCTCTATGACTGAAAAGAAGCACCACAGCACTGTGCTGTAGCAAAATATATTCTGATTGCCCTTTTTCATTTAAAAAATGGATTCTAACCACTTGAACACGTAAATATACAAAATAAACCTGGGGCAATCTTTATAAACTGTACAATTAGTTGCACAAAAACCTTCTAATTCATCTCTCAGCTTTGCAGAAGTACTAAAGTTGGAGTCTGGGGATGTTTCTCACCACCCTGAACAGGTATAAATTCGCCAGGTTCTTTTGCCTTTACTCTCTTTGCTTATCTTAAAACACAACCCAGCACACAAGTCACTGCTTCCAGTTATAGAGCAGGAATTCAGAACAGGAATTCAGGAAAGCACACACCCCAGTCATGTCCTTTTTTCTTAAATAAAATCCAGTAAATTTGGGATTCCTTAAGGAAGATACATCAAGGCAGGTATTACAGATAAGGAGTATAAGTTAGATCCAAGGAAATTTTTGAAGTTTGTAATATTCAACAAAATAATTCTTCCAGGCAAACAGACCCAGACTGCAGAGCATCCACACATTTAAAACACCAACCAGGAACAGTTAATAGATTAGGAAGGTGTAAGAGTCTCCAGTAGGCACACATTTCAAATGAGTAAATTAAATAGTGACCAGAAGCAAAACTCCAGAGTCTCCCTAAGGACAAGCTGGTGAATAACTGGAAATGACCTCTAAGATCACTGAGTCCAACCCAGCACTGCCAGGCCCATCACTACACCAGGTTACCAAGCATCACAGCTAGAATTCAAATAATCCACTTGATATTTTTCTGCACTTTAAAGAAATCTCTTTTACTTAAAGACAACTATCAATAATTATAATCCCACATGAAACCAAGGAAACCAAGTTTTGCAAGAGAACCAGCGTAAGATTTGGAACCACAGTATTTTGCCCAAGTTCTCCAACTCCTGATTTGGTGTTGCTGTGACTGATATGATGATGCAGAGCTTTGCTGACAGTCACAGCAGTCCATGGAGAGCACTGAGAGGCTCCAGCAAAGCTTTATTCCTTGGGAGCTCCTGCTATTGCTTACAATCAGCAAAATTTTACATAAGTGAAGAGGTTAATTGTTGAAATCCTCAGTTCTCCTGCTTGTAATACTGCGAGTTGTTGCCTGCACTATTCCAGCTGTAATCAAAGGCAGGAGCAGGGAGATTAGCAACTCTGAAATCACTCCTATAATGGTTAATCACACTAATGATCGTTTAAGCAAATTAGCAGAGCGAGAACCATGCAAGTGCAGATTAAGGATGTGACTGGAAGGGAATCCGCACTCGGTGCCAAGGACAGCAGTACCGCAGCTCCTCCAGCCTCACAAGCCTGAGCTTACATAACAAAACCTCCTTCCCACCTCCACAAACCCTCCAGTGGTGATTCTCCCTTCCCACTCCATGCAAATTCCTGCAGAGCTGTCCAAAACAAAGCTTCAAGTAATTACCTGAGGCACAGTGATTTGAGCCTTATGTTCTGTTCTGCAGCAAAAAAGAATATAACAGGATAGTGGTGAAGAACTTTTACTTTTCCATTATCCTCTCACTAGAACCACCTTCTTAAGACATGGATTCTTCTCTCTACATGGCATTTCATGATGTGCCAGAGGAAGCATACAGGCAAAAGATAAACACTATAAATCAGAGCTATGTTATTGTTGACATTGTCAGTAAACAAAGTTATTAATTATACATGTACTGGGAAAGCCAAAGAAAAATTATTTGCCCAAAGGGGAAAGGAATGGCAAAATTATATTTTAAAAATTCTCCCTAAAGCATCACACCGAGCTTATATAAATCATTAGAATTTAGTGAAATGTGTGTTCCACAGCACTGACTCAACTCCCTAAACTATGAACTGCTATAAACTCACCTCAAAAGAGATTTTCAGTACAGAAAACTGGCATATTTTAAATTGTCCTTCCAGCCTCTTTGGCTCTTCACTGTGCACAAAGCCTCCCTCAGCTTCCCAAAACACCCGTGTGGGCCGGCAAACACTGACGGCAGCATCCCTGTCACAGCACCACGGAATGGGATGGGTGGGAGGGACCTCAAATTCCATCCAGTTCCAATCCCTCAGAGCCCTGGCTTTGGACACCTCCAGGGATGGGGCAGCCACAGCTTCTCTGGGCAGCCTGTGCCAGGGCCTCTCCATCTGCCCAGGGAAGGACTGACCACAGCTCTGGGTGTGACCATCCAGCCAATTCCTCATCCACCGAGTGGTCCGTCCCACAGTTCCATGTCTCTCCAGTTTAGAGACAAGGATGTCATGCAGGACAGTGTCACACGCTCTGCATAAGATAGATGACATCAGCTGCTCTTCTCTTACCCACCTACACCGCCACCCCATCCCAGAAGGGCCACCAAACTTGTCAGGCGCAATTTGCCCGCAGTGAATCTGTCACCAACCCTCTCCTTTACTCTCCATGAGCCTCAGTGCAGTTCCCAGCAGGATCTGCTCCATGACCTGGCTGGGCACTGAGGTGACACTGACTGGCCTGTTGTTCCCCGAGTCTTTCATGAAAGATATTCCATCAGGATAAACAAAGAACAGTGACTTGAAGCTGGAGTTCCAAAACACTCTTGAGCCTGATGAATTACGGAGCACGAAACATAGTTGTTTTCAAAGGCTGCTAAAACTCACATCTCCTTCAAGTACAATTCCACTCTGCAACTCCTCTATGGAAAAAACACACTGTCCTGATCAAGGAAACTGCTCCTTGTGTTTACAGATCCGGGGCTTGACTGACTAGAAGCACTTTTGGGGAAGGTTTTGCAACCTGCATGGCTACAGCCATCGCAGGCAATACACTCACTCCTTCCTAAAGGGAAGTCGTTACCCACCCTATGTTCTGGGTATTAACTCACCAGGGATGGGGAGGTTCCAGCGGCCCTTTCAAGTACTGTAACTTCTGATGAACACCAAAAATCCTTTTATTCCCATTGTATTCACAGCACAAAGTACTTTAGTGAAACTAAACCCATATGCTGGAAGTCAGAGGCACATAACCTGGGGAATGTCACTTCCAGAGCACAAGGGTGCTTGGAATTACCCTATGGGAAAGCAGTTTATATCCTCACTTGTAAAATGCTTTGTTTAACGTTACACTGAGACTATACTTAAGCTCCTAAGAATGTCAAAAAGGGAGATCACAGAAGAAATCTTTGAGTCAGCACTTGAAAATAAACAAGACCAGCGGAGCTGCCAGACATCAGGACTGCTTAGAAAAATGATACAAAAATACCCTTCTGCCATTTATTAACCATTAAGTAGCCTGCTGTCATCCTGGATTCCTTCTATCCAGCATCTTAGATCCTGTTCCCATTTCCTTACAGGTCTCCTTACAGCAGCCCTCAGAAAAGGGCACCTCAAAGTGTCACTGAGGAGCATAAAACAACTTTATTCCACTGCTCACACCTGCCCCAAAGGTCTCCCCACCTCCTACAGAACAGGGTGTGCAACTCCCACGGACACCACAGCCAACAAAGCCCTGTCTACTGCAGGAATCACAACTCCACAATGATTTTCTTTTACATTATTCTCCTCACGAAGACAAACTAATTAACTGCAAGACTGCAGAGGGAATAAGCCACCACAGATAACAACCCGCCTCCTTCCCACAAATTACTGGATTGTTTCATCTCTGTAACTTTGGGATAAACTTCCCTGCCAAGGAGCAGAGTTTGTATAATGAGACATCCAGTAACAGCAATAATCTGGCTCCCATTAGAGAAATCAATTATCTGGTGGGATGAGAATCAGCTTAACAATCATAAAAATTTAACTTGAAAGAAAGTATATGTTCACTTTATGGTCCGGGTTCTCTCTGGGCAGATTTGGGAATGCCTGGTGTTCTTCAGCAGTTCCACTTTAACATCACCATCAGTTTTCATCACGAAATTTGGTGGTGAGAAAACCGTGCAAAAGTTTCTGTTGAAATGGACAAAAAAAAAAAAATTAAACCCCATAAATTCAAAAATTTGACTTAAGAGCTCGAGTCAACCAACTAAAATGGAAGGATGACCCTGATACACAGAGAAAAATACTTGCCATTTAGGGCACAACTCCTATAAAAAGAGTTAGAGGAAAGAAGGCATTTTAATGAGCTGCTTCTTTCACACATTCACATTTCTTGGCAGTCTTTGGCATGTGCAACTTAAAAATTACTATTGAATCTTTCAGCTTTTAGTTTGCAATTGAAATTCTGTCATCTCTTTTTGACAGGGAATAAAACCAATACTAAAAAACCTATAAGCCTAGTTGAGATCTGCTGCACCTTTGAATCTTTCCAAGTATCCAAGAGTGCTTGGAACCAGAAGCCAGCTGGGCTCACCTTTCTTCGTTCAGGCTTTGACTTCAAAAGTAGTAAATCCCACGTTGGCTAAAGCCTGTTCCTAACCAAAAAGTCCATTTTTAGTTTGGAGACCAGACAGACACATCTAAATATGAAACCTGGGCAAAACCTTGCCTTCCCTGTAACTGCCTGTCTGGGCCAGAGGCATCGACAGCAACCTCAGCCTATTGTTTTAAAAGCCATTTTTGGGGAAAAAAAGTGTTTCTTTCCCTAAAGCAGCAGCTGGTTGAAACCCCTGTTAATATGATCTTAATTTATTAGAAATTCTAGCCGAGAGAGAGCCCAGCTTTTACAATTCCCTCCGTTCAATATCACTTTCGACGCTGTAGATATTTAAGACACTGCTGCTTAATTTAGTAACATTTTCATTATCCCCAAGGATTACTGAAGAACATTTACAAGGAAAACCATTTGTGTGAATTCTATGGGTTACTGATAATTTGGTTTTGTCTTTCTTAATGGTATTTTTTTTAATATATATCTCAAAAAGGGGTTCTTTTTGAATTCCGAATGTGCCTCATCTTCCTGGCATGTGCAGTTCTGGAGACATTACCTCCCAGTCCACATGCAATTCCATTATGGACACTCAGCCCAAAGGATCTGCCCTCTTTTGGGCTGTTTTGCAACTGTTTTTCCAGCACCACAAAAATCTCTTTGAAAACTCTGCAGCACCTCTGTAACATTAAAGAAAGCTTTCCCAAACACAATCAGACTGTCCAGGGAATTACAGATGTTTCATGGAAAAGAGCCTCACAATTCATGGTTGTCAGGTACTCAGAAAAGATACTTTTTTAAGACAAAAGGCCTGAAACACGATCATCATCCCCAGACCACTGTGGGGTCGCTCCACACAGCTCTGGGGTGGAACCCAAGCCCAGACCTGCCACATCCCTGGTCCTTCCTGCCAGCCAGCAGGAAGTCCTGGCTGTGGGAAGAGCACGTGCTGCTGGGTCTGGATGCAGTGGGATCATGACATTCCCAGTCACGGGCGATCAAAGAGCGGGATCGATGCCAGCAGGACACATCCCATGCCAGCAGCTCTGGAGCAGGTACACCCATTTCCAGTTCCTCACCCCAGCCTGCCGGGGGGTGGACATGCCTGGAGAGCTGGACATCCCTCACTCATCCCTCTGGAGCCCAGTTTAAACCAGAACACACCTGTTGTTCCACTGGGGGCCCAGTCTGGGGCTTCCACACCCCACGGACCTGGGAATGGTGCACACAGGGGTCACACATCACCCCTGTCCTCACCACCAACTTTCATGGATCATCCCTGGCCACAGGAATTAGACTGTGATCACATGCACAGCACCAGGCAACGACAGCAGCTGCCTCTGCTCAACCCTGACCCCAGGAAAGGTTGGAAAACCGTCTCAGCCCTGAGCTTCCCAGTGTTTTTCCCCCTTGGACACGGCAGCAAGGCAGAGATCAAGGCTTGGCAAGGCTCCCTGAGCTTCTCCCACAACAGCTTTCACTGCTCTCTGCCACCACCACTGAATGTTAAACACTTGCACTGCTACCAGGGAATGAATCCTCCCTCAGATTCCAGCAAAGCTCATTCATGAGTTTTGGAAATACAATTAAACAGTTTTTAGTGCTCCTATGAAGAACTCTGGCAAGCTCTCTTCAGCAAGTTTTACTGTCCTGTGGTTCTGAAACATGGCAAGAACTGGACAAATGTTTCTCCTGGTCTTTGAAAAACATCAAGACAGACCAAAAAAAAAACTTTACAACAGCTCAACTACAGAAGATTTAGCCACCGAGCAGGAACTGAGAGGTTCTGCTGAGCCCAAGTCCTGTGGGCAACAGAAATCAGATCCCACAGTCTTTGAACACACAAGTGTGGCTTTTGCATCATGCAAAGAACATGTTATTTTTGTGGATGTTAACATTTAGTATTAAAAACTACACATCTCCTGTAGATGGGCTCTTTTGGTGTCCAGGTAAACCTGAACAAGTGATGTAGCTTTAAAATAAGGCTGCCATCTCCCTCCTACCCCACGTGTGTATCTGAATAGGTGTTCATAACGTTTTCACTGGCAACATTATCCTTGAATACAAATGGGACAGAGGCAGAAATTCCTCAGAAAACTATCTGTATTCATATTTAACTGACTTCATAACCCCATAAACATTAAATAACACTTCAGAGCAGCACCAAGGGCTGTTTGAAAGTCTTTTCTGATAACACATTGAAGTGCAAAGGTAGTGACCAAAATGACAGGGAGTTCAGTTTCCCCACACCAGACTCCTGGACTGACTGCCTTTGTCTCGTATCACTACAGAAAAAGATCATTAATAGAAGTCTCATTACATTTTCAAGGTAAGAAGTAACTCATACAAAGCCAAGGTGCTCTTTTCACTTCCAACAGCTTCCCCAGGCAGAGCAGTTCTGGGATAACCAGCAAGGACAATACTCTATCCCCCGTAGGAGCCTTTAGCAGCCTCAGGTTTAGAGCAGCATCTCCTGAATCTCTAATTGGGCTGCAGCCTCTTATCAAGATACAGCACTGAGCTTAATTAGAGCCAGAAATCGATGAAGCTCATCGAGAAGATATGAGAAAGGTTTGGGCAATTTTCAGTGATGGTTCAAATTTCTTCCCTGGAATTGTTTCCAATAATACCAAAAGCTTAATGCAAAAATAAGAGTTACCCAGACAGATTGCTCTGCTGCTGCAGGATTTAATGCTACAACTTCTGGAGCAGGATGGCACAAGCTTTTACCAAAGCCACTGCCACAGAGAACACTGGAATACAAGTCCAAGATTCTCCACACTGAGGCTCTTCCTTCTGCAACTCTTTCGGTTTCATTTTATGACCAACACTGCAACACAGGTACTTTTTGCTAGAATAAGGCTTTGCCATTAGTATAAGCCTTTTCAGCTCTACTGAAAATATTTCCATTACTTCCTTTCAAAGCAAAAAACTGATAATTCTATCAAAGCACTTCTTCTGCATTTGCTTTTCCCCATACAATTTGCTCTGGCAGCACAGACAAGGCAGTGATCAGCCTATTGCCACGTGCAACCTCTGATTTACCACTACAGATACCCAAAATTAAAGCTTTTCTTTTTCTATTTTTAATTTTAGTTACATAAACACAGCGAGTCATTTAATGCATTTAAGATGCACTATCAGACACTGAATGCTGTCCTAGACAAGAAAAGACGACTTTCTGCTACTTCAAAAACTCATTGAAAGGGAATAACACAGACAACAATAAAAAGCAGCTCTGCCTCTTCCCCCACTAACACAGGGATTCATTTATTTTCGAGACTTCAGACCTGCCATACCAATTTAATAGGGGGAATGAAAATGGAGATGTTTTTGGTTTATTATTTTCTGGTTCATTATTAACTGCAGTAAATATTTCAACAGAGAGAGAGAAAGCTCATGATCCCCCCCAGCACCAAGGCAGGGGCAGGAAGCCCATGCTGTGACCTGACTCCAGCCCAGCATTTGCAGCAATCCCCAGGGCACCGGGCACAGCCATCAATTTGAAATATTTCCCAGATGAAACGTGAACTTACAACCTTCCCACATTTAACTGCCCCTCCGGCGTGGCCCCGCTGCCGTTTTCGGGCTGGGCAGATTAAACACAGCGACGACCTGTTTCCCCAGCTCCTCTGTCATCGCTGTCCACTCTTATCTGAGGGAAATGCTACGGATTCTTTCATGGCTGGGGACGGCAAAACACATTTTCCCAGCGCTCTCAGCTCATGACACGTGTTGTAAACAAACCTGGTCCCCAGCAGGGGCAGCGAGGGAAGAGCTCTGTCAACAGCCAGGAGAGATTTCACTTTGCAGACACCAAATTCCTGCCTCCACCACGGGAAGAGTCCTGCCCTGGCCTGGCCTGGGATGACACCGGCTTTTGGCTCCCAAGGAAAAGTGAGAAGGTAAAAGGGTGAACACACAGTTTATCCATTTGAGATTTGGCCCTACAGACTGTCTCAAATGTGGGATCCAGCAATGTTCAGCCTTAGGGTGAGACTCTCTCAGCTGCAGGTCTTCCCTCATGACATTCCATGTTCTCTTCCATATCAAACCACTCCTCAAATGCACAGTCAAAGACTGGGTGTGTAACCAACGGGTCCACGAAATCTCCAATCACTGAATCCTACAAATGTTTGGCTTGGAGGGACCTTAAAGCCCATCTCGTTCCATTCCCTGCCACAGGCAGGGACACCTTCCACTAGACCAGATTGCTCCAACCTGGACTTGAACACTTCCAGGGATGGGGCAGCCAAAACTTCCTTCCAAAGTGAAGGTAATTCTCTTAACTCCACCTCCCAGCTCCACAGGGCAGATAAAGAGACTGAGGACACAGATTTGTATAGTCCTCTCCTGGACCCTTTAGTACTTTTCCCGTCCAGTACTCCTTCCTAGTTAAGGTCCTTTTTCTGATTCAGTCCTTCTGTTGCTGCGTGTAGGGAAATTAAATCAAATCATTTTTTAAACCCCAACATTAGGGCAACAAAGTGCTCCTCTCACACCTTTCATTTATGACCCAGGGGTTCAGGAGATGACAGTGTGAAATACGTGGTATCTTTAAGGGACACCAACAGGATCTAACTGCATTAGTTCAAGGTACCGTTTATCCAGATTGAAAATGGTGCCAAATTTAACAGAAAACCCCCCAGGACCTCCCAGGGTGATGACCTGACACACCTGTATGCAGCTGGCAATAAGCTTTCTCCAGCCATCTCCCACGGGCCCACAGTAAAACACAGGTATTTCCTGCCAGCTGAGCACAGCACAGGCCTCATGTGAGACCCCTGAGGGTACCCCACCCTTGAGGGATGGTCAGGAATTCCATCCTCACTGCCATGGAAGAATGAGTATTCCAGCAACCAGCCCAAGGCAGCTTGTTGGGACCACACCAGAGACACGTGTTACCTTCCAGGGTTTTACATCCTTGCTAAAGGACAGAGAAAAGCTGCTCTGGGAGCGCAGTAACCTTTAATGAGCATTCTTTTTAGTCTGGGCACAATTTAACCTTACAATTGGATAAAGCAAGTTGCTTCAGTCTGGAAAATTCAGTCAGTCTGTCCCTGGCACTGCTGGGAAATCTCAGTGAAGAGGCACCCCAGGACCTTCTTTTCACTTTCACTGCCCTAACAGTGCCAAGCAATGGCACCTTCCCCCAGCCCTCAGCACAGAGTCCCACTGAAATGTTAACAGAAGGGAGAATAGATTGGCTGCCTTGGCACAATCCCAGATGTGTTGCTGAAATCTCCCAACAAAAAACCCAGGGGCTTCGAGGAGAGAGGTAGAAAAATAGGAGAGACAAGGGAATTAGGTACCCAAAAAAGGGATTTCTTGTCTGAAATTCTGCCAGACTAATTTCCAAGAATGGCAGAAGGAGCTTAAATTAAGCAAAATCATGCTGTTATTAGGTATAAGAGATGACAATTTCTCTAGTCCAGAAGGAAATGATACAGTGATCAGATAACAGTTACTCAAGCCATTCAACCCTACACCAAAGTACGGTAATGCAGAAATACAATTACTCCCCACAGTGACCTCTCAAAGGAAAGGAGAATTAAGATTAGAACTGAGAAGTAAAATCAGAAATGCCACTATCTAAAATGCATTCTGTAGAATCTTTAATATATTATAACACTCAAGCATTAAAGGATTTTCTTTCTAGTGCCAGGTTTGTAACAAAAACTCAGCACAGAAGAACTGGCAGAACATACTCTCAATCTTTACAACCAACTGAGGAAATCCTTTACATTAGCTCAGATAAGGAGCAAAAGAGCTCTCTCCAGCTCACTTTCATCCCCCAGTGACCTGTCTGGATGTCCTACACTAAGGCTATAATCTCCCTCTTATCCATCTCTTGCTTAATTGCATCATATCATTAATGTTATTAATTGCTGCCACTGCCCATAAAACACAAAGCCAATTCTGTAAAATACAGAGGCAGGAACTGAATTAAACACAGCCCGTGGTGAACTCTGTGAAACCTCAGCGACTGCTCTTAAGCCTCGAGCATGTGAGTACTTCTAAGAGCACCAAATCTTTATTGTTTTGGCCAAGATACAAGGTAAGAAAATGTGGGGGTTTTTTCTGCATGACCAGAATTCGTTGGCTTTCAACATGCCTTCAGTCCAAGTACTTCTTTTTGGTCCCAGAGGTTTTGTCTGTATGTAAGCCTTTATTCATGGCTGTTCAGTGATTCAATTTATCCCATCAGACCAACTCTGTAGCACCACAGTCCTGGTAAAACAAGTCAGTTAAGCTCTTACCAGGACACTGCACACATGAACCCCTTGTACGTGCCCTGAAACTCCACTTGAAGAATTTTAAACCCTTATTAAAATCCAATTAATAAAAAAACATTTCCTCACAGAATGTAAGAAAGGCCAAGAAGCCAAACCTCTACCTGTATTTTTCCCCACTCCTTACCAAGTTTACTTTCTTTGCTTACCAAGTCCATTTTATTTATTTTTTTAAAGTAAGATGTTTTAAAGACAGCATTATCAATATTTCAGTGTTGTTTCTAGTAAGAACAGCTTGAAAAAGTAAGCAGAACAGTTATACACACAATAAACCAGCACATTACTAAATATCTCAGCTTTTATCTTCTGTCAAGCTCCTTGAAAACAACAGTATATTTAAGGATTACAAAAATACATTATATGTGTCCTTTCCAAAGACAACCTACGTTGTGGTAGCACAGGTCAGCTTCCAGGTGTGATCAGCCACACTGTGGCTCTTGTCCTCCTTTGAATAAATGGGATTATATAAGCATACAGAGCAGCTTTGAACCATGCTCAAGTTGTGTTATATAATATTTGACTGTTTATGGCATTGTGAGCAGTCTGAATAACACATCAGAGTAACACACCAACATTTATAACAGGACTGGAGGGCGGGTCGTCGTCGTCGGTTCAGTTTTGTGCATTTTTTAATGGGGCACCAACCCCCCCTCCCCGGGGTCTTACCCAGGTAAAACAGGGTCTGTAACTGAGCCCAGGAGAGAACTCCTGTGGGAAGTCTCCCGGAGAAGTGCTGTCCCTGGCAGGGAAGTCTCTGCCCTACCTTGGACCGTGAGCTCTGCCTGGGCCACCGCGGTGTCGTTGCCGCTCTCGGCGATGCAGGTGAAGGTCCCGGCGTCCCCCTCGCCCACGTCCCGGATCTCCAGCGAGCCCCCGGCCAGCAGCTGGAACCGCCCGGACCTGGGACACAGACACACATGTGACTCCACGGACATCAGCTCCACGTTGTACTTCTGGGTGCCAGGTACACAAAACCACCTCACAGAGAGGATTTTTAATTACACGATCAAATTCCAACCTCAGCTTCACGTTTCCGATGAAGTTCAACCCCATCAATTCCACAAGAGCAGCTCATCTTTTTTGTGCTTGCGGCTTCAGTTGTTCTTAATTAAATGTGAGCCGAGGTATTTAGTCAAGAGCGACCAGGACTGGAGAAAAATGAAGTATCGTAACCACACCATTAAAAAAAAATGTATTTTGCAGATGCAGCTGGAATGACTTATTGCTGAAAGCTGAGTGAATATAACATGACAGACTTTTCAGCACAAGGAACAGTAATGCACATTATACAATGTATAGTAATTGAATTTTTGCAAAAAGAAAAGCCATTTCTGTAAGATGAAATATTGCAGAAAAAGATACAAATACAAATTCATCAGGTGACAAAGTGTCTGTACAGAACTTCCTCCTCTGACTTGGGGGGAGGGGGAAAGAAGGGTTTCTAATTCAGTCTGCCTTTGATGCTAAATGTAGGAGATAAAGCGGCATTGGATGCTCAATGCAGCACCCTCAGCCTCCAGCCACATCCAACTATCACTGCCCTTCACGTGATACCACAGATTTGTACAGGCCTTCCAAGATCCTTCAACACTCCAAGTTTCCACAGTAAAATGCCAAGGGCAACATGCCAAAAGACCCCAAGCCAAGACACAAATCATGCCTGGATGCTGACCCAGAACCTTTCTTAATTCCAGTTGGAAGAGTCTACCTGGGGCCTCCTGTCTGGCATCCTTGAGCCACAGCTTGTGAGCAGGAAGGGACTGAATTCTGCCAAAATAGGAACTAAAAATACATTACAACAATTAATTTTGGTCCCTACAGAGAGTGGCCAATGTACAAAAACCAACCTGGTTGAAATTCCTAGAATTATGTTGGTAGGATCAATCCTCACCTGCTTGGAAAAAGGAAATTGTTGGGACACAGAGACTTTTGGCTCATCTCACTAATTACCACATAAATATTGATTTATGATACTTCCATAACTGCTGATCAAATGCCTGATTCAATGCATTTAAAAGCAGAGCAAACAAAACCATTACTGGAATTAAGTGACAGGAACCACTCTTAAAAGCATCCAGAGATGTCCCTATCCAGGTATTCCATAAGGAAAGCCATCCCATTCCCACAGCTAACAGGCGGACCACAAAAGGGTTGGTTTGGAAGAAGTGCAGGGAATTTGAGTGAAGATATGAGTTTAAAAAACATATGAAGAGCTTCCCAGATGCTGGGAATGTCACTGAGGCTTCTATGTGGGAACAGACACACGATGGGGCTGCACTAAAACCAGGCCTAGAGAAAAATACAGGAGTGAGACAAGCCTGGGCCTTGACACATCCACACAGGAAGTTTTACACCTTCTTTTATCGTGTAAAACACCTGCTTCGGTTGTTTGTTCTTGCGTTTTTGGCGAATTAATCTGAGTAGCAAAGGAGGTGCTGAGGGCTGGGATGAAAACTGGGAGAACTGAAGCCAACGGGGACACGTGCTCAATGTGCCAGGGACAGCCAGGACACAGTCAGGGAGGGAGCTGAGCCTGTGAACTCCCAAAGGAATGGGAAAAGGCTATTGGAATAACCTCATGGATAACAGCATTCTGAGGATACTGTTACTCATCCCAAAGCTCCATGTGCCTTAGGCTGCTCCCTCTCCCACTGCCAGCCTCTGGAAAAGTAACATCTCCACGGTGAGGCACCAGATTATGGTGGTTATGAACCAGCAGTTAAGATGCTGCTATAACTGTTAAAAATTAGTGGTGTTGCCACTTGGGCAACAAAAGTTTGTCAGAGGGGGTCTCACAAACCACTTGTAACACGGGGTGTTCACATCAAGTCTCCTTTTGGCAAGGAACAGGGTTATACAGTGCTCAGCCATCACCGTGGTTGGTGTGCCATGGGTTTATTCTCCGGGGTTATTTTCCTCAAGAAAACCTAGAGTTGAGCCCAACCTACCAACACGTGATCCATCACAAATTCAATGGAAGAAAAATTCCTTGGTGATTCCCTCTGTACGCATTAGCTGTGGAAAAATTCTGGGCTTAAACGAAAACTGCCTTTCTAATAAAGTAAGAACATCTTAATTTTGTAAGGACAATGAAGCATTTCCACAAAAGAGTGAGGAAATCAGATTTCAGGCACTGGAGACAAAGAATCAGCTTAATAAAAAAGTGATAACATAATCTGAAGTGTCATTAAAAGCAACAAAGATTGATCATTTGGATGTCAGGGAAGAGGAAAATCAAATTCCAGCCTTTCATGTGCATTCCATACATCCCTCACTCACATACCCCTAATACACAATTACTGAGCTGCTCTGGATGCCTCACTCACAGGCTTTTTGTGTTTCATTACCACAAGATACAGTGAGCCTTTATTAATTTACTGTAGTCAAACTGCCAGTTATACCCTCAGGTTTGGGCTATTCCCCCCCTCTTTTAAATTACTATTCCCAAAACAACTTATAATCTATTTGCTGTCTCGGTAAAGTACAGCAGATAAAATTAGACAGTAAATTAGATTATTTTGCGGAATCTACTACCAGAAAAATCTCCATAATTACTCTGCTATGTTTAACCTTTCCTGAGCTGAGCAAGTGTAATTCACTTCGTCCCAATCACTCCAAGAGCCCTGCAAACGGTAATCGTGTAATAATTAAAATATCACACGTTCCTGGGAAGCACTGAGAAAAAAAAAGCCCCTGGAATACGGATGTGATCACACAAGTAGAGGCAGCAGCAGCATAAAATGAAAGTGGCACATGAGAGAGACCTCAGCTGTGCCACCTCCTCGCTGCAGGGAATTATTACCCGCACAACCCCTTTACGGTTTGCTGCACGATTTTTTCAATGACATGAAATTTTGCGGAATGGAACAGCCCCAGCCCGCTGCAGTTTGCTGCACTTCAACAGCCTTGTTAAAATGTTACTGCTCAAGCCCTTCCAGTGGTTTAATTCCAGGTTCACCATCTCACCTGCTGCAGCTTTTTAAAGAATTTGTGGCACCTGCATTTGTACTTTCCCCCCACAGAAGTGTCCCAATATAAATCAGGATACACCACAGAGCTGCTGGAGCACATCCTGACCCACACACGGGAAAGGTTTCAAAGCAGATCCTCTTCCAAACATTTCAGACTCTGTGCCTGTGTCCCAAGCTCTGAAAACCCATCCTGGCAGCCACCTGAAACTTCACTTTTCAAGTTCAGAACTGTCAAAAGCATGAAGTGACTCCACATTTGCTTTAGAACAGGCCCTTTCACAGCAGGATCCTTGCCCAGACCAGGTATTTAAGTAAATATTTTTAAATTTTATGAAAGGGCTTTTCTAAAATTTTTAAGAAAGGCTCAAAGTTGGCTCAAATCTGAAAAACTCTAAGCTGTACAGACCATTCCCATCCCAGACTCGTGTGTCAGATAATACTGACACTACAGCAGATCTCACTTCAGGAAGTTCTATGTAAAGGGCCTAAGATTTATTCCAACATTTACATGAATTCTTATTTTGGCAAGAAACAGAGATGTCCCTATCCCTTCCTTCCAACTCACTCAGCATTCTCTACATCCCTGGCAGAGATATTGCTCATTCTGAGTTCATGGAGGAAATCCAGCTGGAAAAGCAGGATGGATATTCCCACTGCTGAACCACATGGATAACGGGGAGGGCTCCACTCGTACCAGCGTTACAGACCCACGAGCCCAGCACCCTCTGCCAGGGATTAGACACGAGTCCAGGGGCATCCTTCAGATTCTGAAGCTCGAATTTGGAGCTAAACCTCAACCTGGAACAGGGTTTGGCCTTTTCCTTTCCTTACAAACAATGGAGTTTTGAGAAAATTCTAACATATCAAGGTTACCAGCTGGACTGGCGAGCCAGTTCCATGGAAGGCTGTCAGCACAAGTCCAACACTTTCCCAGTGCCTGTTATTGGGTCCAGTTTTCCATCCTGTGCAATTTTCTCTCTGGAATTGTGCACATAGTAAGGAGGGTCTCAGAGGAATAGCCCAAAACAGCAACACCTTGAGCAGGGCACAGGGATGGGGGCAGCACTGAGACTCTTCCTCCAAACACTCCTTTGCTCTTCAGCTCCCAGGAATCAGAACTTCCCCAGGTCTCAGGTGCAACTCGGGTCATTCACAGTCTTTGATGGACTTCTTTATGAAGAGCCAAAAAGTCAGCGGTCTAGCAATAATCTTTCTTTAAAATCTTCAAGTCAGCAGGTTCTGAAAGGATTCCTTGAAGTTCTAAGAGCTTTACTACAATGGAAACTCTGAGCACTGTGTTCACTTCAGTTTCTCACCCAGCACCTCCTTCTCTTTCACTCTAATTAATTTGGGAAATATTTTATCACAGCAAACTAATTTCACAATATACTGCATTACAGGCTGGCTGTCTGAACAACCGCCAAGACTATCATCATTCAAGTTTACTCACATTTATCCATTAACATAAATCTTATTGCAGTCTTCAACAAATAATCCATCACATTTAATCACTTTCCCTTCTTTTCAGGTCCTATAACACGTAGTTAATTCTAAAGTCCCACCACTCCCAATGCTTAAAAATAATCTGTTTTTCCTAGAAATGCAAGCTCCTACCCATATTCTCCTTAGCAGTGCAGCTGGAAAGGTAAACATTTAATTTTGCACTAGATTAATTACCACAGTTAGGACAGAAGTCAATATAAGGTTGTGTGTTAAATCATTTCACAAAGGGTCAAAATTAGGGACATATCTGCCCAAAACATCCAAGTTTTGTTTCCTACACAGAGACATATGTCAATATATATGTATGTATATATGTGTATATATGTATATGTACATATATGTATATATATGTGTGTGTATATATATATATGTATATACCTACATATATGTCTGGCCTGTGTGTGTGTCTAAACAAAACCCATCATTTCAGAGCTTTTCCCAGACAGAGGGTGCATTAAAACCGGCCCAGATAAAAAGGATCAGTTTTTATTTTGGCTACAGAAAAGCCATGCTAAGAAAAGTCGTACTTTTATGACAAAAGGGGATTTCAGCACAAATTAAATGTGATTTAATTTGTAATTACATTAACAGACCATGCATAACAAGCTAAGGTAGTTATTGAGCAGCAGTAACTGCAGGCTTTACTCCAACAAAGAATCTTAATTTCTGGAGATTTTCCAGTTATTCTATTCAAACAAATAATACAATAGCTGTTAGGGTAAATGGAGTTTAAGAACTCTTTGTTTTCTGCTGGTTGAATCTCTTCCTGTTAAGCCACAGTCACGAGTATCAGACTTAGGAGCTTTGGCACACTTTAGGGAACAATGAAGGAATCTTATTCCTACAGAGGGGAAAAAGATCAAATTCCCTCCTTTACCCACCTTAAAAGTAAAGTCTACAGTGAGCACACATTTCACTGATTAAAACAGCTTAGTGTTGCAAGAAGAAAAAAAGAATTAAAAAGTCAGCTCAAACCTGTTCTTGTAACAAAGGGCCATAATACTAAAAACTAACACTTAATATTCTGGAAAATCAGGTCAGACCTGGTTCAAATTGTGTGCATATAAAGATCAAGTATATTTACTCCTGTTATGCCTCAGCCCTCCACAACAATTTCTCACTCTGAATGTTGAGAATTAAAAATCCCTGTGCAGCCCTCAGGAGTTATCACGGGCAACCTCAGAGAAGAGCTCCTAAGGGAATGCCAGCACTGTACTCAGGTGAGGGTTGGAAAATCCGGGCTCTGTATATTCAAAACCCAGAAGAAAACAAAAGCAGAGCTCTCTGGTAGGTGAGCTTTAACCTCCCGGTGCACTGAACATGCCATAACCCAGAGAAGGACGGGATGGGGGGCAGCAGAAATTCATGAAGACGTGACACGACACCACTTTACATACAAGAAAAACAAATTAAGATCTTACCAGGCACATTTATCCTGACATTTCATCCCACTGGACTGTGCAGCTCTGATGAGTCTACAGCAGTGTCCAAAGGCAAGTGATTTCTTACATTTATGATGAGAAAGGCTCTAAATCCTGTGCCATCAGCCTGACACAGCACCAGCTCTCAGGGCACCGAGCTGTTCGTCACCCCAGGGCCGCCTGCTCCCCCCGGCCACGACAGCTCAAATTACGAGCCCCAGGACCTTTTTAATTTAAGAGTTGCCAAAAAAAAGGAGATATATTGTATCAGTGCTACTGCAGAGACTTGTGCCCTGCTCTGGCTGCTTTCTGTGGCAGCCACGCCACGATTTACCTCTCCTTGCTGCATGATTGACTTGGGGCTGCGTTAATCTCCCCACTGACTTCGGGGGACACAGAGAACATTCAAGTGTCTGGTTGTAATCTCCTGGTTCTGGTAAGTACGTTCATTAGAGGCACAAAAATGGTCTTGATAAGATTTGTTCTGCTTTTTTTATATAGATTTTCCACCACATTATTTTGGAGTGAATACAGCAGCAATGACAATGTGTTTTCACTGGATGCATTTCTGAAAGCCCACACTGTTTTTTTAATCATGCCTAACATTTTAATATTCTATTTTCATGAAAAATTACGTAATTGTGCTTTAAACACTTATTCTTAAACTCCTGTGGAATAGTTTGACACATAATGGACATTTTCATTGCGGAAAGTCAGTGCAGGGCTTCACACACATAATACACTAACACAAAGTTGTCTTTGTTTTCCTGCAGAGTCCTTATTCCTTTAATTGCTTCTTTTATTCCAGTGGCAATCTAAAGGTAATGCATTCTTAATAACCTTCCTGCTTTAAGTGAGATTTCTTGGTTTCAGATGGCTGCAAAAAAATACTGTGAGACTGTTCCACAAATCTCCTGAACTACCTCCCTTGTCCCAGCAGTGCCGTCGGAGCCCTCCAGCATCTGGGAACTGGCTTCTTCCCCTCTGGTTTGTAATTCGGCACAAAGGAAGGTGGGCACTAATCCAAAACCCCATTCCTGCTGTGAGATAAAGATAAGGATGTCAGCCACCACTCACCCTTCTGTGAGCAGCTCTTCCTCATTTCTTGTCCACCTGATGGAGGGAGCTGGGAATCCTGTGGCGACACAGGGGAACAGGGCGCTCTGCCCGCTCAGCCTGGACAGGGACGACGGCTGCCTCAGGAACGTCAGGGGCTGCGGCTCCTCGGGCTCTGCAACGGTGTTGGACATGACAGAACACCAATAAAAGCCCAAACCAAAACCCAATGAGCCAAAGAAAATCACAAATGAAACCTCCCATTCCTTTCCTGGATCTCCCCGGGGATCCCATCACCATCCCACCCACAGTCTCTGCCAGAGCCTCTCCCAGCCTTGTTACCATTTCTTCCAGACATGCCCACCTCTGGGATTCTCACTCTTCCACCTCCCTGGGAAACTGTTTCAGCTCAAAGCTACAGCCCTGAAACTGGAACCTCCACCAGCTGATAGAGATTTCATGAAGAAAGGTTCAGGTTTGGGTTTGTCCAGCCAGCCTTGGGCAATCCCCTGGCTCCATCAGGAAGCTACTGAGGAAGTGCTTTTACATGCAGGAAAATGAAATGATTGCAGCAGAAAGTCATCCTAAGTGGAATAAAACAACCAGGTAATATGCACACAAGTAACACAAGCTTTACAGCCCACCAGTTTTCCATCCTTAGGAAAACAGGAATCCTCTGAATTAGTTTTGCACTGAATTGGGATGGAGAGGGATTTGTTTCTTTTTTCCCCTCCACCTTACAAACAAGCACATGCCAAGTGCACATTTACTCAGTGTGTTACTACAGTTTGTACCCTCTGTGCCTACCCTGAACCAGAGAAAATGAGCTGTACACACGAGGTACAGGTTTGGGCTGAGTTAGTTACTTCCACTGTTCACGCTGCACTCACTGCTGCACTCTCAGTACTCAGATGTGTTTGTAGGTGTGATGACAGCAAAGCTCCACAACTAGACAAGCCCTCAAATTATTTCTGGCCACCTAAATAGGGGCAGACTCTTCTGCACCTCCTCTACTTCTGCTCTCTGAAGCACCTTCTGTGTCTCACCACACTCAGACGTGGCTGTGTCTCAGTCGGGCCCGACGTGATACTCGCACGCATTTCTGAGAGTTGTTGTTTTGCTGCGCTTCAGCTCAAAATACTAAAAATAGCACAGGAGTGTTCACAGCCCCGAGCTCAGGGCACACACGTGCTCCAAGGTACAGCCTGAGGAGGCTGCCACGGATTTAAGGAACAGAACGGGTGGGAATCCCGTTTCAGAGCCATCCAAGGCAGGGGCAGACAAGCTTTGAGCAGTCCTGGATCTCACCATCTGTCTGGGGCCCACACAGGAACCATCCCACGGCTCTACACGTTCCCTGTGAGCAGGAACTGCTCTGCCTGCTCCAGGAACACGGATACAGCCAGGCACCAATCCTTAGAGGAGGAGAGGAGCTGGGACTGTTCACCACAGACACAACCCATCATTGTTCCAGGTTCCCAGAACGGACTTCACCTCCCAGCTGAGTGGAAACTGCATCCAAAAATCAAGTTGTTTTTTTTTCCCTTGTATTCCTATGTTTGAAAGTACCTGCTATTAACTAGTTGAGCTCAGAAATGTACCCTCCTGCTCAGTGGCAGCCTGGTATCAGAAAAAGTAGAACATTTAAGATGGAGAACTTTGTTCATGGATGTAAATCCAAGTGTGTGTTGGGTGTATTTCAAAGACTGAGAAGCAGAGCAGTGGGGTCACTGTCAGGCCCATATCAGAAAACAATTTAAAAAGGGAATAAACTGCATAAAGAACAGATTAATTCAAATCCTTCTTTCAAATACATCTCAGACCAAACAATCAATTATGGGGCCACTCAAGATTAAGGGAGCTTTCCCTTCAACAGCTTAATCCCACTTTTTAAAAAAAGCCTGCTGGGAAGGATTTCACAAAACTTTACTATTGATACTTTCAGATTCATGGCCAAGCAAAGAAACAGCATCATTTGTATTCCCTAACAGAATTCTATTTAATCACCTTCAGCAAAGCATTACAAAAGCAAGTAAACCATATCTGGAGCCAAAAGAATCCAAAAGATCAATGCAACATGGAAGTTTATCAAGAAATCTCCAATTGCCAAAAATCAGAGCATTTGAAGGGCTGCAGAAACACAAAGGCAATCCAAACTACAATAATTCAATTAAGTACCTTTTCCCTAAGTACTGATTTTCAAATCCTGTATCCTTAGTTGAAGGAGAAAAGGCTTTTCTTTGGAAAGGCCTCGTGAACTCAATAAAACAAATTCCTACTTCAGCCATGATTCATTCCCAAACCTGGCAAACACCCCAATTTCAACAGATAGCTGCAACTGGAAAACTGGGGTATTCTAAAGGATATTTTAGCCTTTTAGGTAGAAAAGTGCCATAGTCACAAGAACCAGAACTGTTCATTGGAAGGTATCCCTGAAGGTGCCACCACCTGCTGCCCACACCAGGTCAGGCCAATCATGACATTGCTCAGCCTAACCCTGGAGGATGGAAATTCAGCAACTCCTCCGGCAGTTCTCCAGGCAGGAACAATGAATCAGAATTCCAACGTGAAGATGAATTCAGAGGAGACAGCTCTGGAAACTCTTAGTGACTTTTCAAACCTTTGAGTTGGACCAGCTCTGTGCAACAGTCACTGGGAACAGAACACACTAAATGTACCAACACTTGACACCAGCGCTAGACTTCTGTTCTTATAAAAATATCTCAACATTTCAGCACAATAAGCATTGCTAAACCTTCCAAAATAAAGTCATCTTCCTTTTGGGAGTTGGAGAATTCCCAAAAGGGCCCATTGTTAAGACAATTAGAATTGCCTTAATATTGGGACAATTAAAAGCCCCTCAGCTTAAGCATCCCAAGAGTGAGGGACTAAGCACCAATTTCTTTGGGAAAATTCTGCAGGAGCTGAAACATGGGATTCAAGCTGAGAAACTCAGAAATCCCCAAATGTTTACACTCAAAGAAACAGCAGATTCCCTCTTCGCATCATGTCACAGTGCAAGCAAGTGTGGGACTTCTGAAAACAGGGACTTTAGAAAACAAGTCTTTTCCTAAAATCCCTTAAAAGCTGAACCATCCAGTGTGGCAAGAAGGCACAGGAGTGTCTCCAGCCCGCTGCGAAGAGCTCAGCCCCCGCAGACACGGACGGAGCCCCGTGTCCCAGCAAAGCCCTGGGTACCTGGCAGGACTCTGAGCTCGGCCTCGTCGCTGTACTTGGGGGTGGCAGAGCCCTCGATGAGGCAGCGGTACAGCCCCCGGTCGGTGTCAGAGGCGTTGCTGATCACCAAGGCCCCGCTGGGCAACTGCAGCACCCGCTCGTCCAGCAGCACCAGCTGCCGGTCCTGCTCCCACCGCACGAACGGAGCCAGGTCGGCGTTGGCTTCGCAGCTCAGCACTGCACTGCCGCCCCTGGGCACTGCCGTGGGCTCGGGCTGGCTCGCGAACCTGGGAAGACCTGCAAAAGAATTAAAGGAGTGACACATGAGAGGCATTCCAGAGCTGTCACCAAAGCTTTGGAGTTCCAGTCAAGATTCGTGAATGGAGTTTTTAAAAAGTTAAGCTGCTCTCCAACTCTCTAATAATTAACAGCTGATACAGCACAATGCTCTGGGTGTCACCTTGGGGAGACCAGCGTAGAGCAGGAGGTAGAAGAATTGGGAATGAAGACAGGAAGTTGCGCCTGGGAAATTGGAACAGGGCAAAGAGAGGTGTTTTAGTTTATCTTTGTTTTCTTATCACCCAACTTATTTTAACTGTCAAGACAATTAATTGTCCCTAAGTCAAGGTTGTTCTGCCCATACAGCAACTGAGGAGTGACTTCCTGTCCTGGCCCACAAACTTTTCTCTCTGTTCAGCTGAGGAGTGGAGTGAGGGAGCACCTGGGGGGGCAGCCAGCCATGGCCAACCCACCACAAGCACTTTGCACAGGGAAAGGATCAGATCTTGCACAGAAACACCCTGCCCAATGCTACTGCTGTCAGCAACTGCGTCAATAAAGGCAGTAAAACACAGCAGGGGGGAGGACAGAGGGCAAAGCATGGGATAGAAAACATCTCCCCCTCTCCCTGTTCCAAGGTGGTTGGCTGTTAGGGTTCAGCAACTAAACCACACCAATACAATTACGGAGGTGTGAGCGTGGAGCCCGCTGGAAGCAGTGGGGTCTGGGAACCTCCAAGTCAACACTACTGCAAACAGCCAGGATCCCCGACCAGAAACACAAACACCAGCCCTCATCAAACGTGGGCACGGCTACCCATGAGCGAGGCTGGGGCAGTTCAGGTCAGCTCTCACCTTTCCCACTTCCTCCAGCAAGCCTGAGGGTGAAATCCCTTATTCATCATCTTCCATTTGCAGAAGTTTGACGAATGGGAAGAATTCACATTTATCTCTTGTGAAGGTAGTTCTTTCACCTTGATTTAGACACTCAGCTCCTTTCCAAACAGTTCAACCCAATATTTTTACTGTCTCACTTAACACCTACCACAGACACACTGAGAAGGTACCAGCAGCAGAGCTAACTTTTCTTCTACATTTTTTATTTTTAAGTACATAATTCAGTGCTTTGTGACTCCTTCTTCCTTGAAAAAGGGATAATAAACAATCACTCGGATCAGAGACTTCAACTTGATGTTGAAGGATGCAAAACACCCATGGATGGAAAACATTGTGTGGCTCTTCAGTGCAATGGGGCAGAAAAGGGATGGATGAGTTCTCCAATTCTTGAGCTTCCTACTACAGTCTGTCACCATGTGCTGCTTATCAGTGACACCCTGGTGCCAAAACTCCATCTCCTCCAATCCTCCCTGTCCATATTCACTACCTCTGATTGCCTAATAAAGTATCTAACACATGTACTTCTTAAGTTAAATGGTACTTTCCGTCATTTCCAGCTTGGATCCTTATTTGCTTTCCAAAAATCCCTCAGGGTTTCTGTGATTTCTTTTTAACTGTCCGATCTTTGCTCTCCAGTTTCTGTAGAAATCTTTGGAGAAGCAGCAAGAAGCAGCACCTGATGTCACATGTTCAGGCTTTTCTCACTTGAACGAAAAACTTCTTTACTTGCACAGGCTCATCTCCAGCTGTTACAAACTTTCTCTCCTCTCAGAATAATACCTGGAGACTCCTTCCACAACTTCATTTCTCTGAAAAACTTTCTGTTTCTAGTTTCCCCTCCCACTGTATTTCAAACCAACTTCTGGTCCTTTGATCTTGACCTTGTTTTGGTATTAATTATTTTGCATCTTTTGATATTTATCCATTACTTCCTCCCCCTAAGGTATTCATAGGAATAAAAATCACAACTTCTTTCTTTCAACTTTCCTCCTGCTTAATGAAGCTACGCTCCACAGTTCCTTGCCCTCATTCCCCAACGTCCTATGCACCAGCCAGAGCAGAACCAGCTATGAGGTCAGAGGGTTACTCAGGGAGTTGTCCAGTCAGACCCCAAATATCCCCATGGATGGAGACTGCACAACTCTTGGACAACCTGTTCTACCACATGAGTGCCCTCACAGTGCGGAACTTCCTCCTAAATCCAGTCAGAATCTCTTTTGCTTCCATGTCTCCTCCTCTCCCACTGTGCCCCACTGGCAGATGGACATATCGATTACAAACATCCATGGAAATACTACAAAACTCTGTGCCCATTGAAAAGACTTTCCCAAAACATTGAACCATCTCAGTGGCTCTCTGCACACTGTCAGGTTACAATTAACCCCAGAACCCACCAACTCATTTTCTTTTCTTTTAAATCCTCCATCCCTCTGTCCCAACCCAGCACCATCCCAAGGATATCTCTGGACCTGCCTGGCTTTGCACACTGTGCTAAGGAGTTGCACCATTAAGTCAGTCTGGAGCATTATTTAACTCCTGTTGCGAGACCCTCGAGGCCACAGCAACAGTACCAGTGACTCCTGCCCGTGCCACACGTGCTCATTCTGCAGGTAAATACCTTGTTCTACAGCTCAAAGCTGACCAGGCCGTTAACCAGAGTCTTCTAAACCCTGCTCTCTGAGCAATCTCTCATGTCTGAAAATCTCCTTCTTCATAGAATACATTAAATGCCATAATTACCTCCAATTCTTATCTATCTCAACATTCTCCTTATTAAGAGACCTGCACATTAAGGCAATTCCTTGCCCAGCTGGGAAGGGGGTCCTGGATCTCCTCCTTTTGCCAGGTGAGCCCCTGAGCTCTGTTTTCACCTCCCTTCTTTGCTCCACGAACCACCACTCATACAATGGTCACAACTGGCAACTAAAAGCACAAGCGAGGATGTTCCTGGAGGATTAAAGCCCTGCAATTTTTTAACATAAAGCTCAAATATGCCTTAATTTAACCCCCTCACAAGTACTATTCACTTCCTGGACAAGACAGGCTTTGTGCATTCTGCTGTGTGCAGGTGCTCCATTGAGGCTGAATGAGCTTTATTTAAGATGGTTTCATTACTCACTAGCAAGGAAATTACAGTTCATTTTTCAGGTCATCTCAAACGCCACTAAAACCTTTATTTCATCATAGTCCTGTGTGTTTTTAAAATATACATTTTAACCTAGGCTATAATTTTGTCCTAAAGAGTAATTTTCTCTTATTCAACAATTATTGGCAATTTGCACTGCTTAAAAGCCTCCACTGTGGAGGAGGAGCCTTTGCTTTAGCCAACACACAACCACAAAACAATAATGATGGATTATAAAAGGCACTCCAAATACAGGCCTTAATTACTATTAATTCAGAGACCTGTTTATAAATACAGTAGCAGGTCCCAGAGCATGTGCCAGAGTGCTGGCACACCTCCTGCAGCAGAACACAACCAAAAAATACCCTTCCATCTCCCAGTTTCCATTACAGAGCTGCTCTTTTCCTCTTCAAATATCAATTAACAACTTCTAAGCCTGAATTTCCATAACTTCCTGTCATTTTTTTTGACTGCATTACCATGTAAGCCAATTCAGCCTTTCAATTTACACTAGAAACACATTCAAAACCACTGTAAAAACAAACTTTTTAAAAAGTCGGTGGCTTTTTTCTCAGTGGTTTGTATTTCCCAAACACTTCAATCAACAAGATTAAGCAAGAAGATGCAATGACAGAATCCCAGAATGGGCTGGGTCAGGAGGGACCTTAAAGCTCATCCAGTCCCACCCCCTGCCATGGACAGGGACACCTTCCACTACACCAGGCTGATCCACAACCCATCCAACCCGGCCTTGGACACTTCCAGGGATGGAAGGTACATTCCTAATGAGGGAGCAGCCCCCACTCCTCACCCACACATTGCAGGGCAATCAATTGAAGGCATCATCCCATCTTTTAGCAAATGAATGCAATGACAAATGACACTTTCGGGGTTCTGATATTACAGACAATTTTTGGTGTTTGTACACACATTAATCATTCTGTGTCAGCTCACATACATTATGTATTGATTTCAGGACACCAAAGGAAAATACTACTGACCTAGCAGAACACAGGTTAATAAACTCAATTTAGGAGGGATGATTTTCCTTTTGGAATGTTCTCTAAACACAGGCAGGAGAACACATAAGCAACAGTGCGACTCTCAGAGCATACAAGGGAATGAGATGCATCACAAACTCCACATTTTCTGCCAGGACAATGCAAATAGGAGGAAGGGGGGGAAAGCCAACTCTGTCCCCATTTTCTCCTTTCCTTTTGTCTCTCCCCTCCTCTCATCAAAGCCCAGAGCAATGGCAGGAATGTGAATGAACAATCTATTAATGCAAATGTGGTGCATTCAATCAGCATTTCCAGTCTAAGCCTTACTGAGATTTGTGGCCCATTGTCTCCATTTCTGAAAAAGATGTGCCTAGAAGAGCAATAATTCCCATGCTCCTGGAAAACACAGATGGTTAAAATTCTGGCTGTCGTCTGCTGCCGTCAATGGCGCCAGTATTTCATCTCCTGAAGTTTGCACAAGTGGAGGAATTCACTGCCCTGATGCCAATCCAGCCCAGCAGCCTCTCTGTGACTGTGGCCAGTGTGAATCACTTCCAAGGAGACTGAAAGAAGAAAACCTTCCATAATCAACAACTACTAAACAACTCACTCACACGAGTCCTGCCTTCCCTCTAAATCCTGTCGGTAGCCACTGGAAATGCTTCATTTTATTTAACATGGATGCTGATGCCATACACACATTTAACCCCCTTGAGAATCCCACCAACCTTTTGGGATCAGTCCTGGCAAACCAACACTGCTAAAGAGGAATAAGGAAAGAGCACAGTCCCCTCATCCTTAGGGAACAGAAGGCTGCAGAGGAATCCCCTTCTCTCTGTGGACCTTTCCTACATGGTCACAAGGCTTTTCATCATGTGAGTCTCCTCTATTGCTCCTATGTAGACTAGAATTTAAGAGAACACTTTNACGCCTTAGGTTGAATAGGCTTCCATCGGTGCGGTATCGGATGTAGATGCCGTTTTCATCATCGAGGTCTCCCATGGCCCTTTGAAGCATCATACATTTAACCCCCTTGAGAATCCCACCAACCTTTTGGGATCAGTCCTGGCAAACCAACACTGCTAAAGAGGAATAAGGAAAGAGCACAGTCCCCTCATCCTTAGGGAACAGAAGGCTGCAGAGGAATCCCCTTCTCTCTGTGGACCTTTCCTACATGGTCACAAGGCTTTTCATCATGTGAGTCTCCTCTATTGCTCCTATGTAGACTAGAATTTAAGAGAACACTTTGTATAAGCATTAAATGGCTCTAAACACACACCCGCTACATGTTTGTGCAATTAACTGCTTCCCAAAGCTGGTTTCAGGCTTTTTTGGTGACATCTCGATGTGCTCAGCAAATGTTTTCCCTGTTACTCCCCCGGTTATTTCTAATGCAATATGGAAAAAGCAAAGCATGGGAGCAGCCGACAGGATTTCCAAACTTCTTTCCTCCTGTACACCAGCTGGGAAAATCCTCTGATGTCCAGCATTACTCTCACACTTTTCTCATCATTGACAAAAGTCTGAACTAACTCCAGCAGCACATCTTCCAACACTGCCACCCTCCAGCTCCCACCTCAACCCTCCAAGTTAAACCGGTCTATCAGTGATCCCACAAACCGCTCACAATTTTAAGACACTTGAATTTCTCCCCATTCCTGTCTGCCTAAGCAAATTTGAGCTCATGACAAATCCAGAGCTATTACTCCTTTATCCAAACAGCCTCTGGGGAAGTGTGAAGATTTCAGGCACACAAGAGAACAGAAACACGATTCCCTATTGTTAGGATGGCTCCAACATCTGTTATCCCTCAGCAACGCGGCGGATCACAAAGATGCTGCATATTTTGTTAGTGCATCAGCTTCTCACCCCAACCCTGTTAAAAAATTAATAAGTCCAGCCATCTGTGGACACTTCATTAAATTATCACAGCTCCTTCTCCCCAGCATTATTCAGCATCATTTGCTGGAGTGGCAGAGGTGTGAAACGGCTTAAAATACACTCTGTTAATGGGACATATTTCATGAATCTCAGCAGCGAATGGATCAGACTTTGCAATTACAAAACACTCCCGGAGAACACAAGTCCAGCACTACCTGAATTAGGGTAAGACCAGATGCTCCCAAGTCCTTTCCACAGACACCAACTAGCACACCATTTGTGGATGTATTCTGTGTAGAAACATCTGTGGATAAGTTGTTGAGGGTCTAGTTTTGGTCAAGGACAAAACCTGGGCGCATGAAACTGTAAACAAGGAAATTGTGCTTGGGAAAAGAGAGTGTTGAGATAGGAGAAGAGGATGTTGAGATAAATAAACAAGATATAGTGGCTATGCTTGCCAGCCAATTAAATTATGCTTTTAGGCGCATGCACAGCTCGTGGATAGTAGTATTTACCAATCAGCATAAAGATTAACGCGTGATCAGCTTCAGAAAAGGTATATTAAACAAACAGGTATGAATAAACAGTGATTTCTCTATACATCATATTGGTGTCTGAGTTGTCCGTGATCTCGCACGATTTACTACAACCATTCTCCCCCCTTGTTTAGGCAATCTAGACAGGAGAAACAAAACCTGGCCCAAAATCCAGGCAGGAGAGCTCTGGGCAGGAGACAGTTCTTAATATCCAGGCAGGAGACAGGGGGCAAGAGTATTCTTACATGGATTATAACATGGAGAGAAGAAAACCTACCCAAAGTCCTTGCTGGCTAAACAAAAGCGGGAAGTATATGGAATACACAACATGAATGAGAAATCTCAGTACAGAAGCAGAATCCTGACCTTGTGAAACAGCCGTGGCAGCACAGACACCATGCACGTGCTGATGTATAAAGGTATCCTTGGCCAGAATTAAGGAGAGGAAAAGGGAGAGGAGACACCAGTGAGACACACAGACATATGTACCTTTGCATGTACAATAATGCACAGAGTGACCTGGTGGGACCTCAGAGCTGCTTTGAACCAGCAGCTGAACTCCACATCTCCCCAAATCCCTTCCAAGCTCCATTATCCGATGACATGATGACATAGAGAAGCTACACAGAAAACTACGGAGAGAGACAACAAAACTCAGCACAAAATACTGTGCAAAGAGGAGCAGAATTAAACTTGTCAAAACAAGCTTCTAGCAGGGAAACTTCGAGCAAAATTGACCATGCCCTGAAGCACTGGGTTGGATAACAACAATCTGAGGTTCTGATCAGCCCCTCTCAGACTTGGGCCTGAGCTCTGCCACAGAACCACAAACTAAAAGCAAGACTAAGATGGAATCACACAATGAATGGTTTGTGTTGGGAGGGACCTTAAAACCCATCCCATTCCACCCCTTGCCATGGGCAGGGACACCTTCCACTAGCCCAGGTTTCTCCAAGCCCTGCCCAATGTGACCTTGGACACTTCCAGGGATGGGGCAGCCACAGCTTCTCCGGGCGACCTGTGCCGGGGGCTCACCACCCTCACAGGGAAGAATTCCTTCTCGATACCTACCATACATTCAAAAACTTTAGACAGTGTTTGGACTAGGAGAACACATCAGAACATCCTGACGTTCTGCCTGGCAAAACAATCAAATGCCAATTCTAGCCAGTTGATATCAAGAAGAGATCACTACATTATTCCAGGAATGAAATGGGAGCAAGAAAAATGACTGAAGATCTTCAAGAATAGAGAGGTCCCTGATGACAACCACAACTACAGGAAAAGAAACAGGGGGTGAGGTGGGAGATGTCAGTCACGGCACATGAGAAGTGCTGCAAGGAATGGTGCAGGAACACAGAAAAACCAGCTCTGCCAAGGGAGTAGGTGCAATAGCACCATTAAAAGTGGAGACAGGACTTGCAGTTAAAGAGGCCAAGCAGAAACGCTCCAACAGCAGCAGGAAAAGCTGCAGTGCCCACAACGAATCTGAACTCCACAGATACTGAGAAACACACTAAGAAATCCTAATGCCACAAAAAATGAACTGAGGGCATGCAAACTAGGGAGTCATTTATTTACTACTGCTGAAGATCATTCTAATAGTGAGGCCAATGAAGAAAGCCCTGTGGGATTTCAGGAGAAGCCCTGGAGACAAGGCACACAGATTGCCTCATCATTTAAGGAACTTCAGGTCTTCATCAATAGACTGCCTAAAAATAAGCCCTACAGGCTCACAATTACTCTTTTTAAAACAAAATCGAGAGCCATAACAAAAGAAGAATAAGATTGGAGTGTTGTGCTGAAAGAAAAGAGCTTGACAGGTTAAATAATTTTAGACCCAGGCGAGGCTATCAATTACGGAAGCTCATGTGAACAAGCCATTCAAAGAAGATTAATGCACAGAGAGGACTGTCAGGATAAATTTATCAAGGAACTGGAAGAAAGGAAAGATCTGAAAAACTTTTGCAGGCAACTCTATAGACAGTGACAAAGACAGCTGGTACCTGACAACAGGCATTTAGAGACAGGAAATAACCTCAACAATTTCTCTGAGAAATACTCGGAGTGCGTGAACAGCAGAGAAACCTCGCAAAAATCAAGTGCTTGAAGCTGACCGAACGGGAGACAGACACAAAGGAGAAAGAACTTCTACAGACACAAACACGTGGCTGAAATAGATGTCTGAAGGCAACAAGGGTGTGTGGCAGAATAAAGGAGGAACACTAAAAGGCGTAGAAGGAGCAAATCATCTGACAAAACTGCACCTCAGTCCCAGGGATCCAGAGAGGAACAGCTCAGGTGGGACTGTCACACTCTGCCGCTGGAATCAGCTGCTGGCAGTGGAGCTCATCCCATCAGGGAGGTTTTTTAAAGCTTTCTCCATATCGAAGCTTTTCTTTGCTTAATTTTCATCTGTTCAGTTAAAGAGCAGACTTGACTGTGTTTTAAGCCAGGACTGACTTCAGAAGCTGTTGGAGAAGGAAGACAACACCTTTCCAGAAGCCTGTAAATTATCTAAAGACATTTCCCCATATTCCCCCCAAAATAAGGAGTTATAGATGCAAATGGATAGGGGTTGTAGGGGGTTTAATAATTTTTAACATCTTTATTTCTCGTGTATTTATGTGAATGGTGAGACACATTCTAAGCTTTTAGGGTTGTTACCAAGAACTAACCTCATGAATTCAACCACAAGTTTCATAACTTAATTTTTTCCTTATTAATAATAATTTTCCTCTGTGAAAATTATTTTAATGACCTTAAACAATTATTCAATTATTCAAGACTTCCTTTTGAATTTTAATTATGGAAAGATAAAGAATTAATCACAGACACACTTCTGCCTTGATCCTTCTTACCCTTCCTGCTTCTGTGTCCCCTTTCACTTGGCTGGGGGTGATACTACAGGTTCTTATTGTTTTCAAACACAATATTCAGTCCATCAAAAGCCTGAACAATGTCAGCATAAAGACCCTTCACTGTGACACTCAATAAAGCTGAAATATGTTGCTGGATCCCGTGCTGGGACAGGCAGGGAGTGAAGAGCACAGGCTGCAGATGTAACCACCACCTGCCTGACAGGCTGGGATTTCGGGAGCAATCTCTGCACAAACTTGTCAAACAGAATCCCAAAAGGGATTGCTGGTGCTGACATGGAGAGATAAATAAGGGGAAATAGACATTTTGAGTGAAAATATTAACAAAGGAGGAAAAAGTTCCGCTGAGTTTCCTGTTCAGGGTGTTGCTGTACCACCAGTATGGTCTCACTTTGTTCTGGTCTCTCACCATCCAGAGTCCCCCAGCTGCCGTCAGCCCAAGGGATAGCAGAGATTTGGCACCAAAGCTCCTTCCACGGAAGTCATGTTTCTTCACAGATTAACTCCACTGTCTTCCATATTTTCCAAAGCAAAGGTCAAGATCTAAGTGTACGCTGCAAAGAGCTTCCATTTCTGATGATTTACAATAAGTTTGCATTACTGTAAGTTATTGCAAAGACAATTCTGTTGACCAAATGCACACAGGATCCTATCTTTGCTAATTGCAAGACTTGCACTGCACTGAATTTGAATTTCATTCTAGAAAGCACCTATTAGTTTGTTTTTTTCTGAGCAGTGCTATTACATCATGAATAAAGCAGAAAGCTCAGGCACGAGTGCTACAGATCTCCCTGTGCCCCCTGTCCTGCAGCTTCAGCAGAGGATTTGTCACCCTCCACCGAGCACAAATAAGCTTTAACTGGCTCACTGACCCACAGAATTAGGGACAGGGATAGTATTAGTCAGAATAGGCTGTTTGATTGTGTTTGATATCAGGTGGAATAAACTTTAAATACAAAAGCTTAAGAAAACCTGCATTTTTTCAAGAGAAACTAGTTTTAATATCATTCAACTGGGAAATTAGAGTCTCTCCACCTCATCTGTAACTTGGTCATTAGATATCAATGAGGAATTTCAAAATAAGCAGGTCAGATTCCCCTGCTGGGGGCTGTCCCCCACGATCCCAGCGATCCATTCAGCCGCAGACAATCCTGCAGCCGGAGGCTTCGGATGGGGCAGGAGGCTCTGAATTAAATCCGAGCTCCGTGCGCTGCTCTCAGGAGCTGGTGGAGAGAACACAGCACTCTAAAAACCAGGATAAATTGACTGGAGAGACAAGGACTTGAAACCATGCTTGAAGAATGACAGGAAGCAATTCCTGGCATGCACACCATGGAAAAATAGAAGATGGACCAACTGCTGCCCAAGAGGGAAGAGACCCTGGATCAGAGCAACACTCCTTCCCCTCCAGAGCCCAGAGAAGTGTCTGCATGATGCCCTGCTGATCCCTCCAACACTCTCAGATCATGCAGGAAACAGATTTAGTTTGTTACATTTCTACCAATTCACTTTAAAAGAACTGAATTCAACCAAATTCTGAAAGAAAAACTGCACCCTGAGCCTCCAACACCACAGGAGGGGTCCAGGAGTCCTTCCAGAGCAGAGTAAAACATCAGCCTTGATTTGCTGTGGTGTTTCTCTGGGTTTTGTTGAAACAGAAGAGCAAAGGACACAGTTGATACACCAGAAGTCTCTCACAGGCAAAGCTTCCCAGGCTGCACAGCCAGGAAGTGAAGCCTCAGTACCAACAATTACCTCAATCACTTTGGTTCTCACCTCCCACAGTTATGCAGTTACTACTCAAAAAAAAAAAGAGTAAGTAAATGGCAAAGTCTACTAATGCATTTTCCTAACCTGGGACTGAAAAGCTGTAACAGTTCTGAACCTGGACCTTTGCCTTTAGTCCAAGCACTAACACAGACCAGTTCAAAGGCTCACAGAGATTTTTTTCCCCTACTTGAACTGGACAAATGTGGATTGTAAGAATTGGAAATGACACATAAGGTAGAACATTTATTATCTGATATGTCTAAACTCTCACATTTTCAGTAACAGCTGACAGAACCTGTACAAACTGCAGCTGTGTTAAAACCACCTTTCCCCATTTACCTGTCATGAAGAAATGCATTTTGATCTGAGCCAATTGAAGGAAAATGCAGATGCTTTTTTCATAGAAAAACATCTTTTTGCAAGGAAAATTTATCACCCGTGTCACTTACTGGTTAAGTGCTCTTAAGTACCCTTCTCTGAAGTATCTCTGCTCTTAGGTTTTTCCAATTCCAAGGTACAGCACGTTCTTTATTCATGAAGATCTGATCAAGAGCGTATTTCTTCCCCTTGCTCTTACAGGAAATGTGCAATACTGGGTAAAAATGTGCTGTTATTTCCCACCTAATCACACCTCCAAGGAGCTGGGACCGCTAGTCTCATCCTTCAGGGATGGCACAGACACACACAGAGCCCAGGAAGAAATAAAACACTGTTCAGTTGGGAACATTCAAAGTTTGACAACTGTGACCCTGTGCTCTGCAGAGCTCTGCCTTTAACTGCAAGCCCAGGTCCATCCAGGTCCTGCTCTCTCCCTGTGCTCAGGGAATGTCCTGGATAATCATTTCTTGGCCACAGCTTTACCTACTGCTTGTCATCCAAAGACATCCACTCTGTAATGGATGCAGAATGATTTACCTCTACCTGCCCTCCTCATTTACAGCATCTAGGCACATTATAAAAAGCAATATTCTAATTCAATTTAGTGGAGAGAAATTCTTTATTAGCCCACTGAGAACAGGGCAAACGTGGAGATCTTCTGGAGATCGGTGTAATGAGCTGCAATAGCAGCAGGATGAGGCACCAGCATCTCCTGGCTCGTAACTCAGTTAACTCCTCCAAGCCACATCCAGGCCTCCTGTAACTTCAGTGACAGCTCTTGTAGTCAGCAATTTGGAAGCCCAAAGCTGGACACGAGCAAATAAACCTTGGAAAGGCAAGGCAGTCAGCTAAAAACCAGAGCAATTCCTCAGGTGAAGCTCATTTTCCACAGCTGATGTATCAAAACCCCAGTGGCCCAGCCCAGCTCAGGGGCTGGATGCTCATTCCTGCAGGGTCTGTGCTGGGCACGGTCACACTGACCTTCAGAGACTGGAGTTCACACACAAACACACCGTGAAGGTTTCAAATGTGTCATTTTAGTCTGACACTACATGGCAGGAGCATCTCCTAACAGAGGTGATTTGCCTGTACTTCTTCTAAGAGTAATTACAAAATTAAGGTTTGAGAAGAACATTTTTATTAATATTTAACTGATAAATAATAATATAAGGTTACTTAGCTGAGGTAGGAGACAAAAAGTCCTAACTTATCCCCAAGGGCTTTTAGAATTAAACTTGGACACACCTGAAGTCAGTACCAAGGCAGGGACAGCTGCCTCGTCACAACCCAGCAAGTGGCAACTTAAAGCTCAAAGCCAAGAATTATCAAACGCAAAGATAAGTGGAAGAAGAGGAAGAAAACCAGCTGGACTGATTTTGGGGAAAAAAGATGACAAGAGGTGAAACATGTAATTCAGTGAGCAGTTAAATGGATATATAGAGCCAATAAATCTGTATGAAGAAACTCGGTGCCCCTGTAATGCTTCCAAACTTTCAGATCCTTGTGTATCTGTTCCCTCAATAAAAGCTTTAGGAAAGCTTCAACTAAACCATAGTAAATACTGCCTGGGGGAAATCATCTCGGGAATGTTTTTCAGCTCATATCATTGTACTTTTTATTAAAATACACACAATTTTATTCTTTCCAAGATGAATTACAGTCACAGTTGCCCAAAACTTTGTAAATGTATTTTTAATCCGTGTTTTGCAAGAGCTATCCCAACCCTTCACCCTTCTTAGGATCTAACTGGCACTTAAGTATCAAAGACAGATTTGCATTTCAAAAGCCAATTAGGAAAACACACTGTACCAAGGCACTGATTAAAGGGCTGGGCTTTACATAAATTAGGCAATTCCTTTGACTTTCCCCAGTTCAAACTCATCACGACAGTGGGGAAATCCTATACATTATAGGGACTGTCTGACCACCACACCTCCCTCCACTGCCCCAAGAAACACCGCTGACGACAACCTCAACCTTCACTTGCTGGCAGGAGCCAAACTGTGGAAGCCCAAGCTTAATGGGAAAGAGACAGATGTGTCCTGAAACTGCTGATCATTAAAGAAAGCCAACACATTTCCTGCTGTTTGCAGCTCCTAAAAATCGAAGTCTGGTAGAACAGCCAACACCCCACAACCAAAGTGCAGCAGCACACAAATCCAGGTTACAGACTAATTCAAGTGCTGAAGTCGAGTGTTCTTCATAATGTGGTATTTTATCATATCTCTGACTTGTTTTTTAAAATCTAAAGAAGGAAAAGATCAGTTTCGCTGGGAGTTCCCGCTGCCACAGAAACTCTGATTCTCACTCCTCCAAATACCCAAAGGATAAAGGCTTCTCATGGATTATCACGTACAGAAAAGGTTCTAAAAAGCACCCTGTTGACCTGCCACCATCCCTTCCCTGCCCAGACACCTCCACAGCACTGCCAGAAGCAGAAACTGAGGCAAGAACCCAAGAGAGTCTGCCTGTAACAACTCCTTCCACCCCTGTCTGAGCACTCCATGTGTGTGTTTGGGGTTGTTTTTCCCACAGTGGGTCCCTGAGCCCCTCTGCCACCTCACGTCCCCTGCGCCATCAGTCACCCTAGAGCAGGGAAAGAGCTCCGGTTTCCAACATCCAAACCTTTTAGATCCATCAAGCTACAATATACAGAAAGTCCTTTCAACAATTTGAGCAGCTTATCTCCATGTAGCACCTTGTCAGCCCTTCCTGCAGGACTCAGGAATTGCTCAGCACCACCGACTGGCTCTTTGGGAAAACAGTGCAGTTCTGAGCCTAAAAACTCCAATCCTGTATCCCTTCATTTCTGTGATGGAACACAACATGTTTTTACTAGATTTCCCTTGCCCTGGCCCACATGACTCACCAGAACTGTCCTTTCCAGGCAGCGCAGTTATTTAATGAGTAAGAAGCTGTTCAGACATGCAACCCACGTTTCACACTATTCCCTTTTTTAAAGGGATCAGGTGCAGCACCACACTCACACACAGCACAGGAACCCAACATACCACTGCTCCATTAAGACGGGAATTACCTCCCTCCCACTGGAATTTTGAGGCCAAGGAGAGACCTTACTATGAGAACTATCCCCACACTCACCACAGCCCAGAGTTTCCAATTAAAACAAAGAGGGCGGGAAGGAATATTAAAAACCACCATTAAAAACCAAGGGATTCAAATGAGGACCAGAAAACCAAAACAATTAAACCAGAATTTAAATATCCCATCACCTATTCCAAAGCCTACAGCAACCAAACCACCCTTCCCCTGAGTACAGGATTGAGCTCAGGGCAGTCTGGCACAGCTCTTGGCACTTCACTGGGTTGGTAAATAGGATTTCACACCCTTCACACCCCACATCAGACCAAGCTTCTGGAGCAGCAGGAGGAGGTTGCAGAGTGCAGCCAGAGGATGCTCTGGGGCAGGTTTCTGATGGACAGGATGGCATAAGGCAATACAGAACATGTGTCACGAGCATTTCCTCTGGTTCTGGACAAGAAAAGTAGAGTTTTTATTGCAGGGGATTGATCAATAACCTCATAAGGCAGCTGTCAGGCCAACAAGAGTCAAAGGGGCAACTAGTTGTGTTATGGTAAAGATCCATATTGCCTTGGGTTAGACTGTGTTTATTGTGTTTTCTAGCCAGGATTTTTTTGAAAACAAAACTCACCACAGCTGCGTTGTTGTTTGTTGTGGGGTTTTTTTTCAAGTACTAAAAGGCTCTCAAAGATTCCATCATTTCAGAAATGATCAATTAAAATAGTACCTTCTCCGTGGACAGTGCAAAATGGAATGGGAGATTTGGAAGGCATTTTGGCTTACCTTCATTTTTAACCCCATTAACCTCACCTAATGATCACATAGAGCAGACTGATGACAGAGGCAGGAGGCTGAAGGAGCTCATGTGGAAAGCAGCAGAATTAATCCCGACAGCAGCGAGGCGGGGAGGTGGGAATTGCTGAGAGAACTGTGTGAGAACGGCTTTTATTGTCCTCATCTCGAAGAAGCTCAGAAACATATCCCTCATTTAGAGACTCTTGAAGTCACTCCTTTAAGGTATAAAAACCCCATTTTTTTTTGTTTCTGACACTGCTGATGTTTCCCAGCAATGCTACAAGCCACGTTAATGGAAACAACATCAGAATATAAACGATGGGAAGCAGCAGCTCTGGGAGATGCCCGAGCCCCAGTCAGGAAGAATTCATTACCTTGAGACATTTATTAAGCAAAGAAAGAAAAAAAACCTGTTTGAAAAAGGCTGGCAAACATCATTAGAGAAACAAAGGAGAACTGCTTCATAGGCTTTTTTCTTAGTTACAGCCCCTTAGTTTACCTTTCTTTTTTCCTTTTCAGTTGGATTTGAAGCCTCACTCTCACTCAGTAACTGCAAGTTATGCTGTTTACAAGGCACACATAGTCTGATACTCCCAAGCCCTGAGATATAAGCAAATGACTGTAAAAAGGCACTTTCCGCAGTCATAATCTTTCTTTTTATGTGCAAACTTCCCTCCTTTACTGCTTTCTACTCCCCAAAAAAAAGCTGTCACCAGTCAAGTCTAAAGGTTCCTCCAAACACCAAGGCTGAGGTTATGACTTGGCCTTTTTAATGGAAAACTTGAAGCATTCAGTCGGTTGTTACTTTTCAAACTTCCTTGTTCACAGCTGACACTTCAGGAACAGAAAAATGCAACCCCCAGCCCTCCTTTCTGTCTTCAGTCCTTTCCCTACCTGTCTCCCAGTCCTGTCAGGGTTGCATACCCTGCCATGAGGAGCTTCCCAAATGTTTTACAACAGAGAGCAGAGAAATCTCAACATATAAGTAGAAAAAGTTATTTTAAGGTTATTTATACATAAAGAAAGCTAAATCCTGCTTTTTCCACCCTTCTAAGATGTGGTAAATCTTCATTTTGATTACAGACACTTGACACTTTCCTTAATCCATTTGTTTCTTCTCTGATCTTCAGCATTTCCTGAGAAACCCCCCTGCACTGAGGTGGCTTTGACAAACAGAAAACACGCCAGCTTCCAGCTCAGAAATGAGAGGCACAGTCCCACTTTCCCTGATAACTGATGAAACCATCATTTCTTCTGTTGGAAAGCGCTTTCCTCTTTTCCAAGGGCAGAGCATCCACCCCCACATCCACATTTTCTGCCACGCTCCCAGAGCAGAGCCTTACCTGCCACGGTGAGCTTGGCCGTCCTGCTGACGATGGTGCCCAGGCTGTCCACGGTGGCCACGCACTGGTAATGTCCTTCATCGGGTTTGTTGTGCTTGGAGTGCACCACGCTGCTGATCAGCAGGGAGCCATCGGGCAGCAGCTGCCGGCGGTCGTCTGACACCAGGTTGAGGAAGGTCCCGTCCTTCTTCCACTCGATCCGGGGGGCCGTGTCGCAGTGGGCCGAGCAGTTCATCACCACCGGAGCGCCCCGCACCGACAGCACGTCCTGCGGCTCCTCCAGGAAGTAAAACGGAGTGAAGGTTCTCACGAGGGACCCTGTAAAACACACACCACGCCAGGTTTGGGGTTAGCCTTCCGCATTTGCTAACATAAAATGCACCCTCCTCTCAGGATCCCACGATGAGCACATCACTGCTCACATCCTCCTCTCCCTGAATATATTAGAAATACCCTGGTCTTTGTGACGGTGTTTTCTGCTTTGACTATTTACATAATGGACTTGCACATTCCAAGAAATTTTCATCCCTAAAACATCTTTTCCTGCTCACATGGCAACTGTGTGTACTCTCGAGGCTCTGCTCTCAGCCTGTTTGGGGTGGGTGCCATTCACAGCAGTGCAGTCATTTGGTTTGTGTAGCAACGATCAGGAATCATCAAGAATAATCCAGGCCTCAGGAGAAGGAGTCTCCAATTCTGAGCTTAACACATCTTGAAAGTGCCATAAAGCATTTTTTTACTCCCATTCCCATCCAGGATAAACATGATTACTTTTCCATTTTAAGTATTCCCAAAAGAGTTCTATAATTAACATCTACTTTGCATTAAGAAGTGAATTTTAATTACTGTCTTTCTGGTGTATTTGGTCAAGCAGAAAGATTGGCTGTCAATATCACTTTGACTTGTCTTAACTTAATCATCCAGAGAAAATAGAAGACAAATTCTTCCAGGGAAGAACAGTTTTCCACACAGCATAATGCTGGGGTGAGAGAAAATGGAGTCTTGGCTTTTCAAGCCAAGCTTAAAAATAGCACCAAGGCTGCACTCATCTCAAAACCATTTCATCTTTCACAGTATGGTTGATAAAGAAATGCTGAAGGATGTTACAACCATCCTAAGGACAACTGTGCATTTAATAACAAGATTTGTTTCATTAAGTCACAGAATAATTCTGGATTTGGAGGAAAAGTACAACTCAGAAGGCGACCTTTCCTTGCAAACAAAGACTGTCCCGAAGCACTGCAGCTTCTTCAAGTGCCTGGTTGTTTGTGGGCTTTCTAAAATCGGATTTACCTTCTAAAATGACCTTAATTAACAAATTGATACGATTCCCTCTATCGCTGAACTACACAGTGTCTCCAGTCTCCAAAGAGCCTCCCGCTTCCCCAGGGAGGGACTCCAGCCTTCCTGCACCTCCTGCAGCCCATTGTCCCTGCTACTCAGAATTCAGGGGAACTCAGAGATAAGGCAGGAGCAGTGTGAAAGAAACAACAGATAAGTTATGCTTTTGTAGCTGATATCATTCACGTACTCTTTTATCTTCAGGAATTCAAAGAGGAAATAAGGGGGAAAAACTCTAGAAATACTGACATTTCCCTAGTGACAGTGTCAGTTTCGGCCCGGAGACCTGCTAGGTTGGAATCCAAATCCTTGAGCTTGTCTTTCCTGAGGATAACAGAGATACAAAAAAAAAAAAAAAACCAAGCCCAAAAAAACCCAAATATGCACAACAAAAAATCCAAAACTAACTACAAAATTTCTAGGAGCTGCTCACATGACTCTGGTTTGTACAATCAAAACAGTGTGTGGATCTTCTTGATTCCCTCTCTCTGCAATCCTGAGTTTCAGTTCTCATACACCAAATGGCAGAGAAGAAACAAGAGTCATGAGCAGCAGAAAAATCTTTAACCTGTTTATCACTACAATCTCTTCCAGTGCCTCATAAACCTAAAGGTCCTTTCTAAAACTAAAGATTCATCTCTACATCCCTGGGTTTTCCAAGGGAAAGATTCTACCCAAGCTATTGACCCTGTCTCAATTACAAGATTCTGTAAGTTTTTCCCAATACAGATCCAGACCTCTATGAGAACAAAATACACTCTTTGGAGTTTTGTTTTCCTCTGGCTTTCTAAATAAAACCCATGAAGCCTTTGAAAGGGTGATGCCAGCTTTTTGTTTGCCCTGCCTCTGGTGTAGGTTGGAGCAAATAAAATCCATTGATGGGGTAAGACTCTCCTTGCCCTGGAAGCAACAAGGTGCCCAAGGAAAGAGCACTGCAGGGCAGAGAATGTCAAGAGAGAGCACATCGAGAAGGAAGAGCAGCACAGAAGGGATTAGAGACTTTGAGGAAGAATGGGAAGCACGTTCTCAGCCGGGTTTCACAGGTCACATAAACTCCTGCCAAGAGCCCTGTGAAGACACAGCACAACCTGTTTCATCTCAGGCACTACTGAGCTCCTGCACAGAAAGCAGACGGTAAAAAAGTGAAGGGTTGGTAAGTAACTGTGTCCCATCTTGAAGGGATTTAACCCAGAACTGAGCCCTTTCCAGCCGCAGTCTCTGAGGATTTACAGTTCAGGGTCAGGGCACTCCAGACACGCCCCTTCACCCAGCTGAGCTCAGCCCCCATGTGCCCCAATCCAGCACAAGAGTTTGTACAGACTGGACCATAATAAAGTTCTGTTTCTGCCAACAAGCCCTTTCTCCCACTCCACCAACCTATGGATTACTCAGTTCGATGACCCCACATTATTTGGGTCAGAATGGATGTATTTTGAGGAGGGAGGTCTCCTCTTTCCATGCCCTTCCCCAAGGCAGGTGTACGCACCCAGGCACGTACACACCTCTGCCTTGGCTGGTGTGAATACTGGCCCCAGAAGTTTAGAGATATGCCACACAAGTTTATCTTCCTACCTGGAAACAGGAACAGTTACATCTCACTCATTCCCAGAAGGTTTGGGTTTTTTCCCCCCCAAAGACAGTGGCAGGGACCCAGCTGTGCCCAAACACGAGGGAGTGACCTGGCACAGACAAGATCAGGGACAGGCATGTCCTGGAAGCTGCCCAGCCCTTCCCTCACCCCTCCCCACACAGCTGGGTTCAGCATAGCCCACCTCTGCGGACTGACTCCATCGATCCGTGATCCCCTCTCTGCTGCAATCCCTCCGGCCTGTTCTCGGAACCTGCTGTAAGGCCTGTCCTTTGCCATTTAATGTTTGACTAGCTGATTATTCCTGCCTAACTCTGCTAACTTGCACTTGGCTCCTCCAAATTCTTCCTCCTTCCAAAAAAAGTTTACCAATTTTGAACTCTGACCTCGTCCTCCCTTTTCCAACTTCTGAGCGGTGTGAAAACATAACAAATAGAGCTTCCCCTGTCAGCCAGGCTGGGAGTAAGGGACAGCTCACACAAGTTTTCTCAGAACACACAAACGCAAAATCCCCACAAGGCAGCTTTGGACATCAACATCAGAAGGATGTGGAGCTGCTGGAGCCTGAAAGGAGGAGGCCATGGAGATCCTCCGAGGGCTGGAGCCCCTCTGCTCTGGAGCCAGGCTGGGAGAGCTGGGGGTGTTCAGCCTGGAGAAGAGAAGCTCCAGGGAGACCTGAGAGCCCCTCTCAGGGCCTAAAGGGGCTCCAGGAGAGCTGGAGAGGGACTTGGGACAATGGATGGAGGGACAGGACAAGGGGGAATGGCTTCCCACTGCCAGAAGGCAGGGATAGATGGGATAGTGGGAAGGAATTGTTGGGTGTGAGGGTGGTGAGGCCCTGGCACAGGTTGCCCAGAGAAGCTGTGGCTGCCCCATCCCTGGAAGTGTCCAAGGCCAGGCTGGACAGGGCTTGGAGCAACTTGGCATAGTTGAAGGCGTCCCTACCCATGGCAGAGGGTGGAACTGGGTGAGCTTCCAGGTCCCTTCCAACCCAACCCATTCTAGGATTCTCTGACTCTAAGCTAGGGGGGGAAAAAAGCTCCCCCCTCAATTTTTCCAGGAATTGAAGCCAAGTTGATTATATGTATACATCCCTACCTCCTCCTATTCAAAACATTTTGGGGTTTTCTGGTCTTCTTTCTAGCCCATCTCTCCTCAAATCCCCATAATTAACCACCAGTTCTGATACTGCTTCAGCCAAGACAAACCCCATCCCCCAGAACTGATCTGACAACATCCAACAATGAAGTACTTCCAGTCCTTCCTGCACCACCTTTTGTGCAAAGAAACATCTTTACATCTTTGTAAGGCTTCAGCTGAGGAAATGTCTAGAACAGTAAACATCAAGTAGCTGCTCAAGTGGGAAGAAGCTTCCCTTCGTCATCCAGGTAATTTCTGAAAGACACAAACACTCCAATACCACCCTTAAATCACTGAGATGTGTCCTTTAACAACTGCCTGACACAAGCTCTTCAGAAATTATGGCACTGAGGAAATAACTGCAGACCAAGCTACTCTGGTCTCAGTCCTACTGAGTCCACATAAATTACCTCCATGAGTGTCCCAAGGTTCCCCTACCACCAGTGCTACAGATTCAGCTTTAATCCCCTGCACCCACCAAAATTATCCCGTAGAGATGCTCTCCTGACTAACAGCATCACCTGCTTTCTGAGCAAAGGACTTCTACACCAGATTTAGCAGCACTTTTGGAAGGAAACCACATCCCATTTTAAAGGGCCAAATGCAATAACCATCCAGAAAGAGAATGGGAAGCACAGGCAGAACTTCAGAACCCCTTTTTCCAATGGGGTTCATAAATTAAGGCAGCCAAACCCATCTTTCATCAAAATGACCTGACTTCGGATTAGTAGGACACCAGGGCTGTGTTTAGAAGGAGTCAAACAGGGCTTTGATGAAGACAGATCACTTACTGGTCCTTGTTGGGGACAGATGTGGCAATAGGGGGATGACACCTGTCCTTCCAAGTCGGACTCCGAAGCAATTTAAGAACATGGATATGACACCCTTGAAACGTGACAAAATCCAACTAGACCTGCAGGAACTATTAAAAAGCCCTTTTCACGTACTGCAAGTCAATGATAAAAGCTCCAAGGTCTCTTGCTGCAGGACTGCCCTTTTAAAAGGCTTTTCACCAGAATTTAATTAACGTTCCCAGTGGCCCCTCTAATCCCAAAACCACTGTGTCATGCCCTTCCTAACCCAGATCATTAAGAATTAGCCAAAGGTAGTTAAACTGGAGATGTTCCTCACACTATCCCTTGCAGGCTCCAGCAAGAGCTCACAAGGAACGTGCTCTGTAGGTTTGTTCACATATTCATTGCTAAGGAGCATGTTATCTGTGTGGGCAAATTGCCACATGTGTTCAGCCCCAAATAAAATGTAAACACACCAGCTTGGTAATTTTTTTTTTCCCCTGGACAGCACTGGAAACATCCTGCACTCCCCAATTAATCCATGATATTACAGTATACCACAGCAGAACCAATGTTTAGATAGAGGTCTATACTCTGCTTAATATTATATTTTTCCCTTCTAGGGGATAGAGGATTAATTAGACCAAATTGAACTGCATGTGACAGCAAAATACACCAGCCAACCAAACATCCTTAGGATTTGGCTCTCTACAGAGCACTTCCAAAGCCCAACCATGGAGAGTGGCAAGTTCACCATACTCAAAAACCAAGGTCACGTTTCTAAACTGCATCCTCTTAACGCTGTTTCATTTCCTTCTTTACAAAGACTCTGAAGCCACAAATTATAGGACACAAAAATTATATCACACTTAAGCATCAAGAAAAATAAGACAGAAGTGTAAGAGCTAGCCCTGACTGCAGAGGTACAGCATAAATCCTGCTATACTTCCATAACTCCAGTGGCAGGCTGACAGTGGAACCTGGGAGAACAAGTGATGTAACATTATAAGGTAAGTAATGCCTTGTATAAATCTCGACTTTCCCAGACTTAGTAGATTCCTTTCTCCTCCAGCACAAGCAGATTTCCTCCTCGGATGATTTAACATGCTATAACAGAGATATTCATCAGGAGGAGTAACTCATCTCTGCCCCAGCATCGTTGGGAATTGTGGGCTCGGAATGGCGTTTGAGGAACGTTGTGGTGCCACAGACTCCTCTCAGCTCGCAAGGGAAGGGGCTGTTCTGAGAACCCCACGGGACAGAGATCCTGGCTTGATGCTGGAAGGAATCCTTCCCTGTGAGGGTGGAGAGGCCCTGGCACAGGTTGCCCAGAGAAGCTGGGGCTGCCCCATCCCTGGAAGTGTCCAAGGCCAGGTTGGACGGGGCTTGGAGCAACCTGGACTTGTGGAAGGTGTCCCTGCCCATGGCAGGGGTGGAATGAGATGAGCTTTAAGATCCCATCCAACCCAAACCAGTCTGGGATACTCTGGTGTTACCGAGTTGAGAGGGTTTTTGACACCATTGTACCAACAAGAAGACAAAAATCAAGACTGTCATCAATTATATCAATTACTATAACACAGAAAGGGATAATATGTTCCAAGACTTTGCCTTAGTTACTCAGGAGTACCCCAGCCTTTCAGGCAATGGTCAATAAACAAAGAACCAAGTCAAGCAAAGCAAACCATCTTTTGCAACAATGCTTTTATAGTTTTGCTTATGCTTTTAGTTACCTTTCACTTGTTAAATAACAAATTATTGTTGGCTTAATCTTAACTGACCATCCTGATGGATTTCGGGCACAAAATCATATTTTTTATAAATCAGCCCATTAAAAAAGTGTGCAGAAATAGAATTAAGAAGTCTCCAATAGCTCCCAGTGTGTCTGCAGTAAATCACCGAGAGGAAGCACCACTGCATCTACTGCAGCCACTCCCTGTGTAAGAGATACCATCTCCTCATATATTATTAAATAATGGCAAGAAAAACAAGATAATGATCAACAGCCAAATCCAAACACAGATTGTAATCTGCAGTATCAGATGTCTTCAGAGATGCATTTATCTGGTGTTCAGTTCCACGGCCTCTCCAACGCCTCCAGGGGCTTGGACACTTCCACCTGCGTTTTGAAGGCATGGAAGTGACTTCATTAATGACAGTGCTGGTGCTGAACTGTCCCAGGTCCTGTGCAACGGCTCCCCTCAGCCAACAAGCCCCTGTGCCCCTTCACTGCAGGGAAAAGAGAAGGGGAAGAGGTGGCACCAGCCCCTCCTGAGCAGCACCCCTAAAGCAGAACGCACTGGAACCACTTCTCATGGTGCTCCTGTGCAAAATGTCCCACAGCGAATCCCCACCAGGAAAATGCTCCCAGGTCCTGTCCTGATTCACACTCTCATGGTTTCCTTCTCACAAGGATTTATCCATCTGCCTTAAACCTGCACTCCACAGAAAAGGCAACAGAAAGCTGCCTACTGGCTGTGCTTCAAAAAAACAAGTCCTGGTGCCCTTTTTATTCCTCCTGGTGAGGAATACCACTGAGACCAACCACTGTGGATTTCTTTCAGGTTGTTTGAAAATATCCTCGGGTTTTACAGGACTCACACCCAGGAACAGCATCCTACAAACCTCTCACCTGCTGCCAGGAACATCCTTTCAAGGCCATTTTGCTTTTATAAACCAAAGGAAACAAGTCAAACCATCTAACACCAAATGTTTGAGTTAAGCTAATGAAGGAACCTCTCTGAATATCCTCACGGCAAAAGTCCTTCTCATAACCATTTCAGGAGGAGGGTTTAAAGGATTTTATCCATCTTTTTTTTTTTGGTGGAATTACCAAAGCCATTTCTGTCATTTCAAGAAACTATCAGTTTTTAATATCAGCACTGCTTCCTTCAAAAAGCACCTCACTCCCAGGGGACCAGAGCCCAATTATTTATTTAATTTTTAATTCTTCCAGTGACCAGTTTCATTACTTTATCCAGCTGGGCTGAGAAAAGATCCCTCCAGCACTTCTCCACAAGTTGACTAGAGGGCACTGTAAAGACACCTACAAAAGGGAGAAAATGTCCTTCTGTTCCTCCCCGTGAACAACAGCACTTCGACTTTTCCCCAGGAATAGCTCCCAGATGTTGGCTACTGACAAGGCTACAGTTGTTACAGCAGGTGAAGAGGAACACCCATCTTTTCCTGGAGTAATGGATTTCCTCTCCTGGAGTTCCAATCTTCTGAGCACTCAGGCACAGAATTTCCCTCTTCAGATCTGTGAAACAAAGAGTGGCTTTTGAAGGGTTAAGAAAAACCACCAACCCATTTGTGAGGTATAAAATAACCCTGCACATCAAGCAAAGAGATCCCCCACCCTGCCTTGCTCACACCCTGCCTGGGCTCCAGTCAAACATCCAACTCTCCCAAGGATCCAGGCGCTCAGACCCGAGGGAACTGGTTCTCCAAACCCTCACCAGGGTGAGACAACGGTTTAGCTCCCTATGGAGACTCCCTGCTGGTTTGCAAATCAAGCCCAGAAATCAGGGAGCAGATTCCTTGCCTCAGACAGGGTTTGGGGGTTTTTTTTGCCAGACTGGTACTTCAAAAATGGTTTAGAACACAAATACAGAAAAAAATCCCCACACATCACAAGGAAAATTATTTGCTGAAGCCAATTACTCAAAAGTTCCCCGAGTGTAAACACACTGCAGCATCCAAGAGCTGTGCATGGAGGGTGAAGCAACTTCTCCAACGCCAACGAGGTTATGGGGCACTCAACAGAACAAACCCAGTGATCTCCTTGCCCCAGGCCACCTCCTCCATGCATAGCTCCAGGGGGATCACGGAGATGCCAAGGGGTGCTCACAGGGGAAGTGTGAAGGGCAGGGGGATGCTGTTAGAAAGTGTGTGTGGGGGGGGGTCCAATCACAGGCAATGGTCAAAAAAGGCACACAAGACGAAACCCAGGGAGGGGGAAAGAAACTTTGGTTTCTGTGGGAAGATGAAAGCAAAAAAAAAGGGATGAATATGAAAAGAAAAAGATGCAAGAATCAAATGGAAAGTTGCTGGACAGCAATTCCAGTGTCTTTCTGAAGACAGAGACCTCTATTACACTTCATGAAAGAGGAAAACATTCCTCACAAACACCTTTAATGTTGGATCAAGGGAGGAATATCTGAGAGGACCTGGAAACAGCAGAATGGCCACACTGGATCAGAGCAAAAGGAATTCCTTTCCCTCAGTCCAGCCTGCTGTCCTGTCCCAGCAGCGTGGAGCAGATGCTGGGGAGCACCCAAAGCAGAGCCAACACCCCCCCAAATTCAGCCCTGAGCACCCGCCCTGGCAACCAAGGGACACCCCAGCCACCGGTGGGGTTTGTTCCTCAGCCCACCAGCTCTGGGAGGAGGAGAACCAGGAACCTCTGACGGCACCCCGGAGGAGACAGCACCGAGAGACACAAGTTCAGCATTGGATTTGAGGGTCCCTGATTTAGGGAACTAATGTGGGAAGATTAGGATAACTGCTAAATTCTGTACACTCAGCATAGCTCATTGTGCAGCCCCTTTCCCTGTCTGGTTCCCTCCCAGCCACTGTCCAACCACACTATTGATCCACAAATATATAAAAATATAACAACCTGAGCAATGTGATAATGAGGATTTCATTGATCTTTCAGGACACTAGTGAAGAAATGAGAACAGCAGGAAGGTAAGGAAAAGATGCACGTGCACACTACGATGCACATACCACAATGTCACCAAGAACCTTATTTTAAAAGCATATTTACACTGATTTTTCTGGCCCATAAAACTCAGTATTTGTGGCAGAGTTCATTAAATGGTGTCATGGTTTAACCCTTGGAGGGTCAAAATTGGAAAAAAAAACAAACTTAGAAAACGTAAGAATGAACCTTGTGATCTAAGAAGTTGTCTTTCAGTCAAATCCCTGGGTTCTGTATCCCAGGAATATGCCCCCTCATCCAACAGACACCACTCTGTGGCTGCAGGCCTTCTAATTCTTTTTGCTCTATAATTGCATATGCCCCTCATATATGTATATAAACTTTATCCATACACACAACTTTGTCATATTCACCTACCACTGGCCTCCATAACAAGTTGTCTTTCAAACCTCTATTATTTTTAAGACAAGCATTTAAAAATTGTAAAAACCATCACAAACATCAACCAGACACACCTTATCAGTGTCATCAACGAATCAGCCATATGAAAAATAATATATAATATGGCATACAAATCCAGAATGTTACTGCACCAGAGTTCAGGAATATTTGGCAAATCCAGAACTGGTAAAAACATCGGTATGTTTGCAGATGCAGAAATTAAAATTTGATACCCAGATCAGGTATTAAGAAGACAAGGCTAACTAGTCACAAACAAGCAACATTTTAACTGTGGCAAGGAATAAGCAAAGAAACACCATCCAGGAGCAGTGCCCACCAGGAACAGAGTGTTTCAGCAGTAGCTCAAACGTGTCACGGAGTCAAGAGCTCCTTCACCTTACTGTGTGTTACTCTGAGCAGTGGATTTGTGCCATTTGAGCCATCTCAACAACAAACCCGTTTTACAAATTTCAACCCTCTTTTTTTTTTTTCCTCATGCTCCCAGCTGTGAATTCTGCAAACATTTAATGCCTTTTACCCCGTTTGGCCGGTGAGGATCAGTAACACCCAGCATGTGCCACGGGCTCTGCCTGGCCCACCCCTCCCTCCCCATGAGAACCTCTGCAAATCTTCCTGACCCCCATCACCAAATGCAGGGACATGATCTGGAATAAAAATCAAAATATCCCCAAGTCTTAATTACCGCAACTTAATTATTTCAAGTGCAGTGAACGTACATGGGGTAGAGCAAATTACTGGATTTTTGTGCCTCATTTTTATATATGAAATCAAGCAGCCATACTTCAGGAAGGGAACTGCAGCCTACTAACAGCATATTTGTATTCCAAACAGATCTATAAGAAACCCTAATTGCACTAATCCTTTATTGTACCTTTGCAGTGGTGTTATTTTACCCAGCTGACGTTTTTCCGTGACAGATTCCTACAAAGCTGTTCTTGAGCTCTTCATAAGCCAAGGAAAGCTACGGGAAAAGGAGCAAATGCCTCAGTTTAACTCCTGACTCTTGAGGTCTGCTTTTTCCAAAGGTGGCGCGCAGTTATCTCCCAGGAAAAGAGGCAAAGGGAAGCCCCAGGATAACAGTGACACTCCTGCACCATGCCAGAAAGCACTGGAGTTGTCCGTCTGACTTGGATGGAGAACACAACCCCTGGGATGTTAGTGGAGCACCAGCCCCATCGCCTGCCCCACCTGATCGCAGCTGGAAGCGCAGGAACACGAACCCAAAGCCCAGCTTTAAAAGCCTTACACAGGTTCCTGTCTCTTCCCAAATTAACGACGTGGGTTCCTGTGGCAGTGTCTGAACACAAGCAGCACTTTCATCTCCCCTGTTCCCTGCCCTCACCTCCCCAATTCCCAGGCTCCACTGAAACTCTGACCGGTGCAGCTTGTGTCAGAATGGAATAAAAAGGCCGACCGTGGCTTTGCAAATACATTAGCAAAACACATTTGCAAGTATTAGCTTTGCAAATGTTTTATAGATGTGCAGAGAAAAAACCAGATTTATCTGTTCATTTATAATACAGATGATTTCAAAGTGGGAAAGTACTTTTCAAAAGAACTTACGTAAGTGTGGAAATACAAATATTGCATATATTAACTAAATTATCATATAGATATGGGTATTACATGAGTTACTAAGACAGAAATACTTAAGAAAAGCAAATTTGTAGGTCACCATTAGAAGGAATTTGCTTATATTCGTTTTATCCTGATTTCCCCATAACTGTAAAAGTTCTCATCTCAGTCTCACTAAATACATAAAACTCCTGAACACTAATTTGACTAAGGAGAGCAGGAAGGGTTTAGTGCACAACTCCTCAGACCCAGCTGAGAGATGTGCTCCTTGGGAGTGTTTCTTGTGCCCGCTAAAAAGGGCAAAAAGGCAAAGCCAGCAGAAGTGATGGGTTGTTTCAGGCTGTTCATCCAACAGATCCATTCCAAGGTGTCCGTTCAGGCTGCTGCAGCCTGTGCTCCTGCCATGCATTCCTGGGAGAAGCCTGGACAGGATAACTAGAACTGCCTTTTAGGAGCCTCTCCTAAGGCCGAGCAGCTCAGCTTAACAAAGCCTGACACTGCCAGAGCCCCAGACAGGATGCACAGCTCTGGATGCTGCTTCCCTCAGCCTGCCAGCTCTGCTCTGGCTGACCCGGGATGGAATGGCACACACCTGACACACTCCTGCTTGGTTACTTGAAGGCTTCCAGGGCAAGGTTTTGCTCTGCTCAATAGGAAGCAGAACTTTTCAGCTGAAATAACAATAGCGAAGCAGGACCCAGAGCTGCACTGTGTGTTCACGTCAGAGAACAGTACTCCATTCACACAACTTCATTTCTAAGTTGTTAAACAAACAGACAGACCTGATGAAATATTAATTTAACTAATTATGGCAACAGAACCCCACAAGGAACTAACAACTCCACCGAAACAGAGCAATACCTGTTTGCAGCACTGACAAGGCTCAGACGTGTGACAGATGGTTCCCAAAACCTGGGCAGACTGTGCTGGTTTCAGCCTTGGCTTGGGCTCTGCTGCTTCAGTTTTTGAGATGCAAAGACTTACCTGGCTGGGGAGAGCCTACGTGTGAGCTACTGAACAGGACTTGGAGGTAAACATAAGACACAAAGTACTTACAACTCAACAGTTCTTCCAATTCATGAACTGTAACCACATTTGAAGGGTTTTCGTAAGACAAACATTTGCCTTCACCTGACAAAAAGCTCTTCAAACTGCCTGGACAGCAGACACAAACTACCCGGCAACTTACTGCTCAAAATGATAATTTGGGATGATAATACTTCCTGAAGTGTAATCTGGATGCAGTTCTTCGTGGAAGAGACCTCTGGAGCTCATCTGGCCCAGCTGCCTCCTCAGGCAGGTCCAATTAGATCAGGTACCTCAGGGAACTTGTCTGCCAGGCTTTAGGCTTCTCCAAGATGTGCAACAACAGGAGAGCAACAAGTGTGTGAGGATCTGAAGCAGGAAAGCCATGGTGAGATATGTGCCGCCAAACTGGCTTTCCATTATTTCAGAACAGAATCCCAGGATCACTGAGGTTGGAAAAGACCCCCAAGGTCACCGAGTCCAAGCTGTAACCAATCCCTCACCTTGTCCCCCAGCCCAGAGCACTGAGTGCCACGTCCAGTCATTCGTGGAACACCTCCAGGGATGCCACAGCATCCTTCAGTGTCCCCAAACATCTCTTCACATCAGTTCCTCCCTCCAGCCCAGCTCCAAACTGCACAAGGTGATCCCAGCCCTGCCTGTGAGGACAGTCACTGTAACTAAGGTGTGCTGCTCCCTCCAGCTCAGCAGCAATTAACATCCCCAGCGTGGAACGCCAGGATCTCACCACCCTTCCACTGTTATCTCTGTTTGTTCCCTTTAAATCCAACCTGCCAGGGCTGCCTTTCTTCTCTATTTTAGGTCCCTACTAGTGTCAGTGTGAAGTTTTTGGTGCATCCTTCTCATTTGCATCCCAGTCGGTGCCTGCTGGAACAAGCTTTCTGTTTGAAATACTACACGTTGATACAACTGCATTAAAATACAAAGCCATTTGCACAGTTCCACGAGATGTTACAGTAAAGCTTTTCCCAGGTTCTTTCAGAACTCCTGCTCTAATTTGTCCCTTCCCAAGAAAGCCACAAGCCCTCGGAGCCACAGGGCCCCACTGTCCACCACAGAGCTAAAAATTCCTTTGGTCTCATTTTCCCTGTCCACTCCGAGGTTTTATTTAAATAGCCTGTGCAACCTTCTCCTGAGAAACTCTCCTAACCCAAACCTACCTCAATCACGGTATAATCACATAATTAGATTGTGGTCCCTGGTAAGTCTGCTATTAGCACTTCCAAGCCATGTTTAAGGGGATAAAAAAGCTTTATTTCAAGTAATTCACAGCACATGATGACTATCACAAAGGGGAAGTTCTATTTTTCTAGCAGAGTAATTTACACTTTTTAAACAAAAAAAATTCCAAGAGAAAAATTGTCATATAATGTGTGGTAGGGTGGGGTTTTTTGCCTAATTTTTCTTGGTGGGGTTTTTTTGTTTTAAGATCTACAAGCAGAAAACAGAGCTGCTGAACCACCTCCTCTCAGTCATAAAAGGGGTGAAATGCAGCCTTCCAGGAGAGCCGAGCACTCATGTCACTGTCAAGCATGAAAAAGCCCCAGACAAGAGCATGTAAAATCGTTGTATTGGCTCCGTAACAGGAACATCCCCTGCTACAGATGGGATTAGGAGGGAAAGGGGAAAAACTGAGCTTGGGAACTGGTCACAGAAGCAGCATCTCCGAGGTGATGCACTTGAACAGCTCAATTCTGCGAACACAAACAAAACCTGAGCACGTTCACTATGTTTTTAAATCAAAACCTTTAAAGTTGGTGCAAAACACTGCTTTTCTTGGATTTTCTGGCTTTGCCTCACTCAATACCATGCAGTGCTGAGGTCCTCCTTCCCTTTCTACACTATTACCCTGCTTGCACATCAGAGGGAATATAAATCACAGAATATTAAGGAAAGTAAGACACTTTGCCTTTATTTCATTAGGGTTCCTCTGCAGAGGAGATTTCTTACAGCCAATATTAAAATGAAATTACTTTGCCTCCCAAAGTTTTCAAATGCATGGCTTGCGTGTATAGCGGTTGTTTTTATCTTTGTAAACATGAAGCAAGAGAGAGAAGGGAATGTTATTCCCATTTATCCAAGCTTAGCAGCTTCAGTTGTAACAGCACCTCCTCCCCAGCAACAGCAACCCACACAGGGCTTCCTCCCTGCTCTGGCTGATGATGAGGGAATTGTTAAATATTTGGCACAGGAGTTTGTGCCAAGAACAAAAACAGAGGAACCCCAACCAGGGCAGGCAGATGGGCCAGAGCTCAGCGAGCCACGGGCTGAAGTGCGTCAGGAATCCTACAAAATGAGACCTTATATAACAATATCAAATCTGGGCGCCCAGAGCTGGGTCACCTGCATTTCCCTGGCTGCACACAACACAGACAGCCCAAAGACAAGCACTGAAAAATCATCTTACACTGAGTTAATGCCAAGTTATTTTTATATACTCATATAAGAAAATATGCACAGCAGCACAGCTGTGCAAAGGGATGTACGTGCTGACATCCAAAGCAGAAATTAAGCCAAACCTATCAACGGGGCAGCTGATAAATCCCTGAGTTTTGATAAAGCATAGATGAGATCATTTGAGACTTAACCAATAACAGCATTAGATCCACCTTAGCATTCCAATTAATTCTCCTGCTCCAGTGTCCGAGGGCTCCTCAGCAATCTGCTCAGCCAGGCAGGCCCTGTGCTGGCCCAGGGCTCCTTTGGACAAAGCTCCACTACTGGCCTGTTTTCAGCCCCAGCCAACCTGGGGAACGAACCTGGGCTGCACCTCAAAACCTGTTTAACAGTTAAAATAGACAGAGAAAAAGGTAACCTTGGATCCCAGTGCCACCTATTCCAAATTGGTAATCCAGGCCAACTGTTTTTACCACAAGGTATTTAATCAGTGATCTTGAGAACAATAATTATCTAGAGACGCTGGAGAATCTGGGGCTGCACTGCAGGACACGGGACGGAAAAAGACACAGGGTACAGAAGGACATTGTAATGAGGACTCTGTCTGGAACATGTGAGAAAAGCAAGGTGCCACAACCATAACAAACTGTGACAGGTTCCTTCTGCACCAAAACCAAGTGCCTGAAGGGCTGGTGGCTGCAAACCCCCCCTCACAACCCCAAAGCCCAGCAGAGGCTCAAGCCCAAGCACCAGGCTGGGAACACAACAAGGGCAGCTCGTCAGGTTTGCGTAACATGCTTTTAGTTCATCAGGGAAAAATTATTAACTTGGTCAAAACTCACTGTCAGACTAAGGTGTCTTTGGGATCTCATCGATTAAATTAAATATCATTACTTTTGCATGCAACTCATAGATCATTCTCTAAATGCTATGCCAAAAATCTAATTGAGTCTTCATTAAGTGATCAGATGGGAAATGGGAGCTCTTCCCCCACTATATACACTTCAAGGTTAAACTGCAGCTCACCAAGGACTGTTAAGAACTGCCTCAGACCCTCACCTTCAGTCACCACACAAAACCCTCTATTTTATTCACTCCAGATTCCCCCTTATTAGCCAGCTCCTCCTCCCAGCTCACCGGTAACCTTGAAAGGAGGAGAGGTGGAGCTACTGAAGGAAGACAAAGGGGCTTAAGAAAAAGGAAATTATTTCAGGCTACAATTACAGTATCCTACCAGCCTACACTGCGCTATTTCGAAGCTTTAAATTAAATTCAAGCTGTATTTTCGGTCACCTGCTTGCCATTCACTCCCTTTCTGTGACACCAGTGCCAGGGCAGAACAACTCCCCTCCACCACCAAGTGCCACGACTCTACTTTCCACCATTCTGTTATTTGTGGGGGGGGGTGGAAGAAATCTCTCTGGCGTTTCACAATTAACAACCAGGCTTAATAAAAAGTGGGTAATTAATTACACAAAGGGCAACACGACTGGTGTAAACAGCAAAGCAGAAGAGACAATAGAGTTTATTACCACCAAAAGGGTGTGCTACTACTGCCAAAGTAAGTATGGAAGGTAATGTCAGACCAGGACTGTAAACAGAATTCATTTTTCCATCATACAGGGTGGAAAAAGCTCTCAGCTAATGCCAGCAACCAAGTGGGACTGCCAGGGGATGCGAGAGGCCAGGCAGGAATATGGGCAGGTTCCCGGCTGGCAGGGGGATCCAAGGGGAAAGGACTGAGGCCAGTGGAACAGGAGTGACAGGGCACAGCAGTCTGGGTTCGGGGAAAGCTTTGGAAAATTCATCTGGTGGTTGGGTTGAAGAACAGCTCTGCTCTGGGGCAGGGACAGTGACATCTCAACTGGGCATTCCTGGAGGTTCAGGGCACACCTTTCTGACTTTTTTAGCTCAAGAAATGAACACCTGCCCTTTGTCTTCCTCTGTCCTCTTCTGTGTTACACCACAGGAATAGGAATATTAATACAATCCAAGTCATAAATATTTTTCTCTCACTCCAAAGCTGTACATTCACATTCAGCCTTCATCATCCTGCCCTAAAATTACACCTTTAGATCACAAGCTTCTTATGAGACCATTTTTTTCAGCATAATTGGTACAGCCATAAATACATTTTTTTCTGTGAGGAATATCTTGTACAGGTGGTATTTTGAGTCTCCCCAAATCATGGGTCCATTATTGAGCCAAGCTGAAAACACACTATCAATTTTCACTGAACTATTGATCAAGTGAGGTCAACAAGAGATGCAGAGTACCAGGAATCTCCAGGCAAGCAGCTGGAATGAGCCATGGCATTTCCGATCCCATACAAGGAAAGGAACTTAAAAAATAATATTTAAACAGCTTGCTGGAGTGCAGACTACTTGTAGGAGAGCTTCAGCAGATCTTGCACTGATTACAGTAAAACAATGTGATCCCACTAGCAGAAAACAAAGCTGATTTTTTGAAGCCTGTTCCCTCAGCAGTAGGACACCTGCCCTTGCTCCCCCGGCCTGCAAATGAGAATAAACTCAGGTTATCTCAGTTCAGGTGAGCCATGGGGTGGGATGGATTGCAAGGAATCAGTGGAATTTAAATATTATGGGTGAGTGTTCGATACCCACATCTGCTCTGCAGTGAGCCACTGCCGTGTGCTAAGCTAAGAGCCCAGTTTGTGAAATGAAAACGAAAAACCAGAACAACTGCTCCTCGTAAAAACCTGGGCTGTCGGTGCCCTCTGAGCTGCCGCTCCCTGAGCAGTTCCGTGCTCCCCTCCCTCCTCTCGAGGGCCGGTTCCGAGGTTGGCAGGGGATCCCCATGCCCAGGGCCCGCGGGCAGCCCTGGCCCGGCTCTGTGCCACCCGGCCCGTCCGTGGGGCCGGCCCAAAGCGCTGCCACCAAAGCGCTGCCACCGAAGCGCTGCCACCAAAGCGCTGCCACCGGCCGTGCCACGTCAGCCCCGGCCGCGTCCCGGGGCACAGCCACATGCCCCGGGCAAGGTAAAACCTTCCCGGCTCCTTCTAACTGCCCAAACCACAGCTCCGGTGTGAGCCTCGTCCTCCCGGCGATGGCGGGCAGAAGAAGAATGGTCTCTCAGTCACGCCACTCCAGCAATAATGTTTTTTTCCAACTAAGCTTTCAGCAGTCAAAAATGGGAAAGATTATAGACACAGAGCCTGCAGTTCCATTCAAAAAGATCTTTGTTAGCAGCAGCATTGAAAAGAGGAAAAAAGCCCACAGAATTCCTCCACTTAAAGCACAACCTCAGAACATACGCTTACAATCCTGGAAATCTTTGGGAGATTCAGCGTGTTCAACAGCTGCAGCCGAGCTTACAATGAACATTGCAAATAAATGCTAATGAGATGCTTATAGATCCTGAACAAATTGATTTACTGAGATCTTGTCGAGTGTCTGCTATCAAGGGTTTGTCAGAGTAAACAACCAAATCCTTATAAACAGAACTGACTCATTCATTACAACTGGAAAAAGGCAGACATAATAACCCAAGCTTTAGGCCAGGAAGATGATAAAACAAGCTCCACACACACATTATTTACCAAAAAATAAAAATTGTATTTCTGAAAACACTATTAGAAAACATATGTCTAGCTTAGCTCACCAGCTACAGATGAGCTTGCAACACCATAAGTACACTTACGCACTCACTAAAGTTATCAATATAAGAACCAGCCACAATAAAACCACTTACATAAAGCTTTAGAATAAACCCACGTAAACTAGATGCATAATGAGCTCATACTTGTGTGCCAAATTGTTTTATTGCATGTTGTTGTAGTGCAACCCGTGTGTAACCAACACCTTGGAAATCAAATAGGTGCAAACCCATTTTCTTACAAAAAATCTTACTGTTTGGAAGATTACATTTTATTGTGAACAGTAAATTATGCAGGAGAAGCGAGGTAAAGCTGCAGCAGCTCCATATCAGAGGAAGAAAAGATGTTTCTAGTTCAATAAAACTGAGATGATTCCATAGTACTACAACTGTCCAACCCAGAGAACTCCAGGAGTCCTTTTTGGACAGTCATCCATATGATGTGAATGTTTAATAACATTATAACTGTAGGCAGGGAAGGTGGTAACAGGGATCCCCCGATCCAGCACAGCCAAGGAGCTCCTCTCACAAAACATAAGCCCAAGGAACTGAAATTCTCTGAACTGGGATAAAAAGCAAGGGCCACTTTATTAACACTAATGGTCTTTGGGGAGGTTCCCAAAAAAACTCTTTAGTAGGAAAAGCAAAGAAACACAAGAAACATGAATCCCTTCATCCTTTCCCTCTCCACAAGCCCACTTTGTGAAATCCTGGCAGCTCCTACGGGAAATCAAACCCACCAGTCTCCACCTCCTGTCAGGCAGGAGCAGCCCCAGCCCCACATCCGTGGCTGCGCCTGGAAGGCCATTTCCAGGAGATCCTCGTGAAAGGCTGATGTGCTCCACTGCTCCTCCACACTCTGCCCCTGCCTGCAGGTACCACAGCCCAGGGGGAAGGATCCCTTCCCTAGAGGAAGGGCAGGGCTGTGGGGTTGTTCCACGTGCAGTTGTACCACAGACCTCCATCACCAACACCTCTCCTTGTACTTGCACAAAGCAGAACATCAGCTGACATTCCGAGAGCAAATTCCCAGTGAACTAAACAAAGCCCAGTCCTCTGAGCTTTCAGATCCTTCACTGGGACCCAGAGAGCACATCCAAAATAAAGCACAAGCCTCCAGATTTTCTACACTCCTCACCTTAAGCCATCTAAAGCCATTTCAGTGTTTCTGCAGCAACATCAGGAGAATCAAACTCCAGGTTTTCCCCAAAGCTCCCAAAGTGAGTGGCGAATCAGCCCTGGCAACTGCGAGGAGGAAAAGAAATCTGTCCCAGGAATTCTCTGTCTGCACAGGGATTCTAAGTCAGGGAAGCTCCTGTTGCCATTCCATGACGTTCCTGGGAAGGTGCACCCCTGGCATGCTCCTGTGTGCTGGTGTTTAAGCACACCCTGCTCCGGGTCAGGAACAGCCCCGCCTCCTACGGAGAGATCGATGGGAAATGGGAAATCTCTGCCAAGCAGAGCCATCCAGGACTAGGCACAGGGATGCTGAGATAATCAGGGAGCTCTTCTGTCTTCCTTCGCCCCCTCACAGGCCAGGAGTACAATACAGCAACACAAGGGATGTGCCCCTCGTGAGGAATGCTCCTAATGCTGCAAAACGGCTCTTCTGGGGAAAAAAGGGTATTGGAAATGACTCCTCCACCTCAACTGTGGGGCTTAAAAACACATCAACTCACTGCTGCAGACACAGGGCCACCTGCAATTTCTGTATACGGTGCCTCCATTAGAGTGATGCAATTCTATTATTTTTGGGGAGTCTTATAAGCTTAAAAACATATGGGAATGGGGGTTATACAGACATGCATTTCCCAAGACACTCAAGTCAGCAAAAACCCCAACCATGTTCAGGCAGTGGCTCTCACCACCTCTTGCCAGGCAGGTCTACCCAAAGTAATCCTATTTTTGAACAAGACAAGACTAAGAAACAAGGAGAGAAAGGACAGTGTCAAAACAGGACAGAATAACTAAATGGTTTACAGAATGCCTGTCTCTCTCAACCTGAACACAGTAACTGAAATTAAAACCAGGATTAATCAGAATTTTGTAAAAATGTCAAAGGAAACCCCAAACCACGTGTTCTAACAAAGTTCCAGTGCTCTATATGAAAACTGAGGCAGTTCAGAATAGTTCTTCACCTCCACAAAACCAAACAAAATCAGGCCCACAAGGTGAAGGGGATGAACTGGGACTGCAAAGGTGCCGAGAGCAACGTCTGGTGTATTAAACCAAGGTATCCACAAAAGCAGCTCAGTTCAGAAACAATCCTTCCTCTCCCCGACCCTTCTCGGCTGAGAGTTGCTCAGCACATTCCAGGGCCAGGATAGAAACTCAGGTTCATCCCAATTGCTGCTGCAAAAGGCCACGGCTTTTAGCAGTTTAAAATAACCAATTCCAGCGGTGAACAACAATGTCCTTTCCCGAGGTGTGGGCAGCAACAGCAGAGGCTGCAAAGAGGCAGCACTTCACTCCTGTTCACACAGTTCTTCCTGCAGCTCCCAGCCCAAAATGCCCACATTTGCTTTATCAGTTCTTCCCCTTCACCTGCATTATCTCATGACTTTATCTGTCCCTCTTTCATCAGGTTGATGATCCCAAACTAAATAATTGGGTTTGGCTCTTTTTTTTTTTTTTTTTTAATTCTTTAAAAATAAAGAGCTCCGGGAAAGAAACAGATTATAACATAAACAAGTTATGCTGTAAGACAATGAAAAGACATTCTTAAAGAAAAGATAAAGCTTAAAGCATTTTCCATTTGAAGTTACAGACATTCATAATAACTAGCAAGTTCAACAGGTTTTTATAATTAAATAGTATTTCATAAAATGGGGTTAAGCTGCTCAATTTCAAAAATAGGAAGAAGAGAAGAGATTAGGAGATACCAGCAGCAACCTTTCCGTGGTAGGAGTTTCAATAATGGTGTTTTGGATACTTTACTTCCACCCTCCACAGAACAGTGATGGGATTTTAACTGCATTCAGATTAACAGTGCCACGACACACTCCAAGGAAAGCTATTTCCCAGCTCCTGGATGCAAACCGGAGGCTGCTGGTTTTCCCAGGATGGCAGTTTGCCTCCAAAACACTCTCGTGCAAAGAGCTGAAGCTATTTATTAAACTCATTCGAACAAAAATTAAAATCAACCCAACACACAAATGTTCTTTAACAAGCAGGCTGGAAAGATGGGCAACACCAACACCAACAGCATTCACTTTCCACATCCAGGAAACAAGGATTCCTGAAGTTTGAGCATTTTGGAAAATAAATTAGTTTTGTCCTTTAAGTGGACTGGAATAAATAAATCCCTTCCCACTCCAGCATGGAGTGCTTGCTATGGAAAGGACACTCCCAGTCCCATGAGCCTGTTTCTACACTCACACACAACTCCAGCTTTCTCTCAGCATTTCAGATTTCCCATTCTTTTGTTCCTGCAGGAAAAGAATCCACAAAAGCCTGACAGGGAGCTCTCCAAGAGCAGAACTCCACAGCAACACACAGTGTAGGAATGGTTCAAAATTCATGGCTTTTTCATTTTAATTTCCATCTTCAAATTTAAATAAAAGCAGCAGATGCTGCATCTAAGAAGCCTGCAAAGACAGAACATCCAGATGTTTACTCATCCCACAAAAAACACTGGTGTTTTTCTAAACATAAAAGGGAAAGATTTGGGTGTTTGGTCTATGCAAAACTCCACTGTCCAACTTCAATGCCTTTCCCAAGACCTGTCCTTTCCCTCAAACTCTCTGGCAGAGATGGGATGTATTTGCAAACAGGTTTCCAGGTTTTTAAAGAAAAACATGGCAAATGTTTCACATCTCCCCTCTTAGGTTAACATGGGGAACACAGGTATCATCCTGCTAATGCTCAAGGAAACTCAAATCCTGAGCAATCCTAAAATCATAGAATCACTTAGGTTGGAAAAGACATTTAAGATTGAGCCCAACTGTTAATCCAGCACTAAACCACGTCCCCAAGTGCCACATACTCCAGTGCTGCCAGTACAGATGGAAATGAGTGTGCTGTAACCCCTCTACAGGCACAACCACACAAAAATTTATCATGGAATAGGAATTCTGCCATTGATATGGGTAAGAATTTATTAGAAATCTATATTCAGACCAACTCCTTCAGCACAGGCCAAACATATAAACTGAGAAGACAACACAAGAGATGCCCACAAGAATCAGCAATGCAGGAGGTCCCTCCAGGAATCCTAATTTTTATCTAGGAATTAGAAGGCAACTCAAAAGCAGTAACTATTTGCACAGAATAAAACCATAAGCATTAGGATCTATTTCAATTCCTTGTGCTGCCTCTGTCCACAAGGTTTAATTAGAAAAGTCCTGGGTTTAACACATGTAACTGACCACTCGACTGGATGAGCAACAAGTGTGAAAAGCTCCCCATCACTGAGACTCCTCTGCTCAAACCTGGAAGATCCTCAGGGATGTATCTGCCATCACAGAACACCCTGCACCATAGAGACAGACTTGTTGGAATTGTTTTAGGAAGCAGTCATGTATAAATCCTGTAACTGCTGGTTAACAGGCAATGAATGTAAAGAGATTGGAAACCTGGGAGCATATCAACAATTCCCATTTCTAGTCAGGAAAAGGAGAGAGTGACACTCCTGTTTTCTAACTCATGTGGCACAGCAGTGCACTAATAAAGAAGGAAACCCTCCTTGCAGCAGAGAACCTGCACACACTGTGCCTCAACAGCTCCAGGATTTGCAAAATACAACACCCCCTGAAAGGAGAGGTGGAGAAGCAGCATCACAAAAGGATGCAGAAAAATGCATGAGAAGCAGCTGGAAGCCTAATTTTTGTTTAAGTAGGATGCACTTCCTAGAGTTGTCTCCACTTTGATTAAGAAAACATACATAATACCACACTGGGCAGGACCCACACTTCAGTTTCCAGTACTACACCAACAGGTTTTCCTCATTATTATTTATTTAAGTGAAAACACCCAAGCCTGCCCATTCTCTGACACATTGCCCTTGCACTCGCCCAGCACCTAGAGCTGATATACACAAATTGCAGAGGATAAACCACTGCTCGGACTTTGCTGCCCCATTTCTGCCCCACCATTCACCAGCACAGCCGCCCCCCTGTGCCTCCAGCCTCCTGTGGCAGCAGGGCCCACAAGTTCCATCCCCACCGTGTGATGTGGTTTCTCTGTTACTCGCTCTTAACGGAGCTCTTAGTTTCACCAAGTGACTCATCCCACTTCAGGGTCCACCTCAGGCTCCTCTCCAGCCTTTGCCTGACACACAAGGAAATAGGTTTAAAAGCTTCTGTAAATTACACATTATGCCCTGGGCAAAACACCTTAAGAACAAACTAAGAGGACAAACGCTGTCAAATCACAGCAACTGCCTTTTAGCGCTGTCCCAGCAATTAAATATTGACACTCTCTTTCCTTTGGTGTAATTCAAAGCAAAGTACAATAACAAGTCAAGGTAACACTGAGAAATAAAGCCATACTGAGATGACTGAGCTGTTGCAAAGCGCTGGTGGAGTGACCAGCCAGGAAACGCCAGCACTTGTTCCCCCCTCCCAGGAGCGAGGCCAAGAGTGCTGCTCGTTTGCTGTCCCTGCCAAAGGGAAGATGCTTTCAAACATCTTTACTGTCGTTTCCAAGACAGTAAATAAATCCCCCATCCACCTTCACAGCGTGTTCTTCGCGGCATTTCCATGCCTGATAAAAAGTGCCTGTGGAATAAAATTGGACATTTTCATGAACTAAATCCGTGAGCTAAATAAAAGTGCCGCTTCCCCGTAACAAGTTCAGAAGCATGGGCCAAGATTTAAAAAAAACAAGAACCAAAGACAAGGTGAGGAGTGACAGTATTGCAGAATTAACCAGTTATATACATTTCTATGCCTTTGCCTCTCGGATAATTGCCAAGATAAGATAAAGAACACAATTTCACACTTTCCTCAAATTACAAAGAAAACACGGTCTTGAAAAATAATGTGACACAAATGTGATAGAAGCAATCAACACCACAGGCTTGGGGGATTTGGAGAGGTTGAGGTGTTTGGCTTGTGCGTTTTGTTTTGTTCTTTAGAGAAACCAACATCTCATGACTTCTAAATCACATAGTTTGAGGCTACTGTTTCATAAAAGTATTAAAGTATCACAAATTGTATCTTATAAATACTTTACTTTATACGAGTGACTGTCCAAAAACCAGCCCTCACTAACAAAGTACACCTCATGGGTCCTATTAAACAGGACCTATCCACAGTATTTAACATTACAGTGGCAGTTTTTACAATTTATGTGCATTGGAAAGCAAAATGCAAAATACTTTATCCAAAATTAAAACTTGGCATGCAGCAATTTTACTCGACTTCAGCCATGGAAGAGAATTTTGAAGTGAAGCTGCATTAATTCCTCAACACAGAGAATGAGCAGCACGTGAATAATTTATTGATGGCTTTTGCTCCATGTCAGCAGCTTTGCTGGAGGAAGTGATCTTTATGAAGTCCCACAGGAGCCCAAGAAGTTAAAGATGGGCCAAGGAACCACAGGATTTCATTGTGCAGAGGCAACAATGCCACTCCCGGCGTGGGGGTGTCATGGGTGCTTCCCATGAGAGTTCCACAGAGCCCAAATTCACGGGGCTGAAAGAGCAGATCCATGGGCTCATCCCACCCACATCAGCACCTTTCCAACCACTGGTAAGGCACAGGATCTCTCATGCCCAACAGGGAGGCATCAGGATCCCAAGTGGCTCTCAAGCTTCGCTTTAAGCACAGTTGTCCAAGACAGACCTCCCAGCCCAGATCCAGGAGCTCCTGGGAACAGGAGGAACACGCTGCTGTGGAACACACTGCGGGGGCTGGAAGTACTGGGTGAGGACCAGGACATGTGGCCAGAGGAAAGCGGTTCAGAGAGAGCAGGAAATGGGATGGAACGAGGGGAGAAAAACGTAGCCAGGGAGGAACACTCAAAACAAGAGCCCATGGACAGGAACTGCATCTGCAGCTCCTCAGCAGGACCACGAGCAGCTCAGAACCACCATATGAAAGGAGGCAGCAGCCCCAACATCCATTCACCTCCTCTTTACACTTCCTGGTGGAAACTCATCTTTTCCACATCTTCATCCCTGAGCAATGTCTCCCCACAGCATTCCCTGTCCAACCCACAGCATCTCCTCGGCACCACAGCTCCTCCCAGGGAAGTTCTTTGCCCTCTGAGGATCTAAGAACCTACTGAGGCACCTGCAAGCCCACAGCTCTCTCCCCTCAGGCACCCACCAGTTCCACATCACAAGTCTGATTTGACAAGGAACTTAAATAATGGAAATAGCACTAAGACCAAATCAGTTTCCTCTCATTTGTCCAAATCCCTTTGTCAGTTCTAATAAAGAATATGCCGCCTGCTTTTACGACATGCTCTATAAAAACCCTTTCTTTGTCCCAGGGGGATTAGATGTGAAGAAATACTTTGCATGAAACAAGGTAACTCTCTGAAATTCATACATAAACAGAAATATCCTGCTGTTAGTCAAAAACCAGGTGAAGTTTGTGCAGCAGTGCTTACAAAATGACTGAAATGATTGACCAGTTTATTGTGGATCCTGGACTGGTGGCGAGTTTGTACTGAAAACAAAGGGCCACATTCGCAATGGATCTGGAAGATGGGGGGGGGGGNGGGTTAAGAAGTAAATGAAGAAGTCAGCGAGAGGATAACTGATTCAGTGAAGCAAATTAAGTGTTTTAAAGCTATTGGGACTCTGGAACACAGCACAGTTCAACAAAAACAAAACAAAACAAAAAATCAAGGCAGACATAATTAACCACTTCCATGGATAGCCAAGACTCAAAGCACCAACCTGCCTCACGTTTGCTGATCACTCAAAATTGAGTGCTACTACAACAATTTACCATTAACCAATATTTAATTTCATTTCTTCAGTAGGTTCTCCAAACTTCTGCACCACACCTTAAGCAAAGCAGCTGTGGCTGCCACAGATGGCTCTGCAGTAAATACGAACGTAGTTCTCCGCCAGAGAGAGCCAGAGGCAGGACACAGAGAACATGTGAACAAAGGGAGCCACAGAAATACAAATTTCATCTCCTACCTAAACATCAAAACATATCACTGATAACAGTCGGTTCTACATGCAGGGCTTTTCCACTATTTCCAGAATGAGAGTTTTCACCTAAAATAAAGCCTACATTTGGAGCCAGCCTTTGCTATGGCCACCCCACTCCATCTCACCCCCATCAGCCCACCACCCTGAGCTAAGTGATACCCAACACCACATCAAGCCACACTTCTGGCTTCAAAAATATGGGACTCAAACCTAGAGACTCCATTCTCCTTTTTTCCCTACTCACAGCAGGCTGTGGGGTAAATTAATGCCTCAGCCTGCAGTGACTGTGGATTAGGCCAGTCTTGTCAATAATTAATACAGCTCTGTAGAGCAAAAGCACAGCAACAAGCAAGATTAAGCAAAATCCCCTCTGCCGTGACACCAGCTTTTACCCCTGCTCAATGTGCACACACAGACTTAAAGAAGGACAAGATTATTTATGACTGTAACGTAAGGGTTGGGTTTTTTCTCCTTTCCTTTCAAGAAATGCTTTATTAAACAAACACTGATATTGTAACAACGATAAACTGAAATAGTAGCAAATATTACCATTTTTTAACTAGCCTCTAACTTATCTAAGATCTTAATCACCCAAGTTCTTTTCAAGCCTTGGGGATTCCAGACTCCTAATGCACCAAATGGGAAGCACTGAACAAAGGCAGCAGCTCTGCCATTCCATGGGCTCAGGCATTGTGATCCGTCTGCTGGAAAACAACAGATGAGGCAGGAACAGACCTTCAGCAGCCCCATCCATGGGGAGATTATCCAAAGCAGTTCCCAATTACAAAGTGTTCGTCAGATTGGATCTATGGGGAGCCACAGCCAGCGTTTGGATACTCCCCCTGTCCCCTCTCTGGATTTTCACGCTGCACAACTACTCCAGTCATTACATCTGCAAACGGTTTGGAAGGGAAGCAATTCATTTGCAAAACAGCAGATCAGTAAAAAAAATGGCTTTAACAGCTCTAAGTATCAAATGATGAAATAAAATACAGAAATCCAATCAGCTGCAGCCTACATTAATTTCTTTGTGAGGACAATTTTCTTAAATCAACCCCCTCTCCTGGATAATCCTGGATTTCAGCTGTTTTGTTCATTGTGCATCTTAACGAGGCCACTGCGACTGAAGGACATGACCCGATTTCTTCTGAGGTCAATGGTTATCAGTAGAGCTGGAACAATACAAATTTCTCCCCAGAACACAAGAAAAGCACTAAATCTGCAATACTTTTGGTGAATTTTCATCTCTGACCCTTCATTTTGACAGAAGTTCTTCGAAACGATTTTTGCATCACCAAATGCAACCGCTGGGCATCAATGTCCACGTATTGATTCGGGGAACGGATGCAGCCTCAAGGAACGAGGTGCTACATGCCAGCCATGAACCATGCAACTGCTACAGAGCAATACATAAAAGTCGTTTTTTTACCTTCAAAACAGGTGTTCAGTGTCTGTTCCCAAACTTTTTGTGATAAGTGGGACAAATGTAGGTAAACACAGAGCTCTGGTACTGAGGGCTGGGCACCAGAAGTCTTAACTTTATCACTCAGCTCGCTTCATTTAAATGAATGCCAGTTTAAACACCTTTCTGTTGTAATCCTAAAGCTGTGAAGGGACAGATCACATAACTCCAGCTGTGTTTCCAGACGTGTTATCCATCCCCTCACTCAGCCACGACTCCATCTTCACTCTAAGCCAAGGTTTTCTTCCCCCTCTCAGCAGCTACAAGGGCAAGGTGCCAGCCCAGACCTCGCTGTGTATCACCCACGTGGCAAGAACAAAGGTTGGACAAAATTTCTCTCGATTAATGTCAGCTGATCTGAACTCACACACTTGAGAGATTGTCCAAGATGGTTAAAGGCAAATAATTCATGCTCTTGGTGGTGATTAAAAATCATCTGCATGGAAAAGCACTATTCATATATGACCTGAAGGAAAGCTGGTATTTCAAGGAGAATCACGGGACAGACCATTTAAAAAAGGTGCATCACTTCAGGACATTTTAGTCTGTGAATTATGCCCTTAACAAACAGTTTGAATTAACTGAATTCATCTGCCTCTGGGTCAGCTCAGAGCAGCTGCTCAGATTTTACAAAGCCATGTTTAAAGGGGAAAGGGTTCCCTGCCAACCCTGGCACACTCCACGACGTGCTGCTGTGTGAGGAGGACGCCTCTTGCACGGTTCTGACCTGGAGATCAAGACCATGAGGTCCTAAGGAGAACCCCCAACACCTTCAAACACAAACCACAACAAAAATCAAGTGAGGCTTTCAGACAAATGGCATAAAGCTAGGAGGAAAACAGCAGGCTAAACTCTCACACAGAAACTGCAGGAAATCGGAAGCTATTTTGTGTAAAGCTTTCAGAAACCCAGTAAAGGGTCCTCATGGAAAACGTCCCATAAATGCCACCCACTCTGGCACTGTTGAGAACCCACCACACGGCAAACCTTAGCCCAGAGGTAATGTACAGTAACTGCTGCACAGCAGGGACTCTTACCTACATGCCACTGGAGACTTTGCTTAAACACAACTAGAGCCTGCATTTAGAATTCTCCTTTAGGCTGAAATTTGCCTTTCCATTCAAGAGCCTTACCCCTGCCCCAAACTATATTTAGTCAATATTTACTAGACTTACAGTTGAATAATTCAAATTCTCCTTTCTTGTCCTTACACCTACAGAGGCTTTAGCAACAAAATCTGTTTCAGCACTGGTCCATGCAGGCTTTGAGCCAGAGGAGCCAGCATGCTGCAAAAAAAAAATTCAATACATAACCACAAGGGCCACATCAAAGTAATTTAGCATAACCAGAAAGCATGCTAAGTCAAATTAAACCCCAGTGCTTTCATTAGTGGATGGGGAAGTCTATTTATGTTCAGGCATTCTCTACTTTAAAATTCCCAAAAATAGTCCTTCCCCAGTTTGCTGCCCATTTCCTGGGAGCTGGAGTGGCACTGGCAGTGCTGTGCAGCACCAACACAGCTCTTGGCTGTGACACAACTGGGCTGGGAGTCACCTCTGGACACCAGAGCTGGCACTGCCTGACCCTCTGCACTCCAGGGTCCAGGGAAACAGCATTCCATGGGGAAGGGCCGACACCAGCACCGGTATGGCCTGGGGAGGCTCTGCCCTGCCCAGCACACACCAGCCTTTCCAGCTTCCTGACAGCTGCTCCTGCATGGAGAGCTTCCTCTCCTTCCCAAATCCACAGGTACGGGTGTCGTATCCTGAATTCTACAAGGCCCAACGCATCCCGAGAGCAGTTCCAGCAGACAGCAGCTCCCATAGTGGGTAATCCTAAGGAAAGCGTGGATTGACGTGTGGCAGGAACGCTCTCCTGCATCCCCGTCCCCCTGTGGCTCTCAGGTGACTTAGGAAAGCTCAGGTGCCAAGAGCAGACCCTCGACTGCTCCTGCCCCAGCACCTCCTGCCCTGCTCCCAGCAGGTGCCAGCCCTGGGTTTGTCCACACCGTGAGTTCCAGCCCTGCACAGATCGTAGGTGGACACTTCCTAATAATTTTAAGTGTCAGAGAGCCGAGTGGAAAATACCTCCCATGTCACAAGGGTGAGTCATTATCTCCCAGGGACCAGTCTGGGGACTGAATGAGGATCCTCACAGGAGCCAATCCTTGACCAAAAGACAGATCCAAGCAAAACTGAATTCATAGTTCTCCTGCAAACTGACTGATCATTACATTTACAGGATGCTCACACAGCCCCTCCTCAAGAGAGTGACCAAGCACAAATCAGCTCCCATAAAACACACAACCAAAATATCTGAAGTAACAAGTACAGTTGAGATACATTAAAATTGCCTCACTTTAAGCCTACAGTGACATCAACACACCAGAAATATGACAATTAAATCCAAAACTGCCCTCTAGGAGAAGGCTCAGCAAGAGACATCAAAGCAGGATGGGGACTTAGAGAAAGGGCAGATGAGTTTCATGAGCACAAGAGTTCTCAGCCAGGTCTCACCTGCTCTGTTACACAACTACCTTCCCTGGGGATTATATTGCAGGAATAACAGCAAAATTCTGAAGCTGCAGAAGACAAGCAATTCCAGTGAAAACACACAACTAGACTGAACAGGAACATGCAAAACTCACTAATTGCATTCTTTCCAAAACTCTTGAGGACCCCACAAATCTTTCTGCTTTAAACAATGATTTAAAAAGTGAATTTCAGACTTTTCTCTTGAGCCTGTTCTAACTCTTAGACAGCAGAAATCTATCAATATTGGATCAAATTCTAACACCACTTCTTACATTGTTAACTCTAGATTAAAATAGCTCCCAAAGTTCTTTTCCTTTATCAAATCCCTTTCTAAACCCAGGAGAGGAGCAGGGAGGGATGAACCCTGCACATCCAGCCTTCAGCACTACTGACATTGTGCTGTGCCTGAAGGTCTCAAAAGTTTGGCTGCCACTGGATTTGGTGCTGCCCAAACAGACTTGACTGCAAGTCCTGCAAAGTTTCCAGTTTACACAGGAGAACATGCAGAAGGAAGGAAAAGAAACAAGTTAAATGACCTTCTAGAGTTCATTAGTGATGTACTTGCACTTATTCTCTTCAGAAGTAAATCAGTTTAATCACACCCCAATTAGTGCGGTTCCAGCAGGCAAGGACAGCTCTGTGAGAGTGCACAGAACAGCACACTGAGATTTGCTAACTCATCCTACAACCTGCCAAAATGGCTAAACTCACCGAGAGACCACAGCTAAAAAATTAACCCCAAAATCCACGCTCAATCTGTAATGTAGCTGAGCAGTGAAAACTGTCTGCATGCCAGAGATGGAAACAGCAAGTCCAAAACCCTTCTGTCCACCAACCAGCCACCCGCATCGATATCTGTGCTGCTTTTAAGTCACCAAGGCTCATTTTGTACATCCATACATTAACTATGTGCCTTTGTTACATATGAGCGCACACAGTCCCTACAGCACAACTCCCGAGTCCATATTTGCAAATCTTAAGCACATTTGACAAAAGATCATTTATAAGAGGTCCCATAAATGAATAAAAACCAAATGAAGTCAAGGAAGATTTACCGCTCTCAGGATGAAAACAGCCGTCAGTGTTTGGACCATAAAAAAATCCACTGAGTATTTCAATGATAATTACCAAATACATTCCAAGAAATATTCACTACATTGCTGGCAGAGTTATTAATCACTTCCCTCCTTCCTTACAGATTTGTGTTATAAAGGCAAACCAAAGCAGTAGGAACACTAAGACAATGAAAACACGCCCGTAATTACACAGCAGCAGTGCCCAAGGCAAGTGTACATCTAATTTCCTGATGGGAATCCTGATGGACAGTAATTCTGAGCTCAGCAGCTCCCTGGGACACTCAGACAAGGGAACAGCATCTGTGCAAATGGTGAAGGCACTGCCCCAAAACACCCATCCTGGTAACTGGCAACAACTTCCTTCACACCCCAAAAACTTCTCAAGGCTTTCAGTTGTGCTCAAGAACATTCTGAAATTTGAGAAACGCTTTTTTATGTTGTCAGATTTAGGAAAAATCTGACCTTGAACTGCTCAAGTTTGAAAACGGCCACATTCAAATACAAAAAAGCTATTTTTCATATACATTATCATAAGGCAGGAGGACAGGCTGATCAGATGCTCTTGTAGCAGTTGCTACCCAATCCTTACTCCATGTGGGACTATGTAGCTACATGCCAACAGGTTTGATTTACATTAATAACACAAAACCAAAGAGCTCATGCCTATTACAGTGGCCAAAGAACACATTTAATCACCTACAATATTCTTTATCCTCACAGAATTGAGTTCTTAAAAAATCCCCAGACATAAAGGGTGTTTAATCCCACGAAAAGACACACCTTTCTTTAAAAATCCATCTGCTCTAGTGAGGATAAAGCACACGGGGAAAGCAGTGCAGTGATTCCACCAGGGCTGCCTGGGAGGGGAGAAAACCAACAAAAAACACAGTATGTCACTCTGCCACTGCTAAAAACTGTCAGTAGGGAAAGCACAAGATAGGCACCAACTGTAAGGCTGTTTCCGGATGAGGTGAAGTTCAAACAAGGAAAGCCAGGGGGGCTCTGTCAAACCAGATGTTACACACGGTAACGTTTACTCATGGCCCCTTCCAGGCCTGCCTCTCGGTACACTTCCCATGCCTGTTTTCTCTGGGTTGCCTGCTTCTTCCCAGACAGAAGTACGGCGAAGTTGCCAAGCTGGGGTTCAAACCCCAAACTGGATCAACAAGAAGAACCCTGACAGTGAGATCCCTTCTCAGCAGTGCTGACCCTGCCCCTTACAAAGCTCTGCCTGGGGCCGTTTCTCTCAGCACCGTTACAAAGGTTTTTAGAGCCCGAGCTCTGATGTCCCATTTCTGACATCCACTCTATAAAGTTCTCCCTCCCTGAGGAACAGCTCCGTTTCCTGAGGTGCCTGGAGCACAGGTTGGTGCTGCTGAAGTCTGAGAGCTTCAGAGCGAGCACACAGGAGCGCAAGTTCCCATTTCCCAACAACTTCCTGGATACTTTACAATTGCTTCCCCTCAGGAAGCTGATTCAGTCTTTGCAGCTCCAACACCAACAATTCTCGTTGAGAGGTAAGTTGTCCAAGAATATTAAAAGCACATTCCTCCAGCGCACACAGACCTGTTTCTGGCTCCATAACAATGGGTTTTTCTTCTGGCCAAACCTCTCGCCCCAAGGAGAACGAGAAGGAACTGATAGGTAATGCCCTGTGCTTTTTATAACTCATCTGGAAGCAGCAGGATCTCCAATCACAAATGGAAAAGCAAGTCCAAAAGAAGTAACAGAATATGAAGTAAGTCACCACAAGTGTTTAGGGGGAAGGATTTGTTTCACAGTACATTTAACCTGATGCTTCATGCTCCAAACCCCTATTTTCCCCCTCATCTTCAAGGTAACAAATATTTCTTTTCAAAACAGCACATGCAACAGACCCTTTTTTGTTCTGTTTTTACAAAATCAAGTTTTATCTGCCACTGATCTTTTTGTGTAATATACTACTTACTTCCTAAAATTCTATCACACTTATTTTCCACAGAAGCACTACACCTGAAACTAAAGAAATTAAATCACCAGGACTTTTAAGTCGGGATTTCACGGGTGGTGGCCATTCAGTGCTTACCCAGGCTAAAGAACTGATCTACCTGGATCAATCAGTTAATCCTGTTACTCTGAAAAACAAGAAGATGTAGTTTTCTTGTGTAATCCCATCCCCTGCTTGTTCTAAAAATAATAATTTTATTATCATAAACATCTCCCCCCCCCCAACCAAAGCCAGGCTGATAATTTTCAAGATGATACCCTGTAATCACGACACCAAATCTTAATTTTCAGAGCAAGAAAGATACTTTATGTACCTCATCAGGCAATCACACAGCTTAAAACCCATCTATATTACTTTTCACATAAAGTTATTACACTAGAAAGAAATATTTATGACATAAAATTACTTAATATCAGCATCAAGCTGCTTTTCCAGAGAATTAACATGAATGCTGCAAACACAGGGAAAAGTTGTTTGGGTGTTGATTTTTTTTTTTAAACAACACACACTAAATGCTCTTGACTCCCAGCTTTCCTGTGTTGTGCAGACTAAGATGTGCTGAACAAAAGCCTCCCTAGTTGGGAGCTGCAGAGCTTTGATCACGGGGTGCTGTGATCTCCACTTCCCACACGCTCCTCTTCGCTCACAGACTGGAGCAGAACACACAGTTGCCCCGATTTTCCTGTTCCTTACAAATATTTTAAGGCTGAGTGAAGTATCTCCTGAACTTCCCTCGCAGTAGCATAAAGCCTGATGTCTGTCAGAATCCGGCTGACTACTTAAACTCTACTTCCAGTGCTTATCCACTGACTTCCCCCTCCTGCTCGTATGAATTTCTTTTAAATGTCAGGCTTGTACTGCCAGAATATTTAGTTATGCATTAATATAAATGTTGATTTTAAAGCAGGCAAAACTTTAAATATTTGGGGTTATTTTAAAAAATCAGCTATAAATGATACTCTGTGTTTAAACAATATTTTAACCACTTGGGCAGAAAATATCAGATAACATTAAACAAAATTTACAGGAGCTAATGGGTTGGGAATTGCTTGAAAATGAGGTCTCACATTTTGGAAGGAGGGAGAACAGTGATAGTTTCTAATAATTTTTCCCCAGCTTGTTCTTGGAAACCAAACCCACATGGGATTAACATCATCACTAAGTCTTTCAGCAAATAACTATGAGCTATTTTGCCATAATGGTATCCAAACCTGTGGGTGTTTATCAGTTTAACTTGGCCCAGGACGAAAGCTGCTCATCACTTTTGCAGCACTTGACGTCTCCGAGGCCCCTTCACAACCTCCAGGAGTCACAGGAACAAGCACATCGTCTTGCCCCAAGTCTGAGTGACTCAGAAGTGGTGGTTTCATCGTGGGCTCTTCACAGGAGAGTTTGCTGTAAGTTGGGCAGCAGGAGGACTCTGCTGGAGCCTTGGGAAGGACACACCGTTATCTGGACATCCCACCTGCAATTCCGAGCCAGCAGAGACACCAACTCCGAGCCCTGCTCTCCATCCAAGCAGCTGTGGAACAGGGCTGGGTGCAGCTGCCGAGAGAACAGCACACCGAGTGCGCCCGGGCCACAACCTGGGGAAACCAGGACGGAGGCAAGAGGGAGAAAACGGGATTTACGTGCCCAAGTCCTGTGCCCAGAGCTCTTAACGCTTGAGAGATTAATGGGAACTACCCAAGCAGCCTGGAAGTGGCTGAGCAGGGAGCAGAGGGAACATTAGTGCCAGGCCTCAGTAATTGATTGGGTCTGCTTGCACGCTCTATCTTTCCCCTCAAACTGCATTTTCCCTGCATATGGTTTCTCTTTCTGCCACTTTTAAAGTGATTTATTCTTTCAAAAGGGGAATTAGGTCTTATTTTGATCAAATATTTAGGACCTTTTAGATATTAAAAGCCGCAGATTACAAAGAAGAAAGGGTCAAAACAGTAAAGGCAGATTAAAATTGAAGATAAGCCACAAATATTGAAGTCAGGAATGAACAAACAACTAGCAAAACAAGATTCAAAGAACTAAGAGGCTTATCCGCCCTCCTCGCAACGTCTGGCTCCTTCCTGCTAAATAACTGCTCCCAGATCTTCCCCACACAGGAGCTGATGAAAGAGGTCTGAATATAGGTCAGCAAAAGCCTTTTGGATCCAGCCACAGACACTAATTAGATCACTTTCAGTTATTAAAAAAAGAGAAAAGGAAAAAATCCTCCAAAACAAAGGGTTTACCCCTCAGAACATCCCGAATTTCTGGTTTTTTTCTTTTCTCTAATTGGCAGTGGCCTTTGCTTTCAAAGCAGCTGGTTGCTGCCCCAGCTCTGAAATTGTCCCCAGCACACCCCAAACACAGCAGTGGCCACACTAAGGAGGAACCTCCAGCAAAATTAAGGCTCAACAACATTTGCAGCGATGCACAAAGACATGGGGGGTCTTTAAATATGTTTTCAAGATATAAAAGAATTCTTTAGTTTTAGTAAGAGAACACTGACTGTTTTGTTTGACGCTGCCAAAACCCACAAGGCAAAAAAAAAAAAAATCTGATTTTTCCCCCCCCCCCAA